>JADKYC010000062.1:0-230879 GCA_019843955.1 Xylaria sp. 218_066 | reverse complement strand
TTCAACTACTTCAACTACTTCAACTACTTCAACTACTTCAACTACTTCAACTACTTCAACTACTTCAACTACTTCAACTACTTCAACTACTTCAACTACTTCAACTACTTCAACTACTTCAACTACTTCAACTACTGGGATCGTTTCAACTCCATATACTTCTACAACCACTGAAACTACCTCAACTGCTCCAACAACTTCGACTATAGAAGCTACTTCTACTATTCTAACTATTGAAACCTTATCAACTACCGAACTCAGTTTGCCTACAAACGTTGAAACCCAACCCACATTGCCCATAGAGTCCTCTGCAATAGAAACAGTGACACTAAGTCCGATCACAGAAGTAACAGTCTCGGAAAACAGGCCCAGCGAGACGACTACTCTCAGCCCGAGCCAAACCGAGGAGAGTCAGCTCCCGGAGACTGAATACCCACACTATACTACCACAGAACAGCATACAGCTAACCCAACACCGGACGCTCCGGGCCCAGGCGATCACCCAAACCCTAACGAACCTATATCTTCTACGCATACTGAAGCCGAGGTCACAGATCATGAAACCTTACCTATACCCTTACCTATACCTAGTCCCTCAGCAGATACTACATCACTTCAACAACCCGTGGACCTTCCACCAAATCCTACTGTCGGCCTTCCGCTTGGCACCGCTAATGGGCAGTCGCCAACTATAGCCTCTTCAGATCCCTTGCCAGGCTTAGGCGCTAAGCCTACCGATGGCAGCTTACCAGGTCCAGATCCTGCAAACTCTCCATTACCACCGGGGTCTAGCATAACCGGTCCGGGTAAGCAAGCGACCGACAAACACCCCGCTCAAGGTTCCAGTAAGCCGGATGATGTAAAACCGCCGGACTTATATCCAACAAATGATCAGCCGAAAGCTCAACCGACAGATGAAGAAAAAGGTCAGCCAGGAGATCAACCGGCTAGACCCAACAATGATAATATTGGGGCTTCTCCATCATCGATACACAGCTTTCAGCCCGTAGTGACTTCGGCTCGGGTGTTTCATACAATTGATGTGACTAGAACGACTGGGGACAAGACTGACAGCTCCTCCTCTCCCGCACAACTATCTGAACTTCCAGAGCAGGATCTGGAAGACAATGACAAGCCATTCACTACCTTCACCTGTGAGTATCGAAGCACTTCGGAGTTCCAAATAGCGATCACTGACTATAAGTGTTGTAGTGACAGGAACGGGAGAAACCCCTCCGCCATTAATCACAACGGTTTTCACAACTTCGAGTATTTCAGGAGGGAGGTTCATCGAAGTTACCATGATGACGACTATCCTTGGCCACATCAAAGTAGCGGATCCATTGACTGACTTCATAATGACAACTACCTACGCAAATGGCACGGTCTCTACTATATCTGAAAGTGTGTATGATCGGGTATTTACCGAGACTGGCTACGACGTAGCCGGAAAGCCTACAGTAACACGATACGCCCATGTCCTTCACCCCCCACAAAAGACAACGTTAAGAGACTCTCTAGGATATCCTACCGCTACCTTAGAGTACTACGATGTCGAGTCGACCGCTACTCTGTATAACAGCGATCACATCGCTACAGCGACCGTAATTACGACAATACCTGAGACAACATCATTGAGTACAATATTCGATGCCAGTGGTCGGCCTATTAAAACAACAATTCTGTTGCGGCCTATCCTCACCTACAGTGCGGCCGGGCTACCTACGCCTACATCAACTCCATCGCCGGGCTCGAATAATCAGCCGACTTTAGAGCTACATCGCTTGTCTGAGGAGATCTACTTCGTTGGTCTTATGCTTCCTACGCTGCTCACTATCCTTCTTTTTATTCCAATCAGGATATTACATCGAAACATCAAATTGTATCAAGGCTTTCATGTGCTGGCATCTAACCGTGGTGCCAACGCTGCCGAGTCATTGTGCTTAAAAACCACTGGACCTGCAAGTCTTCTGGACGGGCTCCGGTCGTTCCAGCGTGGGAACTATCTCTTAGGACTGACCAGTGTTCTGGTGGTTCTAAGTGCATTGGCCGTCCCGTTCAGCGCAGAAGTTTTCAGGCTCATTCTTCAAGGACCGCAATGTCATTCGGGTGAAAGCGATAGAATAAAATGCTCAGTTGCTCTGGGCGTGTTCCCGGCACCTGCCCAAGTACTTTCCGCATTACTCATCGTTCTAAGCATTGGCATCGCTCTAGTGGCCATACTACTAAGGCGATGGAAAACTGGCGTGGAATGGGATCCTTGGAATATCTTGCATATGTCACAGCTGGCTGCCGGTACCGACATACGAAAGGTATTGGAGCGAATGCGCCGTCACCGCCGTGCTGGCATGCATGTTGATTCTAAGGAATTCATCAACAGACTACGCGGAAAGACTCTCGGTTTACGGGAGTGGGAGGAGAACGGTGCCTTGAAGTACAGCGTGCTTATACTCACCAAAGAAGTAGAGGATCTGGCGGAAAAACCAGTGAATAAGGCTGGTCGAGCCGTAAAATTTGCTAATCCAAAGAATGCTTCTCGGCGGCACTATCCCCGCTGGCTACGCGGGAGTTATGTCCCTTTCTCCATCCTTTCTTTGACAGGAAGAATATTGTTCATGTTCTTTTTGAGCGGAATGCTGATAGCAGTACTCACCTACGATATCGTCGCACGAGGATCGGAATACCGGAGAGGGCTTACGGGAAAGGCAGTCGGTGTACGCTTCTTGTTTTCCGGAGCTGGTGTTATCATTACCTTCGCCTGGGGCTCATTCTTTGATGGTAAGACTCATATACATCTGCCCGTTCCAATTGTGTATTGATCTTGCCAACTGATATCTTTACTTCAGCTGTTGCCTTTCTTAGTCCATATAAACTACTACGACGCAGGCGATTGAATAAGGGGGAGGCGATCACTGTTAGCCCTGCTACAAATCCTTTTACTGGGCTGTGGCTCGCATTTATCCCATCACGACAAGACCTCTTTCTCGGTGTTGTAGCGGCTACAGCTATAGTCTCCGAATTTCTTCCTCTCTTCCTTGGCAACATCCCCTGCAATGGCGTTCAACTTGAAATAGCAGAAACCATTAGTGTTTATCTCTCAGTGGCCGTGTTATCCATGATGATTCTCATTGTGGGCAGCTCATTCTTTCTTGAATGGCCAACGACGATGGGCGTCGATCCCAGCACTATTGCGGGAGCTATGTACATTGCTCATGTACTTTCAGTGGAGCAGCCATTGAAGCGTTTCTTCAACAACGACGTCGCAGGTTTTGTTTAATAATTTACGTGATTTTTTAATAATAACAACACTGTATTAACAATTCAAGTTCGTCTAGCTCAAAATTCATGGACTTTGTCCTGCCTATTTCAATAGTTGTATCCTCCTGCCTCGGCAAATGCCACTGCTTTCTTGATTTCCGTATCAAGCGACTCTTGCGTTTCCTTTGTAAGGCCCAACTTGTCGTTGTCCAGGCCATGCCTGCTTTCGAAGTCGCCATCGCCGTTGTCATAGAAGGTTCTGGTGTACAGCACTCTTTGGTAAGCCGACCGATTGCCAGCCGTGAGACTCTTCTTTGCTTCCTCATAGCGCTGGACTGCAGGCTCATATTTAATCGACCAGTCCGATTCTTTGGTACCGGTAACCCGGAGAACGTTCTCAAACATGTCCTTCTGGCTCATCAGCCACGAAGAAACATATACACGCTTGTTCTTAAAGTCGGATAGCGAAGGCGCGCCGGGCGTCTCGGCCTTGATTGGCAGAGACAGGAGGCCGGCAACGGCTTCCCCGCTCTTCTCCCAGGTCTTTTCCACGGCCTTGTCAGCGTCTTTTCCACGTTTTGATCCCGACGCTGGGTAAGTGACTTACGATGCTATTGATCTTCACATTCCCCTCGTCAAAGAACGTTACAGACTTGTTCTTCAGATCGAAGCCGAAAGCGTCGGGGCTTGCCAGGCTATGCAAAAACCAGTATCCCGTCGTCATTGCGATCCAGGAGCTTTTCCCCAGATCCTCAATCTTCTTCTTTATCGCTATGGCTGGCGGGCCGATGAATGTGTCTGTTCCAAGTGTCCCATGCGAGCTCTCGATGCCCCATTCGTTGGGCAAGACAAATGGCACATTAGCCGCAGCAGCGGCCTCGATGAGCTTATCTTGCGTCCCCTGAGGAGCCCTGACAGACATGGTAATGACAAGCACGTCCTGGCCCTCCAGAGCCTTCTTCAAGGACGCAGGGTCGTCGTACGATACCTTGGCGATCTTTACGCCCTTGGGTACCTCTATGTCACCACGTGTGATCGCTGTCACTTCATGCTTGCCGCCCTTTAGCAGCTCCTCGACGACGTGCTTGCCAACACGGCCACTTGCCTGAGCGGGAGGTCAATTCGGCTTCAAGAGTATTTTGTTCAAATATAAGGAAAGTAGATGAAGATCAGACTTACGCCGACGATAGCAATCTTTTTCACAAAATTGGAGCTGGACATGGTTGCGTGTAATGTATTTTGGAATTATGGATTTTCGTAGGAGATGTCTGTTATAGGACTGCTCTTTGACACCGATGCTCTTGCGTAACGAGGAAAGCTGCTTGCAAACTGATGAGAGAATCGATGCCAAGGAGATCTTGCGGCTCTTTATATCTATGAAGAAGCCCCTATGTTGCAACAACTTAGAACAAGCACTCGGCCGAGCTCGTAAGCCGATCATACTTAGGTACACACCAATAGCCTCCGCAAATTATCAATAACATGAATAAGTCAAGTCAATTTAGGTTCCGCCGGACGGTGGTAAGGTATGGCGGAAATAATGATTTCCAAAATAAGAAAGCAACGTCATTATCCCCGGTTGTATCTCCAAAAGCCGGAAAGCGGCCCGCAGCTCGGCGAAGAGTCGGGTACCTTACCTAGGTTAGTAGTCTCTAACTCCGGCAGTACGTATTCTTGCTCCATACTGGATAATTGGATTGGTTTTGCGACATCATCTATATCGTATGACTGTCTTACTTTTGCTTGTCACATGGTGAGGCGCAGACCATGATGGATAGGATGAACGTATCCACAAGGCGAGCAAGGAGGCTTCATTCTCGTCGGGAACTATCGCGCGTCCACAAACATAACATGCTGTTCTTGTGAGAGAGAACGTGGAATGCCGTTCGATCATAATTACTGTAGCTAGTCTGCCTGCTTCGAATACAATCGTAAGACCCAATATTTCGGTACGTCATTCTTACTCCAGCTCTTTTCCGATCTGGTCAAACTCATAACGCCACTCGCTCACCTTCTCGACCTTTTTGAAGGGATCGAAGTTCATGCCCTCGCTATCAACATAGACACTGTTTCCCAGCGTCAATATGCCGCGCCCGACAAACTTGCCCAGCTTGAAGCTTGCGAACTTGGAGCTCTCATTGGAACGGTCACCGTCTTCCCAAACTCCGACCTTGAATGTTGCTCCCGGACGGAAGAAGAAATTAGATCCTCTCACAGCGCCACTACGTGTCTCACTGTTCACAACCTTCACGGCCTTGTGTGGTACATCCGACTCATCTTCCCGATGTGATTTCACGACGCTATCGACGAGGCTGCTCGGTGAATTGTCGGCTTCATCCGCCTCGCCGTTATGGTAGCCATTTCGGTGGCCATTCTGGTGGCCATTCTGGTGACCATTCTCATGACCATTCTCGTGACCGTTCTCGTAGCCATTCTCGTGACCGTTCTTATGACCGTTCTGATGGCCATTCTGTGGCAATGGCTTGAAAGGGCCAAGTGGTAGATTCAAGGTGGCATCCTGCATGTGGTGAGAGTCGTGCGCGATGATCGCGCCGTTCTTGCTACCGATCTCAGCGTTGGGTGGGAAGGGTTGCATCGGTGCTTCGCGAACATCTTCGAGTAGCAGGACGAGCGGTTTATCCCAGACAGCGGGGTCTTGCTCCTTGTACCACTCGAGCTTGCACCGTCCTGCTGATAGCTGAGAATTCGGCGCACGCGTGATGACGTGGTCGATATTCGCTTCGTTCTCTGCGTGTTGCGTTAGAAGTCATTCGTAAGTACCATGGTAGAGAATTACGACTTACCATTTCCGTAAAGGTAGAAGGGCATGAACGTCGGCGGATAGTCAGACAGACGGTGCTTGGAGTTCAGAGGTCGGCTTACGACCGTGTGACGGAAAGTGACGTCGATGTCCCGGAGGATGATACCACTACAGGGGTTTCAGTACGCGTACTCGGGATAGTCGGACGGTCAGTATCTTCTGAGAGTGTCTTACGATTCTTTGGTCATAATCTGCGCCTTGAACTTGCAATTATTCTCAGCGTCCCTGAGCATCGTCTTGTTCTGAGTTACAAGGATCATTGGCTCCGATTGATACGAGTTCTTCATGGCAACATATTTATCTCTCGATTTCTCATCGAACTCAACAGCAACAATAAGTTGCTGACGGTGATTTGCAACATGGAACATGGGTAGGTGAATGAGGTAGATGGACTCTGTTCCTTGAATAAGGAAGCTGTGGAAATCTGGCGCGATGGTATTTCGTTTGCGGACCACCTACAACAAAATAACTGTTAGAATAGAGCAAGGGGATGACTTCAAGCGCATATTACTAACCTCGGTCTCTGCCGCGACGATGTCGTAGAATATTTGAGCCAAGTCGTTTGTGAAATTTCCGTCCGTGGGGAAAGGTGACATGACGACATTTCTCAGCACCATGACTGCGACCATTGGGGTCAGTATAAACATTTCCCAATATAGTGTTTTGGGAGCGTCAGAAGTCCTCCAATATGTTTCTATAATTCCGTCTTTCTACAAGCAGAGAAGGTAATAGCTAACTCTGGGAGCCACTTACGATCATGGGTGCTTTGATCTAATCCGAGTCTCTTTACGAAATTAGTTTTACATTTCCCATAAAGCTCGTCAGAAAACTCTGTCGAAGTGAGATACAGAGGGATCTTGGTAGGGTCGTCTGTAGGGCTGTCGACAGAAAGCGCTTCCACAACTCGCTGCATGAGATAATTGGCTTCTTCAATATCGTCATTGAGTTTCCCATCTTTATACCGGAAATTCAATGCGAAAGCGTTGATATTTAGATCTGAGCCTAGCTCTCTCATGAGTTTCATAGCCTTGGCGTCATCTGGTCGCTCGAGGTCCTCTGCCATGATTTGGGCATTTGTCTTGAGGACGATATCTTGACGAATACGTTTCTTCTCTGCTTCAATCTTCTCCTCAGTCGGGTTTGGCCCCTGCTCGGACGGAAGCATGTTGAATGGGACGCAAACGAATGGGCTGCTCGCGTCAGTTAACGACGCCCACTCTGCAGAGAGCTATGTGCCACGATTAGCTATGCTGTCGTTATTAGAGAAGAGACTCTCAGCCATACTCGTGTACAAGTCCAAGTCACTTCACCTAGGAGCGATCCATAGCCTTCTTGAGTTAGGCCAATCGTTTTATTTGCTAGCCAAGCCGACATTGCAGACGCGCCCGGTTTACTGCCGCGAATCGTAACGTCAGTTTTCATCATTGCCATAAAAACTTTATGCTAGCTTAGCATTTTACATACCTCCCTTCTACACCATAAATTCCGATACTGGTCACGGAGCCACGAGATAGATAAGGACTGGTCCAGGTTACTAGAAAGCGCATTCGTCCGTCGCGGTAGCATAGCCCACCTGCCGGGTAGGGGATATAACCGGCTTTGTGAGGGTCAACAGTGATCGAGTCGGCATATCGCATAGCATAAAGATCCTCCTATAAATATACGAGCGTCAGCGGTTACCATTCACAGCTATGCCCCGATCCGTTACGAGAACGTGCGAGACAAAAGGACACAATTCCGATGATTTGGTAGTTAATCCCGAGGCGCTTAAAATAGATGTGGAAATGAGATCCTGGAAGAATCTCACCTGTGTCTGAGCTCTCAAGCTGGCGTCAGGAACGAAACCGTCGGCTTCGCCCATTTCTGTTGGGAGGTTGATGACATCGCCCGGGCGATAGTCTCTGGGCAACATTGAGCAGAAGTATCCTCCCCATGCAGCGTCGGCATGGACGAGAAAAGAGAGACCTTCCGCTTGAAGCTGCTTGCGCAGAGCGAGAATACCACTCAGCGGGTCGACTGCTCCCTCTGCGTGATGATAGCATCAATATCGACATTCGGTAGTCAAGATTCCATTAACATACCTTCGGTCGATCCTATAATTCCTACTACCGCAAGAACAGGTTGCTTATTTTTCAGGCTTTTCCTAAGCATCGTCTCTAATTCCTTCAAGTCCAAGCGTGCGCCCAGGTCAACGGGAATGCCAATGACATTGTCAGAACCCAATCCAGCGATGGCTTCGATGATAAAATATCAATAACAAATCTTTCTTTTTGAGAGGTGGCAGGTACTCACCGGCTCCCTTCGGCCATGAGTAGTGCCGCGTCGTTGCTAGCATGTACTGACACGGCTTGACGTTAAACGTTCTCTCTAGTACATCTTTTCCGGTGGATTGGATCGTGAACTTCTTCATGACACCTGATAGGAAATCATTTGATATCCCACTGTTCAAGACATAAAATTAGTAATTATTTTCTGTCAAGGACTAAAAGGTAGAAGAATATGATTATGTGCAGAATAGATTTAGCTTAAAAATTAGAAATGGGGGTTTATATGATTTGTATGACCTACTGTTCTTGATAAAGCCTGTCGGGCAGATCGAGGACGACGGATGGTCTAAGATTGAGCAGTTCCCATGTTGAAAGGGACGAGAACAACTTCCGTGTGCCTTGACAATTCTCGACATGGAAGCTATTGGATAGGAATTCGAGATCTTCTCCTTTATCAAATGCTCGCCGTAGCGATAGTGGATAGAACTTCAGGTTTCGAGCTTGCATACTGTTAGGTTACCCATACCACCAAAAGGCTTCCTCAAAATTACGTACCAACCCTGTGGGTTGTGTTAATATGCGATGAAAGTATGTGTGAATGTGATCTTACCATATTGATTCAAGATTGGCTACTGTGCCGTCGCAGGTTACGTGACCCCATCCTGTAGGGGCTTCGGTGTTGTCCTCGTCGATGTTGTAACCGAAAAGCTCGCATAGTTGTTCGCCAACTTCAATCTCAGCTACTGTGGATAGGGGACTGGCTTCAATCGCGACATTGTTTGGGTTATACAACATTGTCATGAAGTAACCTAGCAGTGAAGCCATCTTCGCAAGTTAGTAGTTGATTGAGTGGTGGCCAGGAAATATACACTTGATGAGCATGAGCTCTGAATAAGACTCTTTCGATTACATAAACGAAAGGACGAAAAGATGAAAGGATTAAGACGGGATTTACACTCATGTCGGTGCACCTGTCTTGGTTAGCTGGGTGATACCGATCAGTGAAGAACGAGGATGATACGGACATATGTGCTTCATAGCGGGGAGACCAGAATGGTATGCTGCTCTTGCCCAGGATATTAGAAGCTTTGCGGACAGCTCTCTTCAGCTTATCCATTGAGGCCAGGAAAGCCGGGGTCTTTTGTGTCTCTGCATCGATAAATTTCTACACAAGCCACCAAAGTGAGCAAGACAAAATATACGGCTGGGTCCGGAATAACATACGCCATCTTCAGGAAAGTAGTTATTTCTGGCCTTTTCTAGTTCCTCAAGGATGATGTGAATATTCTCTTTGAAGTACGGCAAGTTCTCAGCTTGAGGGCCGATGAAGTATGAAGAGATGATCTGATGAGACACATCTTCGTGGGTGGCCGTGGAGTTGTAGGCTGTGTTTTTTGCCATATTGAATGCTATTATATATCAGATAGATAAACGACGGAGCTAGATGACGATACCGAGCTTTCACAATGGGCAGGTTTTCTCTCTACTTAAATAGCCCCATAGCAAGAAGCAACTTCGCATGTCTGATCAATGACATAGTCATAGCGAACCCGTTTATGATGACGGCAGATAGGAATGTAAACCCGGAGCCAGATAGTCCCTAATACGTCAATCCAGGCTGGACTTGTTTCAGCACTTCATGTTGTGGATCGCCAACACATAACTATTCACTGGCGAGGCGCCGTACAAAAAAAACAACACTTACACTAACCATAACCGCCACCCCTGTTAGTATAAGTTGCACAACGCCTCGATGGGCTGCGATTAGTTGCGTTGTGTTACATGTTGAAAACATACCGCCAAATATTGTTGTTGATCCGGGGACTCAGCCATGGTTCAACCTCCCCATAGACATCATGGCCTGATTTTCAGCTGGCCTAATGATGATAGCTCACTTCAACGAGTATCAATAGTAGCTTACTGATACCTAATGTAAGTAGGTAGTTGTGGAGACCACAACACTATTGATGCGGCCGCCCTGTGTCCATTGACCTTTACGGTATACGGTATGCCGGTACACCAACCCATGTCAATGGAGCTCTACAAACTAAATTTGACGACCTGTAAGATTTTAAACTTGAAGGAATCTCGGAAATGCACCGTTTGGGTGACGTGTATTTTCACAGTAATAATGGCTTCGATGGTGTGACGCTCAGATTCCAATATAGTTGATTTGTCGTCTTTAAGTTTTCGGACATCACTGCATACAGTATCTTGGCTTTAGTAGGTATCCTCAATTGGTACTACGAGAACTTCTTTTCTTTTTAAAAAGTGGATAGAGCCGAGCATGCTAAATTACGTAGTAGTAAGTACTTATATACTGATGATTAACTTAAGGTGATCTACAGTAGCTAAACGGCTTAGCATCGCCATTAGACGGTTACGGGATAGTACCATCGGCATATTCTTGATGCGGGGATGAGGTCTTGGGAGGTAGCGTTGTATCTTAGAAAATTGTGCCGGCTAAAAACAACGACCTCATTACATGTACCAATCGTTTTGTAGCAAAATATATTACTTTAACATCGCGTTTAACAACTATGACAATGAGAACACGTAGATAAATACCAGCTTCATTCCCTTGTATTTAAGATGTGAGCAAAGAAATTTGCGCAGTATCACTGCAGCTTTTCTTTTGGCAATTTGAACCATCCGATGAAGCGAACGGTTCCGATAGTCGTGGTGTCGGCGCTTGGACGCCTAGTCAACGCCGTGCCGATGGGCGGCAGTCTCAAAAATCTGAATGAAGAAGTCTGCACTAGAGCCGGCGCATGCGGACATCATATGGACTGCACGGAGCTCTGGCTGTCGTGCAACTTGAAGTTGCTATTGGCTGGGAAGTCGGGGTTCTCAGAGGATGGTGTAAGTTAGGATCGTGTGCGTCGCAGTATCCGTTGCATGCTAATAATCTGTGCACAGGAACATCCCGAGTTGGGATATATGGTGCCGTGGTGGTATCAAGGCATGGGAATGGCCATGTAAAATGGCAAGGACGTCGCTTGCTTGTGACTTTGGGAGAACTTGGTATGACGGCTGATGTACACAGGCATGAACCGTTCTCATTGATCACTGCCTTGGCACGAGTAGGGTAGAGGGTGTGGGTGCCTAGTCAAGCCAAGAGAAAAGTACCGTCATTCGGAAAGACTTTCATTTATTCACTCGGAACTCAATTTGTTGTCGATGAATAGAGTCAGTCAACTACCCTCTACGAGCTCGCCTTTGCTGACCAACCTGGTATTCTTCCTCCTTGAAGGCCAAACATGCGTGCTTGACACTCATTCGGGCGGTTGTCTGCCACGCTACGGGGTTGATCAGGTTCGTTTGTAAATATGGGGATCTTAGACGGTTGTCTTCGGTTGAAAACTCCCAAGATTTCTGTCAGGCCTGCGTGTGTTAGTCTCCTTGACCTACACAGTTTCGTTCTATTCCCATGTCTATAGGAAGCACTTCCATATAATACTGTGAACGGTATCGTATCGGCGTGTGGTATCGTCTGCAAGACCGCTGCGTTTCGCTTCCATAGCAGGTCTAGAGCCTTGGAGTGTGTTTCGTGTAGTGTAATCCACTCGGTTCGCCACATTGATTGAAGCTCCGATAGCTTTAGCTTGACATAGTAGCCTGGTGCCCTCTTAGGATACTCTAGGTACAGGGACTGAATCGTAAGCCGTGCAAATGGGGAGGACTCGTGCGGCTTATAGTCCTTGAACTCGTAAACTTCTAGTGTCTTGTTGTCTAGATTGAGCAAATATAGCCTAATAGTTAACGAGTTAGTTATCGGAAGACAACACTGAGCGAAGTACTCAACGGACCATTCTGCTTGATCTATCATGACGTACGTCAACGGAGACTCATGCTATTCTACATGCCTTCACATAACGCTTACCCGATCTTTTTCTAGGAGACGTCTGGGGTATCACCGTGGGTTCTGTAGCATTCGATATAGCTTCTAGCATGTCGACACCACTCCGAAGAGAAGCGAACTCGACATATTTCTGACCAAACGCGGCTAGCATGTCGCCCCCTCCGGAAAACTTCTTCATTTGTTCTTTTGTATAGCTTTGGTACTCTCGTAGCTTGAACTCTAAGAAATGCCGTAATTCTTTTTGGTCTATCTCGTGTACGTGCTGAAGCCCATTTCGAAGTCTGTTAATATTACGAGGGTTCCGTACCCATTCGAAGAGCTTTAGACCATCCTCTGCAACTAATCCATTACCAGGAGCGAAGAACCGAACACAACTGAGAAATTTCTGTTAGTTGAAGAATGCGTTGGCGCTTTTTTGGAGTTCCAATTTGAGGAGTTCATACTTAGATTCTCCGTATCGGATGTAAATGCGGTAGGAGCCAGACGGCATAGTGCGGTGATTGAGCCAATACAGCTTCTTTACAAGTTACGTCTCAAATTGATTGTTGTAATGTTTGTCATGGAATTTCAAGTTGGATGATAAAGAAGTCGTACATTGTCAAATATATGGACGGATTGCGGCCAACCGCAAGCAGCATGGACTGGTCTGAACAAGACAAAGAAACTACACATACATACTATTGCGAGCCTACAATCTTTGATAACGCAAGCTATGCTATATACGTTTTATTGGAAAATTCCTCGTCTAGGAAAGACCAGAATGTCTGCGAAACAAGAATCTTATTATACTTGTTGAGAATAGAGCGAGCTGCGATAAGGACCGGCCGATGGTGCATACGCTTAGGTGGTACGTACCTTCTGGGCTCTAGCGGCTCTAGCGGCTCTAGCGGCGACAATGTCAATTGTTTAACATTATGTCCGGTTATCGCCGATCAGCTGGTCATGATTCAATTGCCACCGAGTTGCCGTTCGCAAAGTAGTTTCTTCCTCCACTACGACATGATGATTCTAAATATCAATTTTCTGCCTCTCCTTGGAGACAGCTATGGCTAGTTGGACAGCTCGCCCGTATGTGTGTGCGCGATGCGCATCTACATTGCTTTGTGCGAATCCCACTCGGCCCGTGATACGCTTGACGAAGAGCTACGCGACGAAGCCCGGCGACCTGTCGTCAACCGATACAGATACAAACGAAGCCGGAAATGCGACAAACAACGCTACCCAGTCCGATTCGACCCCAGAACTGGGGCCAATGTCTCGTCGGCTTCAAGAGGCGACGGATGAGGCCCTGTTGACGGGTGGCAGAGCAGGCCGACGCGCAGTTGAAGATGCTGGGTTTTCGGAAGAGCTGAAAGAGAGGCTACTTGCAAAGGTCAAAGACGCACAGTTCCGGTCTGAGAATGCTGCTGCATTCGCAGAAGCCGGTCTGCCGACATCTGCAGGCGAAGGGACCCGAATCACTGCGACGAGTCAACCGTGGACAGGCCAAGAGACTACTGAAGACGCTGTCCTACGAATGCTTACGGACGCCCACAAACCATTGAAGCGAGAGCTCCGAGGCCGCCCCAGGATATCTGATCTCCAACCGGTTGATACGCGGATGCGGCAACAAGCCAAACCCAACCATGGCCATAGGGTAGCAAGTGCACGAGACAAAGCCTCCATGTACGCCAGTTTGGGCATGAAGGAATCTAAAGAAGGGCTTAGCGAGAAAGAGAGAGCAGCTTTAAGAGAAGAGTTTCGCGAGCGTTTTAAGCCCGGAGCCCGAGCTATGCCGAACACTCTGACCGGACTGGCATCGCTAGCAAACGAGCGCATAGAAAACGCGATAGCAAGGGGACAGTTCAGGAACATTCCACGCGGCAAAGGCGTCGAACGAGATAAGAGGAGTGACAACCCGTTTATCGACACGACTGAGTATATCATGAATAAGATGATCAAACGACAGGACATCGTCCCCCCTTGGATTGAGAAGCAGCAGGAGCTAGCCAAGGCAGCCCACGTCTTCCGCGCTCGACTCCGAAATGACTGGAAACGTCACGCCGCTCGGACGATAGCTAGTAAAGGCGGGTCGCTCGAGGCTCAAATGGAGCGCGCCAGAGATTTTGCAAGGGCGGAAAAGCTTCATAACCCACGCAAAAGCAATGTGGATCAAATATCAGTTCCTACTAACTCAACTGACGATGTTGTCATGGTGAAGATCCGACAACAGATGAGCATAAGCTCGACAAGTGTAGAAGAATCACCAGAGGCTGAGGACACTATCATTGAATCAGAAGCGTCTTTTCTGCATCCGTTTCGAGATCCAGATTGGCTTAAAATTGAACAATCTTACATGGACCTCTCGATTAAGAACCTCAATACATTAGCCCGATCATACAATCTCATGGCACCCGAATTGGCTAAAAAGCCGTATTTCAACCTGGAAAGAGAACTTAACAATTGCTACGCTGATGTTGCTCCGCTCCTCGCTGATGAGATCAAAGTTAGAGCTACACGACCCCCAAAGCCTCTTGTGGAAGCCATTGGAGATCGGCCAAGTAGCATTCTAGATCGTTTCGGGAACCAAGGGGTTAAAGCACAGATCTACGACTCGAAAGCACCACATTATGGATTTAAAGAGATGTGGCGCGACCTCTTCAGTCGGCAGGATAACTAGCTAAATAAAATACTAATATAGATGTTGATACGCCATCCTCGCTCTTGAATTGCATATTCACTCAAGTTTACTTAGGGTACCTCATTACAGACGACCTTATCGATACAATCGGTACCCCAGGTAATTTGTGGACGTGAGGCGGCATTATGGGGCTGGCCGGTTAACCGTTCGGACCAAAGGAAGCCAGTTACTCGGGCCGGGCCATGTATGCTTTCCTCGGGAGCTAGTCTCATCGGTGCATTAAGAAGCGGATTATGTATCAAAATTCATGGAATCGGCGTCACAGGCAGCTGAACGGCTTTGATATCTTCGACTACTATTTCTACAATGTAAACATCCCAATCTTCATGTGTGTATGCTATTCAGCGAAAAGACACTCAGCAACTCAGCCGCCGTTGGTAACTGGGTAAATCCCCCGGTCAAGCAGTGGGACTACTACGCTACACTACACCCGTGGTTCGATAGGTTCGGTTCTGATTCGGTCGTTCGCGTATTTGCCCACGGTCGGACATACTGTACCATAGATTGTCCTACTATGAACGTGACGTAAATTCACTCAGATTAAAGTTTACTTGTAGTAGCTCTTCCCCCTCTTCTCCTAAAATTTTATTTTTTATGTTTTGATTTTTGTTGTTGTTGCTGTTTTTCCTGCTTCACTCTCTTCCCCGTGTTGCTGCTGTGTGCCCCCTGATCCTTGTTGATTGCCGCCGGGCTCTACGTTTCCACCAAGACTCAATTGTGGTGACAGCAATATGACGTCGCTCGTGGCATCGCAAGCCCTCAAAGGTCGCATTCAGCGAGCTTCGTTTCTCAAGAGACTTTGTCGCCCAGAGGACCTGCTTCACCACTTCCCAAATGGCGCTTCTATCGGATGGTCTGGTTTCACAGGTGTCGGGTACCCCAAGTATGTCACGACGCAGGGTGCTTACTGAGGACCCCATGAACAACTAACTTGGAGACCAGGAAAATGCCGACGTTTTTGGCGGACCACGTAGAAAAGAACAGCCTGCAGGGAAAATTGCGATATGATCTTTTTGTGGGAGCTTCGTCTGGTGCCGAGACGGAGGATCGATGGGCCAGTCTGGATATGATCAGCCGACGGTCACCTCACCAAGTCGGCAAGTCAATTGCAAAGGGAATTAACACCGGAAAGATAAAGTTCTTCGATAAGCATCTCTCCATGTTTCCCGTTGACTTAGTCTACGTAAGTTGAAGTGAACATACCAATTACATGCTATGCGCCCTGACACGCCTTCCAGGGGTTTTACACTAAAGACCGGCCAAGCAACAAGCTCGATGTCGTCGTTGTCGAGGCTAGCGCAATAAAAGAAGATGGAAGCATCGTGCCGGGAGCTTCAGTGGGAGCAACTCCCGAGCTTATACAGATGGCTGATAAGGTATGCTATTCACCATTGCACCGTGAAGACACCAATTGACCAGTGAGGATTACAGATTATCATCGAGGTAAATACTTCAATTCCAAGTTTTGAAGGACTCCACGATATTACCATGACGGATCTACCTCCACGCCGAAAGCCGTACCTGGTTATGCAAGTTGAGGATCGTATCGGTACCACATCAATTCCCATTGATCCTGAAAAGGTCGTCGGAATCATTGAATCGGATTACCAGGACCAGACCGCACCGAACGCCCCCGCCGACGAAGGATCGCAAGCCATTGCCAATCATCTAATCGAGTTCTTCGAGCACGAAGTTCAGCATGGAAGGATGCCCAAATCCCTTCTACCGCTACAATCTGGCATCGGAAACATCGCCAATGCTGTCATTGGTGGTTTGAGCGAGTCCAACTTCTATAACCTCAAAGTCTGGACAGAAGTTATCCAGGATACTTTCCTGGATCTGTTCGACTCTGGGCGTCTGGACTTCGCCACAGCCACCTCCGTCCGCTTTTCGCCTGACGGCTTCAAGCGTTTCTACGACAACTGGGAATCTTACCATGACAAGCTGCTCCTGCGTGCCCAGCAAGTCTCGAACTCGCCCGAGATTATCCGCCGTCTCGGCGTCATCGGCATGAATACCCCAGTCGAAGTCGACATCTACGCTCATGCCAACAGCACATGCGTCATGGGCAGTCGGATGCTGAACGGCCTGGGCGGCTCGGCCGATTTCCTGCGCTCTGCCAAGTACAGCATCATGCACACGCCCTCGACGCGGCCGTCGAAGACAGATCCCATCGGCGTTAGCTGCATTGTACCCATGTGCACCCACGTCGACCAAACCGAGCACGATCTCGACGTGATCGTAACAGAGGTTGGCCTAGCCGATGTGCGGGGTCTAAGCCCCCGCGAACGCGCCAGGGTCATCATCGACAAGTGCGCGCACGAGGAGTACCGCCCCATCCTAAAGGACTACTTCGAGAAGGCCGAGTTCGAGTGCCTGAAGAAGGGCATGGGCCACGAGCCGCATCTGCTGTGGAACACCTTCGACATGCACAAGGCGCTTGACCAGGAGGGCAGCATGCGGAAGATCAAGAAGTGGTGATTTACCGGCGAAAGAACATGATGGGGTTGGCGTGGCGTACGGAAGCATGCGGGGAGATGTCAAGATAAGAATTGTCAATAACCTTTTTCAAGAAGCTCTGTGCATGGTCTGCTTTAAACCCTTGAGCAGCCAAAGGTCGACTTGTACATCATCTGCAATAATTATATATTGAGATATGAATTTCGAAGAAAAAAACAGCAAAGAATGACTCCATGTTATGTTGTGGTTATTTTACAACTTGATCAAAGTGCATGAAGAATACGCCTGTCAAGAAATTTTGCTTACTTGAAGAGAAACAGTAACATGGCATATATGATAAGTATTACCCATGTTCTAATTTTAGTCAGCATATTGATTGCTTTAACTGGGGTTTTTTCCCGCTGTTAAGGGAGTTGGAGGAGAAGACGGCTATTGAGACACCAAATCGTTCCTTACCCTGCTTCTCGGACTTTCATCTATGATTCAGTGCCTTTTCTTGCTCCTCAAACGCCAAAGTTTTCTATGGACTTAGAAGAAGAGGGCGGCATATACACGATTGGGTGGTGTCAGGGCAGTCAATTGGGCTAAGGGAGACAAAAACTCTCTTGCAAAAGAAGCCGATGACTGACTTAAGCCTCCTGGCACTGACTCTGTTCGGTTTGGTGACGATTTGGGAGTCCTGACTTAGGTTGGAGCTGCATTGCCAACCTCCCATATACTCCCCTAAAGGTCGCCATATCTGCTAAGTGCATGATAGCTCATATTACAACAACAATGCTTCACGAATACATATGCAAGAGGAAACAGCTCACATCGATACGAATTTCATCCGTCCTCAAGCCACATAATTCTCAGCTAGTTATCGTTTTTGCAAGATACTACCTTGAATAGCTTTGTGTGATGATTAGCCCTCTGTCCACACAATACTGCGCTAATCAATTTCGTCTATCAGAGAAATCGGCCTCTCTAGAGAGTACCCGATCCATTTTCACTATGTAAAACCTGAGGGCTTGCTCGGGTGGTCTGAGAAACTTGCCGTAGACATCACTCAAGCTGCTCTGCCGTTGGAGCTGAAGGAAGCTAGACATGTATGACCCCCTTAAAGCTATAGAAGGTTATTACAATTTAATTACCATTCTAAGCCCTAGAACACTAGCTCTTGTTACAGCTCTCAATATGGATCATACAGGTGTCTTCGTCGCTACGACGCCCAACACAACCCGCCACGTGCATTAGGTTCCCCATGAATAAAGAGAGCATATTGTAACAAGGGCTAGTGTTCTAGGGCTTGGAATGGTGTTCAAACTATAATCTACTATAGCTTCAAGGGGACCTTATAGGTCTAGTTTCCTCCCTTTAGCTCCGGAGGCAACCTAGGTTTATATACACGAAAGCTTCGCTTTCGTTCCCATCAGCTATTATCACCCGTTATCGTCTGTTTTCGTGATCAGGCAATAACCCGTAGTCTCGGATACGTACAATCCTAGTACCTTGAATTAGCCCGTGTGTCACACATTCCGCAAACGTCGGCATTGGCTGAGGTCTTGGTGGGTCACATTCATCATTGCCGCGATGTCTAATCCTCCGGAGCCTAGAATTCTGATGCTTCCACGACTGAATCCGTCAATTTGTTGGTTCTGTATGTCGGCCCTTCTACGGCCATTAAATTCCCATGATGATGAAATCGCTATAGTAGTGCGAGCGATTATCTGCGAAAATCAGCCTATAATGTAATCAGCCAGGTTTCGGTGTGGGATCGCTCTCTATTTGCTTACCAAAACACGACATTTTATGCATAACCATCACGATTGGACGCGGCACGCTGGCCCCCAATCGAGAGATGTATGTGGTATCACTGATAGCGAATACGGCGACAGCGTAGATCCTAGGATGGCAGTTACGTGATGGAATATTTGAGGGACCTGTCTAATAAACTCAAGAATTCTAGCGTGATGGATTATAAGGTCAGCGAAGTCAATAAATGTATTGCTCTTAGCATTTATAATGAAATGGCCCGGGGTAACTGCCATCGGGACCCTAGCCTTGGAGGAATACTGACTTATACACGTCCAAAGCTAGTGACTATCGCTGAATTCAATGGGGAATCTCTTAATCAAATAGAACGCCAGCGTATTAAATAAAAACATTAGGAAAATTAATGAAAGTTCGAAAGAGTGTGTAGCTAGCCAGTATGCGTAAGTGGTTAAGTTCCCCAATTCTCCGATGGAGTGACCCCCTTAAAAATACGTGAAGATTAAAGCTCTCTTATTAGCTAAAGCCACCGCAAACCATCTACACCACTTCAATAATCGTGCGGCGTTATCCTTTATATAGTAAAAGGTATATAAGTGCAGACAAATCGCCAAACGCTGGTTAACGTACGTTTGGGGTTTGCGGCTTCCTCGACTTTTCTCTGAATGAATTGTTAAAGAAACTATAATCCGCCGACATCAAGAAACTGACAGGTACTACTATAACCACACTTCTCTTAAAGCGCGTGAATTTTACCAAGTTCCCTCCGCGGGGTTTGTATTACACACCCCACCAAAAGAAATTACAACGGTATCTACCTAGGACGGACATGCCGACCTGCTTGATACGAGATACGTGCCGGATTCGTTATCACTGGTGAAGGAGATCTTGGAGGGGATATAGGCGGTCGGCAGAACTAGGAGAAAATAAACAGTGAATGTCGTAGTATCGGGGTCGACGAGCTTGTGCGAGTCACAGCCTCGCATACAGGAAATT
Source organism: Xylaria sp. 218_066 (assembly GCA_019843955.1). Classification (NCBI taxonomy): domain Eukaryota; kingdom Fungi; phylum Ascomycota; class Sordariomycetes; order Xylariales; family Xylariaceae; genus Xylaria; species Xylaria sp. 218_066. The sequence continues at coordinate 210,783 of JADKYC010000062.1, read as the reverse complement.
GGCTCCCTCTAACACTCCAGCCATTATCGGATTGATATATTGAAACGCTACACAATTCAAACTTTCCTGGGTGTTTTATTGTACGCGTTACCTCGAATAGTGAGCCCACAGGTAATAATGAGGGTTGAGCCGTCTATCTCCATTCTAAAAAGATTCGTTAAAAACATTCAAGTGGATTTTAGTGCAGCTCAGACCCAGTTAGTACATCTAGAGGCACTCGGGGTAGAACGTGCGGTTAAGAGTACGGCTTGCTTCTAAGGCTCCCCAAGAAGACTGTAGGCGCATTTTAGAAAAAAAAAAAAAAGTCTCGCCCTAGCTATTCTCAAGATCTTTAATCTACCACATTCTTTCCTCAGTACGTAGCATTAGTCATCCCGTGTGATACACGGCAGCGTTGGTACTCATATGTATTTACAAGGCTTGCGAAACCATACCCCCCTCCTAGCATGCCTAGCATCTATGTGGCACTAGTTGCATTATTAACCTTCATAATATTTAAGGCAGGACCTAAACTCCTTGATTGTACAAGAGCAGGCAAGACTGAAGGAGCGAAAGCGAGGCTCCCGCACCCATAGACCCCGGGGCCGAAAAGGAGGACTGGCCCTCCACGGCCGCTCCGAAGCCCTAGATGATTATCGTCAGCCGAAGTCTCTTCCAAGCCCTTGTTGCGACTGTAGCTCAGGAGAACCTGGTCTCCTATCCCGTACAAGTTAGCAGCCGAATCCTTGGTCTTGGTGCTAATTATGAACCTGTCCAACCTTAGGCAATCGGCGTGAGGCAGCCTTAGGACAGGCCTGCTTAAAACAGTGCTTTCTCTTTCAGTCCGCCATTATACGACCTTTTCAAACGAGGGTCAGTATAATCCTCGAGGTTATTTCCGCACCTCTATACTCATTTCCCCTTCACTCTACGAACCCCTAAACCATCGCATTTTCATTCGATAATGTTAAATGAACAAGTCCATTCTCGACGTGTTGCTGATACAGCAACAGAGTTACTGTCCAAAGAGAACAGCCACATTGCTTGTATAGTTAGTCGGGATTCCTTCATCAGTGCAGCTTCTGCACCCTACCACGAACAGGCGGCACTTCTCGCGGGTCTTGTGTCATCTAGTTGCAATACCAGCAGAGACAACTCGCCCCGGGTCCCATTTGTTGAAGCCAGAGCGGATAAGGGGGCCGTCAAAATGAACAAAGCCGAAGATGGCGAAGGAAAGCCATGGAGAACCAGGTATCAGCGATTCAACTCATTTCTCACAGATACCTGGGCTCTTGAGGTCTTTTGGTGCATCGTGGCAATCACTTTTTTAGTAGGGATGTCCACATTCCTCGCTGCGTACCAAGGCATCCCCCAACCGCAATGGCAGTATGGAATCTCGATCAATACCGTTGTCTCGTTGCTTGTTGGTGCGATGGGAGGCGCCCTAGCGAGTGTGCTTTCCGCTTGTTAGTGTGATACAGTGGTACAAACTGCTTAAACAAATTGACTAACTGGCAGTATTTCAGGTATTGGGGAGGCAAAATGGCAATGGTTCGCCGCGCCACGGGTCTTGTCCGATATAGAAACATTCGACCAGGCTACTCGGGACCTATGGGGCAAACTGCAATTGCTGGCACACGGCTATCGGCGTGGACAGTAAGGGCTCCGAGGCTCGGCGATACCTGAAAAAGCCACTGACATATCTATTTAGTCTTCTCGCTAATTGTGGTTGTTTGATTGCCCTTGGGTCCTTGGCAATTGGACCTTTCGCTCAGCAAATTGTCCGGTACTACAACTGTTTGTCGGTATCACCCAATCATTTCGCATGGCTACCACGAGTTAATAATTACACTGCTGGAAGAGTTTACCCAGGTCATTCGACGTTGGACCCAAATATGGCCTCTGCTATCTACACTGGCATCTTAGGTTCTCCCAAAACAGACGCTGGTGCGATAAAGTCTTTTAGCTGTGACTCTGGCAATTGCACATTCCCTCAATTCTCAACCCTTGGTATATGCCATTCTTGCCACGAAATATTGGAACTAATTCATCCTAATGAGACTTTTTCGGCTTACTGGCTCGATAACTGGGTGGAAGATCCTAGTTGGCATTGGTGGAGGGAAGACGCCAGGGTTGGATGGACGAACGAGAGCATGGCTACATATTACACGTACACACCGTACACGATGCTTTCGTCTCGCAAGACTCTCGCTTTCAATCCATCGCTCGACGACGCAACCTTTGATGACTTGATAACTATCGACTTTTTGACTCTCAACATTGATGCCACCTGCAATATGACCATGGGAGAAACCGAGACATGTGCTAAGCATCCGTGGGCAGTTCGCTGCTCACTATATCCTTGCGTCAAAACTTTCAATACGAGCATAACCAACTCTGTTCTTTCGGAGAACTTGACCTCATATTTCCCCATGAAGAAATCAAACATATCTGCTATTGAAGTCACGACCTCTGAGAACCTCACTTGGTCTTATGCTATAAATACGACGCTTCGTCGTGGACAAGAAATTGACTGCAAGCCCTCTAGTGTCCCAACAGCAATCAACACTGTCCCTATCACCAGCAATGGGACCAGCCCAATATCCAGTAACGAGGCTGTTACGTGGTACCCAGAAGACTGTGTATATTCCCTGGGCTATCCGGCTGCGCTGGCTATCAATCAGTTTCTCTCCACCCTTTTTGACGTGAGGTCACTCGAGTCACGAAATGGGAGTACTACTGACCTCTTCGGGAGTCACTGGCTCGAGACCTTTTACAACAATGGGATGGCGAATATCTCTAGCGCCGATACCTACTTCGGGTCACTAGCCGGCACAATCACAGCGACAATGAGACAAACCGGCCAGAGTGCAGTGTTAGCCGATGTCGTCGGGTCAGTCCTACAATCCGAGACATGCATCCGCATCCAATGGCAGTGGCTTACGTTACCGGTCTTCTTCGTGATGGCCACCGTAGGCTTCTTGATTTCGACGATTATGTCGTCGACTTGGCGAGGGGCTTGGAAATCCTCATTCATTGCTGGCGTCTTTTTCGGTGCCCATAATGCAGCGCTTGAGCCACTCAAACCTAAACTTTCACAGAGCAGCATGATAGAAACTGCCAAGCATAAGCGGGCTCAGCTATACGTCGACGACTAATGCCTATAAACAGTTCAGGCAAGCCAGACTGCAATTGTGACACAGTTTCCCACCTGGCCCAGCTACGTCTGAATACCTCTGTCACGGAGCACTATGGAAAAATTCCCGGGATATTCGGCACGGGCCTTTTGCCCATACTGAATTGGGGTAGCTTTTCGATGAAATCAAAAAGGCTTGAATTGTCGTATATTTTAAGGGGTTACCTTACAGATTGGCTGAAACTCTAGCCACTTACACACCTACATTTATAGACTAGCTATACATTTCTTCGCCATTCTGGCCTATCTCCTATGTTTTTCGATCAGTTCAATCTGCTTTCTATCTGATCAAATCGTTCCCCATTGAATTCCGTGAATATCAGAATTCCTCCTATGCTAGGGACCTGTGGGCAGGTAAGTTACCCTAGGTCATTTCAATACATGTATATGTTTACCATGCAATGTCCTCATAAACATAAGGCTTTATTCCTTATGAAATAACTAATTGTCAATACTAGGACTACTGGCAATGAGAACCATGATATCCTCGTCCGAAACACAGCCATAAGGGATATTTTCCCAAGCTGCTATTACAAAGCCATTAAAGGGATTTTAAGATAATTAAAAGTGAATATATAATAAATAATCTACAGAGAGGGGGGGGGGGGCATGTATATCGAAGAAAGGACCTGCAGTTTAAAGATAGCGGGGATAGGTTGGTCGAGTGACGGTTAATTATCAGTTATTTTCATCTAGCGACAAAGTATCTACAGTTGCTACTGCTGGATAGTACTCTCAGTCCTGGATGCTTCCATATCTACTCTTCAACATTCTCCTTACCGTATTTTACCCTTGCACAAGCTTCACCCAAATGCAAGTAATCATGGATGCACAACCGCGCTGTTGGCAAGCGTGATTGTGTGAATGTATCGCAACTTTCCATTCTCCATACGGAACTCATGGCTGTCAGGAGCGTTGGCAAGATGTTCGAAAATGCACAAAACATCGATGGATCCGTAAGATTCATCGATGACGTAACGACGATGCGAGTTAGGCGCCTGGTTATTGTTTGTCGGAATACCAGGTTTGCAACTATCGTTCGGACCTCCATTGCCAGTGTATACGGAGCCTTCGAGACGGGCGCAAGGCGTGCCCCAGGGCACCGCGTCGATCGCGCTCTTGTTACTCCACATATCAAGGTACGCGTCCGCGGCCGTCTTAAGGGCTTCACGGCTGTCGCGCTTCCCTTCATCGATAAGTGTCCAGTTCTCTCTCTTGGCCCAGTATAAGGTCTGCGTGGCGTTAAAGAGCCAAGACCCGGGGCTTGATACGGTCAGGTCGATGAGGTAGCAACTCATATCTGTAGGGTTGTGTCGAATCTGTGTTCCGATTACGTGGGGAGTCGACGAGCCGGAGACATTTCGTGTAATGATCAACTCGGTACTGAGATGCTAAGAGTCAGTTACCGCCATTTATAGCACAATTCATGAGGGCTTGAGAAGCTTCCAGGCACTCTTTTTCCTAAAAAAAGGAGATATCATGCTCTGAAAATTCCCAACGCAAGAAGAAATTGACTACAAGAATTACTCACTAGGTTGCACACTCAACTACGTCTGAGATGGTGTGGCGATGGTCAATTACAAACGCGTTGTCGACTGAAGTAGACGATGTCAATACTAATTGACAGCTCAAAGTGATATTTGATAATGATGCTTCGATAAGGAGACACTTTTCATTGAGTAGGGTATTCTTACAGATGCCGCTAGTAATCTCGTGGGTCTTGTTGTTTTCAACGTAGGTGAAGTTCTCGGCTATGTTCTCGAGATAGCTTACTTGGCCTATTTTCCACATGATTAGTATTTGCGCAATTATGTCAATAAATGATGCGGTCTTCATTCTCCCTCCCCCTCTCCCCCCCTCTCTCTTTCACGTATGAGATGATAAGATGAATAAACAACCATTTTCATGCGCGAAAACATAAGCGTCCGCAAACTCGAGCAATGCTGTTCGATTGCATTCCGCAGCAACACCTGATGCAAAGGTTGCTAACGCCACGAGGCCTGCAAGAGTTGAAGAAAACATTTTGGCGAACTTTCGATGTCTTCCGGCAGTCTCCTTTGGCAACATGGAGATTCTATGCAGCTCCTTAAGTATTTTATACGGAGTGAAGTCAAGTGCCGCCATTGTATTAATCCTCTATAGCCTCCGCCACCGGCAGAATCAGCGGGAAAATTGGCCTCCTAAGAGAACCACACCAGCCAGAAAACCTTCTTAGAGAATCTTTTTCATAAGTTTGCCCAATGAAATTCACGAACGGAGCATTAATAGATGAATCTACAGAGCGGGGAGTAGTACCAGGCCCGGATCAACACAGTTTGCCGAGATGGCTCTGCTCTGTAAGCGGAGCTCTAAGCGACACTATGAGACTAAGATTCTTTCTACACGTCTCGGTCCATAATCCACAGCCATGCAAGAGGTTGGGGAAATTGCCTTGTTGATCGCATAAACCCGCCTTTAACTTCGGTTGTACTGATTTACGTTGTCTGAGATAGTTCCCCCGCGATCTTGATCAAGTCCTCAGGCGTCAGCGGCTCCTTTTCAAACCCCCGAACGACTTGGTCAATCATCGCAGCGACAAGATCTACGACGTCAATCGATGGAATGCCTGATACCGTCCTTACCATAGCGGCCATAGCAGAACGCGTGAGATCACCGGACGCCGTGATGTAGCCCGGCTTTGCCACCGCTAGCTCGATGCCGCCGAGCTCACTTGCGAGAGCTAAGAGCTGGTTTTCAGTCTCTCCCTTTGTTGTGTTAGCACACCTAAAACCGAATATGGCCAGAGCTGCATATAGCAGTGACATTAAATAACATGCGCATTGGGATGATTAACTCACCCTCATCAAACTGTACTCGGCCATGAGTTTAGGAGTTTTGCTTTGGTCGCGTTCTGCTGCCGCGCCACTCATGTATAAGAAGCGGAATGGTGATGCAATGCCGGCCTCGTGTATGGACCGCAGGCCAGCGATTGCAGATGTTTGGCAAATGCGTTTAACCACCTCAAAGTCAAAAGTTTTAGCTTTCGATGGCGTGATCGCAACGGTCCTGCCGACTCTAGTCAGTAAAATCAGTAAACCCCCGTTATTCCCCGAATTACAACGTTAGTGGCTTGCTACCCCAAACGACAGGAAACCTTCCGAGTCTGTCACGAAGCATGGATGAAGTGAGGCGTACCATATGCAAGCATCAGCACCAGAAAATTCCTTTTTGATCTCGTCCGGATAGACTGCGTAGTCCTGAATCACGACAGACCTCAGCTTGGACGCGTCAGCACCCTCGGGAAGTTTCTCTGGCGCAGCAACGGGGCTTCGTGCTAAGGCAACCACCCGAGAGATTCTGGGATGCGACAGACTTTGTCGAATAATTTCTTGTCCCACGAAGCCCGTGGCTCCTGATACGATGAGCTTCATGCTAGGCATATAGTATTCTGACACAGATCTTGAAAAAGGTGCCAAGAAGCGGTGCGAGATCGAGGCGGAACTAGAAATATGCAATAATAGGTGTATTCAGAGCCTCATCAAGGATCGATGTATCAAGCACTCAATTTCGCGTGTCGTGTCAAGTCCTGTTGAAGTTCGTCTTTATCACTTGCTCATCGTGGTGGTCGATAGCTCCGTGGGATGAAGCACGGAGTTAAGATCCGTTCTTCCCGCCGCTATATCCACATACACATAAGCTGATATCATACATAATCATCTCATTCCAGAGGAGAGGTACATTACGTAATAGCAGAATGGTGGAACACATTATTAGAGGTACTGTACAATGTATACTGTATACTGTATACGTTTGCTTCAATTCAGTTCGGATCGTAGATAACTAGCTAACTAATACGTCACATTGTTAGCGGCGCCAGACCACATAGTAGCAGCTTTAGCCGTACTAATTTAGATACGAAACAAAGGTTGGTAAATTTCGATATTAGGCTCGAGTTGGTCAGAATTGTCTGAAGTTGCCCTGTCTATAACTGAAGCGTCGCTGATTACAAGATCTTAAGTGTGTTTTTCTCTCTCTTTTCTTTCCTTAACTACTTTTATCATATTATAGCACGGTGGTTCTTGAGCTAAGGTCTTTAAGGATCTCTATGACCAGTCCACTTACCCCCCCTCCCTCTAAACCCGCCTTACCTCCTAATCCGCGTCTCTTACCTCCTAACCCGCATCTCCTACATCTTAGCCCGCATATTCTCTCGTGCCTCACGCCTCGCCTTAATAAACCTCTCTATCACCTCCGTCCTAGTATATAATCGTAGTCTCAATGCTCTCAGAGCCGCCCTGCCACACTCATACCCTACGCAGGGATGAAGCTCCCACCTAATCGCTTTATGATTTGATTAATTTAAACTTTTGATAACAACGTTCACTCAACAGAAAGTTATTGCTACCCATCAGACATCTACCATGGCTAGTACGCATTCTGCCGCTATCCTTCCGCAGAAGGGTAGCCAATTTGTGATCGAGGAGCGCACCACTCCAGAGCCCGGTCCTGGTGAAATTCTCATCGAGGTCAAAGCCGTTGCCTTGAACCCTGTCGACTATTACCAGCGGGACTTCGGCCTGCCTCCGGTGCCCGTCTACCCGGCAGTTATCGGCTCCGACACCGCCGGCATTGTCGCCAAAGTAGGCCCCGGAGTCCCCTCGGCCCCAGCACCCGGCAGCCGCGTCCTCGCATTAGCCACATCCTTTTACAAAGACGGCTCGCCTGACCACGGCGCCTTCCAGAAGTACGCGCTAGCCCAGTCAGAAGGCGTCATTGCGCTCCCAGACGCCCTCTCTTTCGAGCAGGGCGCAGTCCTCCCCCTGGCCATGATGACTGCCCTGACGGCCTGGACCACAATGGGCATTCCGCTGAGCACCAAGCACACGCCGCAGGACAAGCAGGCGGTACTGATTTGGGGCGGCGCTAGTAGTGTTGGCACCCTCTCCATCCAATCTGCGCGATCGCTCGGCTTCGTCGTCTACGCTACCGCGAGCCCCCAGCACCACGCGTACCTCAAGCAGCTCGGCGCACACGCCGTTTTCGACTATCGGGCGAGCGACGTCGTCGCGCAGATCACCGCCGCCATTAAGCAGGATGGTGTTAAGCTGAACACCGCGCACTGCGTCGTCGACGGGGCCTTGCAGCAGGTACTGGATGTACTGAAGGAAACGAAGGGCGATGAGCCTGCCAAGGTCGCCCACTCGCCTGTTTTGCCCCCGGACCACCCGACTCTAGATAATACTGAGATTAAGTTCAACTTTCCGCCGATGGATAAGGCTGCGAGGGATAAACATATGAATGATTGTTTCCATGGGTGGCTGGATAGCGGTTTGAAATCGGGCTCGGTTGTTCCTAGCCCGAGCATTCAGATTGAGGGCGGCGGTCTGGGGGGCTTGAATGCGGCGTTGGACAAGTTAAGGGCTGGCGTTAGCGGAGTCAAGATCGTCGTGCCGATTTGATGGCTCATTCGTGCTTAGTACCTTCACTGCTACGGGAGAGTCTGGACAGATTTCGTCTGTATTCCCACATAGTAATCTTGCTAGTAAAGAAAGCTGTTTATTATTTCCTACATTGAGAAAGATCTCATCGACCATAATTTCAAACGTTGAATTCGGTCCTCCATATTCAATAGCAACTTATGTTTTAAGGGAAACAAAGCAAGTAGGCGGTTGGATGAAAGTTTCCACGAATCTCTGGAATATACCATGCGATGTTAGCATTCAAACACAGAATGATGGCTCGAGATCATGCTGATATGTTTGCAAAATCTTCTACTGTACCTCGATCGCCATAACGTCATCATATCGGTGCAGTACCGTACGCTACCCCAACGACTATTTAACTTTTAGGCAGGATTCATGTTCGTCAACGTACCATTGAAGCCATCAGTATTGTTGGGATCAGTACGCTTGTGGGTAGAATTATACTTGAGGTAGATAATAGATACCCATTATTGCTAGAAGGCCTCCAACACCTTGAAGCCGTTAGTAGAGTTAGCCTAAGGGGTACAGTGACCGAAAATGTTTTGAAGGTCCCATTTCCTCTTCAGTGCCATGAGCCATCGGATAATCTCCTATGAATCTGAGCTAAGGACTTCAGTTGCAGGTAAAAGTAATTATTGTATTAAACCCACTTGAATGCGAATCAAGGACTGTATTGGCTGTATAGTTACCCAGTACCTGAGTGTACAAGAACATGCAGTGAAGTTTTATCGTCAATGAAGATTGTTTTGGTTATTAATGTGGTGCCCATAACGGGGCAGAGCACGATTTAGATTCTTACATCATGTTGTAGATATGACTGCCACGCATCTTGTAAACATTATAGCTACTAGCTACATGCTATAATCCGGCCTTCCGTTGTTAATATGCAGATAACTGAGCCATGAATCTCCCTCCCCCCAGGATTTCAAGTGATACTCTGGTATTATTTGATAAAACCATTGCTTTCTGTGTCATTTCTCCAGCTGTGTACTGTACAACCCCAACGACACCGACCTGTCCGATTGAGAAAATGCTACCAAGGATGCTGGCCGGGGCCTGATTGGCCTCGTAGAAGATCAAATGTATCGACGACTCGAATGAATTTAATATCGTAGAAGTAAACCAAAAACTAGCTCGTAGCCCAGTTGGCATAGTGCCAGAACCCTGTACTTGAGGTAGGCAATAGGCGCTTGTTGTTACGCGAAGGTCGATAATGAGTTTCTTCATGGTATATATTTTCTCGCTGGCTTCTAGAAATTGGAACTTTGGCATAACCAAGGAGGCGTTACCCCACTATAGTATGGATTAGAATATTGCCAGGAAGTTTTGTAAATGCGAAGAGAGATATAGCGAATGAAACGAATGACTTCGAAATACTCACGTGAGCTTGTCGTTCTCTCTATTGGGACCGAATTCTCTTGAACAGCTCATTAACTATCGGTAGCCACTGGACTGAAATCCTCTTGCCCTCTGTGTCAACCCGCAAGTTCACTAGCCCCGATATCTTCGTGTATTGGACTATCCCAATGTCTGGTGCGCTGACCCTAATCACAGCGCCGGTCTGCAGTATCTCCATATTCTGAAGTAAGTCCCACTTCAAAAAATAGAGCGAGGGCTCAAGCTCGGCAATAGCGTGTTCACCTGGTATTGCCTTGACAGTATATCTGAAGCTCGACCCAGAACTCGGCCATGCCCACAGAGTCATGTTTTGGAGATACCGCCTCATGAACAATATCTCGATCTCGGTTTTCCACATGGGACAAACCGCCCGCATATTGAACCACAAATCTGGCCAGTCGGAGCCGTCAATCTGTTCGAATATCATCAGAATTAATTCTGGCGGCATGTAAAAGTCTTTTCGCTCTCGTTGAGCGAGATTTGATATCTGAGATTCCATCGCAAACTAAACGGAGACGGCGATATATTAATTAGCATGGCTCGGGTGATTTGAAGCTAGGTGGAAATGAAACTGTTGGAATGCAGATCGCTGAGACAATTTCCGAATTCGTTACTTTAGGATATCATACCAGTATAAGTGGTATCGGATTATGACACTTACTTGCAAAGGCCTTATAACGTGCCAATCAACGCTCGTCTGGGTAATTCAATGCTCGTGATAGAAGATACGTGAGGAATAAAAGGCGTAATGTTCTGATGTAGGCTGTGCCGAAACAGAACTGCAGGACTAAACCGGTACACTACCCAAAGTCGGTGTGGGTGTTTTATGTCTGCAGTTACTCATGTGCTTGCAATTGACGGGCATAAGAGTGTTTATATACCCAGGTTACTCGTAATCACTGATAGATAGGTTTTGTTGCTTGGACTATAATAAGTAATTTCAAGGTTTAAATCCCGATTGTTTTAATTATAATATTTATGACGATATCAACCACTAAAGATTGAAGTAAACCTTTTTGTCCCCCCCGACTTCCATCAAGAAAATTGAAAGGTGCAAGCTATACTTGAAAGTTTTATCTGCGACAAGGTTTTCCCGTCGGCTATCTATGGCGAACTCTATACCAAAGCCATACAATATGTTCTCCTAGTTTAGATCAACTACGGCGTCGAGTTTCCTTAGTGTCCGATAGACTTCTCGGGTTCATCAGATGGGACCATTTTACCACAGCAGCCTATCTCTCAGAATAATCTAAGAAACTTATTTACGCATCAAAACCTTCTACTACAAACTATGTGAAATTAATCTCAAAGTAAATCAAAAGGCTATCGTTCGGACCCAACCCTCGGGGTCGAACTATCTCATTATGTACGTCTCACGCCATTTACATTTATTGATAGAACTTTGTGTCACGTTTGGAATCTTAGAGACCATCTGCACAAATACTTGGAGAGCGTTACTAATGATAGCCCTGGATCTCTGTTACTAGAAAGATAAACCCCTAGATCCCTCTTTTAGAACTGAGATGTTATTGAGAGATAAAGGGGGCGGGTGGTTAAACCAGTATGATTATTTGAAGACTTTTATATGTCATCTATCCACCTGATTCATTTAGTCGGTGATTTGGTAAAGGATTCTGGGCCTCATCGAAGCGTATAGAAGTCGAGAAATTAGTGGCTAAATATATATTCGTACTTATGTCACAATTCTTGCTGCTGGTGTGCATATCTAATATCGAGTATTATCTATTTCAACAACTTCTATCTAACTCCTAGCATGAGCAATATTATTATATTAATATTTTATGCCCAATCACTGACCCTTGCCCTTTTCACCCAGTGAGCCTTTTGACGGCATTTTCATAAACCTGAAAGCTGCTATTACTGCAATGATGGCACCGGAATATCTGTTCATAATCAGAGAAGCTGTGACATATTTCAGCCAGACAGCTACAAAGCACTGCGCATAAGTTAGCACTATTTGCTATATCGACAACGGAGACACGGTCATCAGTCGGCAGAAAGAATTATCAACAGTAAATATCAGTAGCCTGAATAGGTATAGGTATAATCATGATAGGCTAAAGCGTTATTGACTGCTATTTCGGCAAACATGCTTCTGCGAGTGGCTCGTGCTGAAACTTGAGAGTACTGTTTTGGTACAACCAGGTGGTGATACGCAATGGACGATAAGTTAACAATTACTTTGAAGAAACTCCAATAGTTAGCATGTGCTTGGGCATTGAGACAGACTACTTATTGTGGGATGTTGTGAAAAAGATTTAGATCGCTAGTTTGGCAGAAGCTCTTATGATCTCAAGACTGCAGCTATTGTGGTGGATTCTACGAAAGAACACATGATCCATCGCACGTATTGTTCATGCTTCCTATTTTGAAACTATTGGGAGTATCTCCGTGCCAATTCGATTCGTTCGGTAGTTGATTGATGGAAACTAAAGTCATAACATAACTATCATGGTGCTCCAGCTATGTATAGCGTTTCCGATAACCTATAGGACAAAACTCCAAGGCCAACCCCGCCAACAACCCATACATGTATAAAGGACTACGCGATAGATTATTCTTCATATCTATTGCGCAGTAATGATGGTCCCCTCCCTAGTAATTGCTAGTATTTCAACGATTGTTTGTAGTCGTAACTTTTTGTAGAGCTTTTTCGCACCAATCGCACGCCGGTGAAATACTTGAAGGCTCACGGTCCAATGAGACCGTCTATTAAGTGTATAATAGTCAAAATAAGGCAAAGCCAAGATAGCCAAGAGCCTCCAAGACGGAATAAAACCTGGTAAGCACACATACCTACTTATGACCTTTTGCTGTAACTTAAAGAAGCGGCCCAATCCAATGCTCGGAGTCATATGCAGCGTTTGTGGTGCCGTGGCTTTGGGTTCTATCGTACGACGGAAAATGATAACCATTATCTGAAGCTCATGGGGACCAAAGGATATTCAAATGAAGGAGTATCTGACTAGTGCCCGGTAGCTGACCTAAATACGGAAGGTGTTCAAAAAGGCTCCATTGCAATCCATAGCAAAGCCTAGGCTCTTCCATAGGTGGACATTTGATATCTAGCGTCTATAATTATCAGGATACTCACGAACTGTCTAGAAGGGTGGCGCAAATGGAATTTCCAAAAATGATGCGGAAAGGGGATGTTGAGATTTGTTCCACAAATGAGCAATACGCATAATTAGTCTCTTAGCTTTGTGATGCTTTGCTAGAAACCCAGATGCTTGGTGAATATATATATGTAAATGGGAGCGGATCATCACGAAACCTACCTATATAAGAAGCTCACCGCTCTGATGCCCACCAACATCAACAGCTATACGTCCAGCTTCCCCCTTATCCACATATCTTTAAGTCGATAACCAGCCATGTTCTCTCCTAGAAAGCTTCTGGCTCTATCTGCTGCCATCCCGGCAGCCCTGGCCGTGAGTAATCCTCGGAACTATTCTTCTTCTTATTTTGGTAACTCCTAGAGCACGAGATTACCCTCTTGGGCCAATATGTGCTCAGAAGCTTCTAATACACTCATAAAACACCTCAAACGGTCATAGCTAACTCCGAGAATTGTAGTGCTTGGGCTATGAAGGCGGCGTCCCAACCCCCACAGGAACCAAGTCCCTCTCGTCACCGATGAGAATCAAGGCCGGAGAGACCTTCGATGCAGGCTGGGTGAAGTACGATCGAGGCTCTGGTGCATGCGGGTCCGGCGAGGGAGGTTAGTTATCATTCATTGCTGATTCCTCAGGGAAAGAATTCAGCTAATGTTATATCATAGGTGACGCGGACGCTGTTTTCCTTCTCGAAGCCGGCGCTACGCTCCTTAATGTCATCATCGGAAAGAACCAGAAGGAGGGCGTTCACTGTCTTGGGGCTTGCACTCTGAAGTTTGTCTGGTTCGAGGACGTGTGCGAGGACGCCATTACTATCGTAAGCATTGTCGTACTAAACAGCCGAAATGAATTGCAACTAATAGCCCTTACCTTATTACAGAAAGGAGATAAAAAGGGCCAAGAGAGTTGGATTATCGGAGGCGGTGCCTACCACGCAGAAGACAAGATCATTCAACACAACGGCTGCGGTACCGTGAACATCATCAACTTCTACGCCGAGGACTACGGAAAGGTTTACCGGTCTTGCGGAAACGTACGCCTTTATTCCCTTCTTACGAACATGCTCGATTAATAAGCTGACATTCAACTTTCCTCTTACTAGTGCTCTTCCCAATGCCAACGCAACGTCTACGTCGAGGGTACCACCGCCCGCGATGGAGGAGAGGTCGTCGGCATCAACTCTAACTACGGCGACACTGCCACTCTGAAGAACGTTTGCACCGATGCCGCTCACCCGTGCCAGATGTACACGGGCTGTGCCGGTGGCTGCGAGCCCAAAAAGTCTGGGTACTGCTCTGGCTAGTCTATCTCCGTACGGCTCGAGTAAGTGAGTGAGACTGAGGAGGACGTACCATGGGTGCTTAGGGACAAGAAGCACGCACATATTTCGCCAGCTGGGTTCATTTGCCCTCTTCAGGAGAGAAAATTTCAAGAGTGGCATTTGAATCTGGGGATCCCTTGTCCACAATATGTTTTATGAGTAGCTGAATGTTGAAGACGTCAGCGAGTATATATGACTAACGTGTTTATATTCATGATTCTTAAACGTCTTTAACTCGGTGTTAGCATCAAGTGTGCGCGTTGGTCCTACCTATGTCCTTTCGCATGCTCTCTGAAACATCACTTACGGATGATAATTAGGAACTGATATCAAAGATATATAAACCACGCAAGGTGAAGAGTCTCTCTAGATGCTTACCGCTACACCTAGCACTGGGCTTTATAAATAGTCGCGGTCAACGCCTACATTTCACACGAGCTCTCCTCCGCCAAGTCCTAATCACCGAGCAAGCCGAACTAGCCCACAAAAGATCACCAGTTATCTGCTTACTAATTTCACCTCAATCAAGAGCTAATAGGCCCAGCAACACCCAGAACTCATACCAGTCCAGCCCGCAACCCGATGCAGCAGATTAGAACTACCGGGGAAGCCCTAGTCGAGATTAAATCGCACCTTTTCGTTCGGATAGGGCAAGGATCAGAGACGGAGATCCCGTCGCGAATGAACCAAAACAAATAGAGACGAAGGGCTCAGAGGAAAAGCCTTGATTAACATTTGCGCGACCAAGATAGTCAGGCCCGTTTGTCGAAGGGCAGACACCGACTCAATCGACGGATACAGTTTGGACTCTACTTTTCTATATCGTAAGCCAGCTGGCATCGGATGGAATTATTCAGATAGCCCTGAAAAGTCAAGATGCATAGCGATGATGGATATAAGTGAGCTAGAGCGTTCTAGCCAAAGTAGTTTAAGTATGGTGTGAGTTGGCTATGAATACAAGTGTGGCCATTAATTGAAGTTATAGTTCAAATAAAAATTATTGATTCTCGTTCATGAATTGTTTTCACTTGGACATGGATGTGTAATTGTATAGAACAGTTTGTGGTATCTTGATCTGAAAGCATATCTTAACCTCGCGACAATACGCTCGGTCTTATACCAGACCGTGGGTATTTGTTCAACTACATAACTCCATAATCTTCAAGGTAATTAGAGCATTAACGAGCTCGTCGGTAATCCACTTCTCGTTAGACGTGGGTGTCATCAAGGGCCGCCCGCTTCTCATCAAGCACAGCAGTGGGTGCAACTTCCTCGAGTGTTTCATCACTGAACTTCAAATCCTCCTCAAGGGTAGTGGTGTCTTTGATCTTCAACCAGATAACTGGTGTAGCGACAAGGATGGAAAAGGCGCAGAGACCGAACTATAATTTTCATGGTAAGCTGGATATTTTTTTCGGGTAAATGATTGACTATGACTTACAGTAACACCGTATAGAACACGGTACGAAACCTTCGCTCCGTCTAAGGCCCAGAACACGGCAGCACCGGCTGACTGAATGCCCTTGTAGAAACCAGCCATGTTGGCAGTCTTGCGACCCGAGTTAGAGAGAGCGCCCATCCACCAGTAGATGGAGGTCTGCCAGCAAGCGTCGTAGAAGCCGTAGAAAATGTACAGGAAAGCAGGACCAATATAGCCGGGGTCCGTGTAATCGATCTTGAACCTTTCGTAAGCGGGATCGGAGGTAACTTCTCGGGGAGGTTGTTTTTTCTCAAAAGCGTATCCACCGCCCCAGATAGCAAAGGTCAGGACAAATAAAGAGACCAGAGCAGCCTTAGCACGGATAGAACGGCGAACCTTGGGGAAGTCGAGGGCAGCGCCGTAGACTATAGCACCCAGGATCTGCGCAAGCCAGTACAATAGAGAGTTCAATGAACGAGCTCGCAGGTTGAAATGAGCTCCGTTGACACCGTTCTGCTGGTAGGTGTAGAAAATATTGGAGGCGAAGAACATGGGGAAAAGGAGGACGACCCAGGGAGACAGGTGAATGCACTCCCAGAGGCCATAGAACTCGGATTGCCATGTAGGTTCTTTCATAACAATGACCTTGGAGCCATCTTCACGGATGACCTTATCGGCATTGACGAGGAACAATGCCAGAACAGCACCGATGAACATGAGAACGATGAAGGCAGCATAGGTACCATCAGTAACAGTTCCGGTAGAGTTGTGGATGTTCTGGGCAAGCACAATGAGGGCGCCAATAACGCCACCTGCGTTGAAGATGATCCAGAACGAACTGATATATCGACCTTTGGATTTCTCCATGGGGTAGGCCATCATAATGGCGCCCTGGGCCGTCCAGAGCAAACCAGCACAGAGACCCAGGAAGGCACCAGCGAAAGTGACGAACCCCTCATTTTTGGTGTGATTGTAGCATAGGAAACTGGCCGAGTAGAGGGAGTAACCGATACCACCGAGCGAAAGAGTGATCCTGATACCGAGCTTGTTGGCGAAAGAACCGGAGAAGAAACCCACGACGGCGAAAACGGCATATGTCGCAGTCGAAGCGTTGGCCTGGACTGTCGAGTTGAGCTGACCACCACCACCGAGACCACCGAGAGCGTTGTATAGACCGGGGCACAGGAAGCACACAAAAGACACCATGAGCAGCTGAGCCTTGGGCGAGGCATACCAGATCTCCTTGCAGCCGGGAAGCTTAATGCCCTTATAGATCCATCCTTCGGGGCGGGGGAGAGTGACGCCTTCGGTGTACGGGGTGTGGTCTCCCTCAGAGGAGCCGGTGCCCGTCCGGACGACGTTCGGTTCCTTTTCGGCCATTTTAAGGCTGTATCCTAATACGGGTGCCCACTCTAGACTGAATCGATCGTTGTTCAAGTAGGTTTGTGCCTATATCAGGGTTAGTAAAGCTTTGCCGTTATGATTCCCGGCGCGAAGCATTGGCATATCGCCGAGACGGGAGACATGGACTAGATGCATGGTATATATGTGCATGTCACACGTCGCATGTTGCATGTCGCATACACATGCACAGACAGACGCATTCAAGTGAGGTTACTACTGACCTTGCGAAGGGAAGTGCCGCGTGGCAGGTGAATTGGCCCTCAAACCGTACAACAAGGAACAGGAACAGAGGTCGATCGTCGAAGGGAGATGAGAGGAAAACCAGACAGTTAAATGCATGCGCTTGGGCAGGGTATAATAATAATATTATCGTAATGGTTGGCCAAAGGAGCCAGAGCTGGCCTGGCCACTGGCTAAACCCTGTAGGTAGATTGCTGACCTGGGTACGATGGGGACCTAGACGAGCTAGACTAGACTTAGCTGTTTAAGACTAAGACGAAGAACCACCTTAGTAGGAAGATCCCCGGTTCAGCCATAGCGGAATGGGGAAGGAAGTGCGTGCGGAGACCGCTAAAATACATTACTTAAGTAGTACATACTTACACTATCTACCTCCACGACTATCATTACCCAGATTTATTTGTACCTTAGTTACCCAACAGGGAGGTAAGTGTAGAGGTAGGGTGGGTGCATCCATCGTCCACTCCGGGTCTAAGCGTGCCACATCTTCGACTTATAATTGTTATACATACCGAACATTGAAACACACCTAGGTACAATATATGTAAACATGGATGCGCATATATAGTAAAATAGAAGGGTATGTACTTGCGTATTTATGTGCTACCCACGGTTTACTCTTATTTTTATACGGAGTATATGTATATTTATGTTTCCCTTTTCCTTCGCCGTTGGCGGGGTGGTTGGGTCGTATGCTGTTTTGGGGTAAAGTGGTATACTTAGTGCAGCCTCACATGTTTCGGAAATGATTTTCTCGTAGCAACATCCATTCTGCTACGGCGCGGCGCAGGTTGGACCAGGCCAACGGGCCAATACATGCGTGCGCAACTCATGGCAACCGTCTCATGTGAACACGGCAGGCAACCGGGGGTGCTGGTGTAAGTTGTACGCTGTAGGTACGTCGTATAGATACAAGTGGATTGGCCACACGCTACGTGACAGTTGGCTGCCCTCCAAGCTTTCCGATCAAGTATCGTTCCCGCCAAACGTGGTGTTTAAAATAGGGACTTATACTACCTAGTGTGGCATGTAGGTACCTCCTAGAAGGTAGCATGGGCAAGCAAGCAACCCTTTAATCTTGATAGTGCTATTAAAAATCAGGGTTTAAGTACGGACGGTATTGTTCAGTTCGCCTGTGACTTATCGATGCCAGTTTAGATAAATACGTAGGCATACGACCGGCAATCATCGAGTCACCAACAGTTGTTTTAGGGTGGGAAGACCGATTCCAGTTCGTATCGCACTCACCGGCACTCTCTCTGCAGTTCGTGTTCCCATCGCTCTCGATCCTGAATGATTATCATCCACTCCAACGGGCCTTTTTGGGTTCTGTACACCTATGTTGAGATGTAGCTATGTCAAGAGCCTTCAGCCATAATTGCTTTCTCATATACATAAATCAACTTCATTAATAAACTTTGGAATTGTAGACAAACTTGCAGTGTAACTAATTCAAGGAAGAGATAATAAGGAGTTGGCAGTTGACACGACGGGAGCGATAGCATATCATCTGCATGTCTGGAAGCTGATAAGTAGCGGGCCGATTATGCCAAGATAGTCGCCGTGATTGGCTGCCATTGTTCAAGTCACAAGACCAATTTTCGCCTACCTGCTTCGAAGCCGTCTCATTGGCCGGAAGCCGCCCAAAGAATGACAGGCAAATAGGAAGGAGGCAAGGGTGTCTCCAGGATGGACATCGGTAGTGGGCCGACTGCGGGGCAAAGTCAGCCACCTAAACCCGTAACTTATCTTTAACCATACTCCTCCTGTACTGTAGGTTAGGTATGTAACGTTGCCCCATGCACTCCCAACATCCGACAATCTTTTAACTTGCCATGTTCCATAACGGCCTGTATAGACTACCTAAGTAGATTTTACTATCTGCCGTCGGGCTTACAACGCAAACTAGATAATGCTAGTCCTCCTACGCCACAAACCCCTATCCGTGAGATGGCGAAGTCAACAACCTGAGGCTCTGTTATCTGCATACAACTGTACTGTTGGTTAGTCTGGTCCGGGAAAAGCTGCAGATAGAATTCAACACGCAGTCCCAGCTGCTTGGACCGACCCGGTGGGCGGTGTGGGCTCCATCTATTTATTCCCAGTCAGTCAATCAGTTTAGTGTTTGAGTTTGATTTGACATATTTGACGGCGGGACTGAGCACCTGGTAAGTTCGCAGTCCAACTCTCTTTCTTCACCAAAGCTCTAGGACACAATTCTTACTACAGTCATCTGAAGCTAGGTAGTCATTCGCAAACACTGATACTTTTCCTGCTCTCAACATCAAAATCTGTTATCGGGAACTGCAAATCTCGAGTCCCATGATACCCACTTCCTCCCCCGCACTCCATATGGGGTTTAGGTAGCGACATTATCTGAAATAGACTATCTCTACTACGGTATAGTTAGCCTTAGTGCACGTAGAGGTAGGCCGGGGTAAGCTCTAAGCCGAAAGACGAGGTTACATTCACGCTTGACATGAGGCGTCACAAGCTGAGCATGAGCCATTTCGAGCCTCAAGCCTCAACGTAAGGTTGCAGTTGGTGTCGTTGAGGATGTCTAATTTCGAGCCCATCTGCCATCCATTAAACGGCGCTGAAATACTTGATCTAGTCCATCTCATGACCGGAATGTTTTGGCCACACACTCCAAAGTATAACATAGTACTGTAGCTATCTCATGTGGGTGTGGATTACGAACTCGCTATCGCCATCCCTGAGTCTTATGCAACCCATCGGCAAGCTTCAAGATTTTTTTTGGATACATCGTAATATTCTCGCAGCATCCTTGACTTGTCGCTTCGAAGTTGGGTGTATACCTATTTTGTTGCGGCCTATATACTTAAGTAAGTATGAAGACATCGGGATTGTAAGATCATCTACTCGACCTGTGAGTACTGATACACCGTCATCGTGTTCATTATCAGTCATAAGCTATGCTATGCGCGCTGCTGGGTTGATCCACGTATGGGTCAGGGCCAGACCTGATTTCATGCATGCATCTCACCACCCATAGAAGCTTAGCGAAAGCTTAGAACATACCATCCCCTCAACGCCTAAGCCCAGCTAGCGGATATAGCGAGGTCTCATTCTCTAACGTCAGCAAAGTAGCCTATCACAAAGAATCGACCGACATTTGACACCACATCTCACGCAGGAATTCTCGAGATGCGGTGTGGCGAGTGTAATCAGAGACAGTGTTCTGATATGATCTCGCGGTCGTAAAGACACATGGACCTCTCACACATGCATCCCGAACACACACATGCGTGCCGAAGACTGAAACAATTCCTTACTGTTCCCCTAGGAACCTTATGAGCGGATTCCACTCGCTCGGTTGCATGTCGCAGCGCCAGAGCTCATGAAGCTTCTCAACATGAAGTATCTTACAAGCGCCATCCACATGGTGCCATTTTACACACAGAGTAAAAACATCTCAAACGAAAGGGAGATCGCTGTCTATATTGTATAAACGCAATTTTGATGCTTCCTAGCGTAGTTGTAGTACACATAAGACACGGCAAGACAATTTAGTGCGACCCGACTGTACGAATGAAGCACGCACCGACATTTGTAATCCCAAACATAGCCGGTAGGACAGCTACCTACATTGCGGAACCAGGTGAACTCACTATGGCAAGGTCGGGGATGATCGGGAACGACGCAAAATACGAATCACGAAAACAGTTGAGTATTCTGGAATAGGATGGTTCTTCGTTGTTTATTTTCATATACATTAGAATCCAAACCCAGCCAATTCAACTCGATCCGAACCCTACGGATGAGTAGATGAATGCCATAGCAAGCAGAGGGAGGCGTGAGCCATGAATACAAAATCTGTCCAGTTAAGGGATCTCCAATCCCAGTTCCCCACGCCGTTGCTAGCTATAACGACAGGAAACCCAGTGTAACCATCTTTGGCTTTCGAAAAAAAAAAAAAATCGTCAACGAGACCACCTATAACCATTCCCTGGTTTTTGCCGGTCCTCCGAGATGGTTTTTGACCCAAACAATGATCTTGATTTTTGGTAATCCACTCCCAACTCGTTGTCTTTTTTTTTTCACAGCCTGACCAGAAAAAGTCCCAAACAGATTATATGGTATCATGTACGCCCATATCGTTTAATGAGCCAAACTTTCCGCCTCCCATTCGTATCACGGGATGTCATTCGTGACGCCATGATAATCACAGACCCCGAAATCAAGCCTGACTGGGGAAACATGAATGGCCAGGAAGGCGTATACCTTCATCTCCTAGCCAAAGAACAACCGCATGTACACTGTACACGGCCACCGTAAAAGGAGATATGCAAGTCATGGATTGGTAAAGTATAGATGTCGTTGGTAAAAGGTAGGAGCTCAACTCTTGAGCATCCCTACCCTTGAATGCCATTATGTGACACGATAGAAGTAGATAGTAGGTTCTGTTGCATGTCCGCCCGTTCGGTAAATCCAAAAATGCTTCATGAATAGCGTGCATGCAATAAGGAAAGGATATGGGTATCATAGATAAGGTTAAAGAGGAAATACAACGACGCAATGCAGTTTTGAAGGGTGATCATAGCAAATCAGCGTTTTAGGGGTTGTTGCGGTATATGCCTTCCTAGCGATTTTGCCTATATCGCGACGGCAGTATGATTGTTGTGTCGGTCTCGAGATATCCAACCGAAAATATCAGCTTTGGCGTTGGGTTGAGTTGTTGATACTGGTCCCTCAACCGGAGTACGGAGCGCAGTTTCTCTTGGTTCGAGACGGAGACTTTTTCTATAGTAATTGACTTGAACATTGCTCTGATCTAGCTCTTTCATGCGAACAATCTGAGCGTGAAGCCATTCCTGCATATCCGGTATCTCGGCCATTCTGTAGGGTATTTGGAATCGTTGCAAATCGCCAATAATCTTGGCTGTTCGGTTGTGCTTGTCAAAATTGATGACGGTCATGCCTTGCCCACTGAGACCAACGCCTGGAAGTTGTCTTGTGGCGGGGTTCCCAATATCAACAAACGTTAGGTCTGTAAGAAACATGCCTAGAAATGGAAGACAGGGGGGTACATGGCCTTGAAGGCGCGCTCGAAGTACCTTGTTATTGTTTGTCGGTTCAACAATGGCGTGTAGTGTCCTGAATATTTCTCGGCGCTTGTGACTTATAAAATCCCACGTCTTTCGTAAACGGCTGATAACGGAACTGTTTAGGCTGCAGACGATAGCCATGAGGCCATCATAGTTGTTCAGCTCAAGACACTGATGTGCTATCTTGATCCACTGTTTAATTATAGCCGCCCGTTTCTTAACTTCGGAGTGTTGGAGAATGGTGTCCGCGACCAAGTTAGAAAGGTCGTTAGAGAATCCAGACATAGTCTTGACGTTAGGTGAATCAACTCCACCATTCTTCATCCATTGCGACCCAAGCAGCTCTTCGGGCTTAATGGAAGAAAAGATGGACATCTGTTTTAAGGTGATCTGCCGCGCAAGTTCAATAGAGTCGAAGTCGAGAATAGAAGGCGAGCTACCACCCATTTTCCAGTTGCTAAGAAGACTTTGTTGACTTTTTGAGATAATAGAATGTGGTATAGCAACGTCAGCGGATGCAGTAGGAGCTGTCGAAGTGCTCGTTGATGAACCGAGACGAGATAACGTCAGGTTTTCTACAGAGGAGACACGCTGAACTAATTCTGTGAGGTGTTTGCCAGCTGAGGGTTTAATAAGCCCCAGTTTGAACTCGGCAAAGTGCGCAATTGAGGGGAGAGCTTCGCCGTCAGTTGACTCGCGCCAATGGGATTCTAACCAACTCTTGAAAACGTTGTATACGCGTAGACGAACGGCGTCGGCAATATTGGGAGATTCATCAACATAATCAAAACGCTCAATCAATACTTCGACAAGTTCAATCGGAGTGCAAAACAAGCGGAATGTAAGGTAGAAAGCAGATACGAACATCGCATCGGGCGTTGTTTCATGTGTCGTAAGACGCTCCACAAGTGCAGCCAGGGAGCCTCCAACCACCTGACCGTCTTTGTTAAACATAAGCTCGTGCACAAATGTTTTTTCGAGCAACCTCGATTCCACTTCTTCTACTTCGTCGGTAAGTGCCGTGCTACCTGTAGTGCTGAGATCGGATAGCGAGGGCTGGTTTCTGGGCGCTTGCGCGCTATCAGGAGTAGTGGCGCGTGTGGATGTCTGGGACATGATACCAGACTCTAAGTCACGGCTGAGATACGAACTAATAGTTCCGGAGCTCGTTGCAGTCCCCGTATCCGACCTGAAGGATCCATGTAATTCAATATCGTGGGATACCCCCGTCGGGCTGTAGGACGCCTCTGAAATCAGTGTGGTGCTAAGCTTGGGAAGTGGTTGTACCAATGGTCGCGACAATGGCACTGAAGATACACTAATTGATGGGCTCGCATCAGCAGCGACGGACGACGAGTGAGATGAAGGTGAGGGTATTTCCGTCGCCACTTTTGTTTCAATTAATGAAGCTGTCGACGGAATCTCAGGCAGTGGTTTATCCATCGATAGATGTAATGATGTTGCCATTGGAGAGATCGGTGATGTCTTCGAATCGACCACGACTTTCCTCTCCGGAGTTCGTGGGCGACTCTCGGGTGCCACCTCAAACAAGTCAAGGTCGAAACCAAAATCTATCCCTTGGATTTCAAATTCAAAATCGCCAATCTTCTCAAGCACCCATTTCGTTCTGGCGACACACTCGCCGGCCGTCTTGACGCAGTGAATCGCCGCATGCTGGAGAGCATCATCTTGGGGCATAACAACATGTTCGGCTTCCATGTCACACATTCTCAGTATGTCTCGTGCTGAGGAGACAAGGTCGCGTATGTGGCCAAACATAGCAGCACGGGCGGCTTCCAATGACTCGGAGACAAGGGTGTTGTGGCCACACACCACATCAACCACAGCCAACAGCGTTCCGCCGGAGGTGGCAGACAATCTGATGGCTAAGGCGAATTCCGACCGTGAGAGTGACTGTAGACGAAGCCGGCCAATCAAGGAGCTGAGATGCGACAAGAACGCGTCATGAGACGAATTAAGTTGTTCTGAAACCAGATTGTGTGGTTGTGCCGATGGTGAGCGGCCGGCAAAAGATACTCTGTGTGTTATGCTGGCGGAGAGTCGATTGGTGGCCTGTAGGTTTCTTTGAGACATCCGATTTTCAGATACGTTTGCTGTTGGTTGGATGCACGACAGACGCTGCGTTAATTCACTGGTTTGAGTGGCCTCAGCCGTCGACCCAATCGGTGTATCGTCCGTATTCGTCTGACAACTTGCATTAACCCCCTCTTCTATCCCTTGTCTAAAACTTGTCGCTTCTGCGGGTGGCGTTGGTGGAACAAACGACTCTTCCATGACAGTCGCCATTACAGTCACCGCAGGCGCTCGAGTACGTCGCTCCTCTTCCAAGAGGTCGAGAAACCGCACGCCCCTGACCACCACTTTGAAGGCCCTTAAAATCATTTCGTCAATAACATCGTTGGCTTCATCCGAAAAATAAGCAGAAAACCTGAGCATTCCTTGCAAACGCTTCGCAGTTTTTACTAGCAAAGACAATTCAGATAGTAAACTCTTGCGGCCCCGTCTAAGAGCTTCACTTCTCTGAATAGTAGGAGTTTCACGGGTCAAACAATGTGTGCGTTCCTAGAAAATGGTTAAGTCCATGGCCATCGCATGAATACGGGTAATCATGAGACTTACAAGGAGGTACCGCACGCCGGCAATGATGCCTTTCATGAACTCTTGGTTCTCAAAGATATCTTGATCGTCAGTGACCGTACTCCTAAGAAGGTCCCAGAAATTCAGTAGAGCTTTCAATAGATTCCGCATCTCTTCCGGGTCATATGCCTCGCAGTAGTTCGTAGGCAGCCAACCCCTCGCACCTGTTGCCAATAGGGTTCCATCAGCCCACCCATTGGTGTGAATCGAGTGCACCAGCACCACATCACCTTCATTAAGGGGTAGCGTGATAGTCGAGTCGGTTACGGTACATGCTGGCTGGAAGGGATAAAATGCTCGAAGAAAATTGTAGAAAACCGGACGTGGTGGCTCTGGTTGCTGTGAAACAAGGTCTTCCTGGGACTCGTTCGGCGTCGAAGGCGGGGTTAGCTGTAATTGCGAGTAGATACTCGCTGAAGCATTGACAACGTCATCCTGTGAGCTAGCGCTCAAAGAGCCAGACCGACTCTTGGTGAGTGCAAGAGGTGCAACTTGCAAGCTCGATCGTACAAGCTGCGTGTCCAGCATCATGGTTGCTGCGAAAATAGATTGCGAAGCACCATGAGGCTTGATATTACTTGCTGGCACCGGCGTAGTAGCTATGTCCGCGACAAGACGCAGCCGGCCCCTTAAGAGGACTAACTGATTAAGTCGAAAAATGCCAACCGAGCTCTCGTCCCTTCAAAATCCTCCTACAAGGTTGTCTACTCAATTCCGTATATGACTTGGTCGTCGGGGCTATTGGTGAAGATTAAAGAACACGACTCAATGTTGATATGATAGAAGGCTTCTATGAGCGGGATAACTGTTAGTTTGCTAATTCCTGGAGAAAGTTGTGTGTTGTTTGTTGTCTAGCACAGTCGCGAACAAGACGAGACTGGTATGATGGAATGAAGGGAGACACAAGGGTGCTGATTCGGGACTAAGACGGGAGAAGGCTAGCCAGCGACGTTGGGAATGTCACCGGGAAGGGCCCTCTCGGTTCTCGTCGTCCAAATCAGTTGCAATGAAAATGAAAATCCGATTCTACACGGGCGCGGTGGCGGACCCCTCGCAAAGAAATCGTCGCATAACACAGTAGGGGTGATCCAGGTAGTTCGTAGAAAAGAAGCAGAGCCGGGAAACCAGACAGTACATGTAATAATAGCATACCTCGTGCGTCTCGTGTAGCTACCCGTGGAATGAATAGAAGCTTCGGCCGTTCTCCTCTCCCTTTCTATCGCCCCGTGGCTGTCTGTTCCCGTCCGTGTGGTATGCTTTGCGTGTGCTTCAGCGGACGATCTAGGATAGCTGGCTCTTTCCGAGCACGCAAGTACGCAGATACTGTAAGTCGTGGGGTGAGGTAGTGTGTAAGTGTCTAAGACGTTAGGTACGTACGAGGGAAGAGGGAGATAGAAATGAATGAATAATAATACGTAGGAACTATCCACCAGGCGTGTAAAGTACTACAGACAGGTACCTGCCTACGTCCACGCCTCGCAGCTAACCCCCTGGTCTAGTCTGGTCGGCTCATGTCTCCGAGAGGCAAAAGCGACAGTCGTAAGGTATCCCGTACCAAGTGCTAAGTATACACATCCACACATCCACACATCCCCCCCCGGCACGCTACACTGGCACTGCAATCCCCTGTTCTGGCGCTACTGCCAATGAGGTAAGAGTCGAGCCCCATATTTCTATAACTTCTTTGAGATTTGGTACCCACCTCGCCCACTTGGGCTACTATCACAAGCTTCGACGGGAATCTTGATCTTGGCCAAATAGAAGAGCTTCAGACGTACCCATTCCCTTCACTAATGACAACCCCATGTTTACATACTGTTGGTACTGTACAGAGTAAGGATCTTTTTTTGCCTTTTCTTTCCCGGTGACCGTGCACTACGTACTGTCTTATACTATGTAGTTCTTCTCAATCTCTCGGATTTGTCAGTCTCATTTCTGAGTACCTACTGTACTGCCTCGACTGCGTACAGTACCTGTCCAAAATTAGATTTACAACGCACTGAGCGGCAATCTTGTCCGGTGAATCAGATAACAGTACGTTCATTGTGTTGCTGTTAATGTTACTGTATACTGTAGCCGTTGCCAACAAATCGTTGACAGAAGATGACACGGAACATCGATGATCGATTGATACGTTGCACGATAAGGGGAATGAGGTTCCTCTGCCAAACCATTCTCATGCGCCAGAAGTCAATTCTTCAGGCCACTCCGGTCATCCTTTCGCATAGTAGGTCCGGTTGTGTCATAAATGTCCCTCGACTTGGCTTGACAGTAGATAACGTCATTTTTTGATCTCCTACTTGAAGCGCATCCAGCGACAGACCCGCCACGCTATCGACCACATGCCAACCGGTTATGGAGTTGTCTTTGCTTGGTACTGGAACTGCCAAACGTGGAATTGCCATGCAACGATGCCTGATCACTGGGCTAGGTGGTGTAGGTAGATAGGTAACTTACTGTAGTAGAGTCGACAATCTGGGATCGCATCCGGTAATGCGCCAGGTACACTAAGACTCTCAGGGCTACCTGGGGCTTGTTCCGCTGGGCTGCAGCAAAACATGTAAGAAATCCGGTGTGATCATTGAGGTACCCCGGCGTAGGACCAAGCCAGCTATGGCACAAGAATCGCAGCGCATTTAGTTGCTCTTTAGGGCTCGACGCCTATTACCAGATCCCTACAGCGGGTATATTGGCATCTGCAAGAGTCCGATGAAAGAAAACAGATCGAATAACCAACATTCAAAGTCAACGAAGCAGAATCTACTTGCCAAGGTCCAAAAGCAGAACTTTCAACCAAGGGCCTTGGACAGGGCGGGGGAAGAAACCGATCAGGGGCCAGGGTGTCAAGTAGCAAGGCCAGGGTGCGACCCTGTAGTCGTTGTGCAACGGGGGACATTCCCGGTCAATAGTACCAGGCTCGCTAATGGCCAAAATCAACGAGATCGGCACGTTATCTCCTGATTCTTCTCTGGCCCGAGCTCTGCTCCTGCGTCAACCTCCATTGACATGCACTCGCCTCATTGATCTATATAGACTTGGCCAACAAATCACCTCCTGCGACTTCGCCCCGTTCGCCGACCTTGCCAACTTCCCATCAACCATCGTGACATCGGGGCCCTCTGCCTATCAATGGAGTCGTTGGCGAGATCCAATCACTTCAGCTGGCTTCTCGAGCTTACTGCGACGATGCTTTGCTGTGTAGAGAGCAGACGCTCATTCGACACTCATCCGCAAGGTCGTAAATTTGCTAGCTTGGACTTTGGGGCTGGTGGATGCCACCGCTCAATAGCCATTTGGCACGGGCGAGTCTGGATTTCACAGATGCGCGTGGCGATATGACCATAGTTCGGCATAAGTTGAGGTGTCAATAATATTGGTCCGCTGCATTTAGATCGTCAAGATATGTCAAGTAAGGGGGAAAGCTGTGATACGAAATGGTAAAGAGCTTTAACTAAAGGCTCATATCGCTATCCCAGGTTAAGTCTGTTCCGGATTAGGAGTATACTATCCATAGGCAGGCGGGTAATAAGTATTGCTAGGGCTATTATAGCCAAATTTGCTCATTACGTTCTCTGGAGTCCAAGAGGTGTTTAATTGCCATGCCACGAGGCAGACAAGATTTCATATGGTTGAAACTTGCCTTCTAGGCTGAAAAGGCGCAACCCGGTTGTTACCCATCCATCATCATAACGGCCTAGTTTATCATCGCTCATTCAAAACATCCAGGTAAGGCCTCGTCTTGCGAGCCCGGTGACGGTTTGCGAGAGTCAAGTCAGCGCCCAGTATACCAGCTAATATCCCAACCCCGAATGCCAATTCACTGGAGTCGCAAAGGCGATCCCAAAGTGGGTTGATGTTGCTGGATAGAGCTCTGAAGCTCTAGATACGGTATCACTATACTGTACTCTAGATCTGTCTTTTTCGCTCATTACTACCTGCATACTATCACATCTCGAAATGAACAGACGGCACATGCAATGCAACGCCCAACCCCATCCATGATGCCTCCAAGAGACAGACCCTGTGTTCTGCCGCCACTGGCTACCGCTATAACAAGGTTGCATTGCTGCCCCCGCTGCGGAATAGACAATGCCCAAACAATTCATAAGGCTATTAGGTATTCTGAATTTTGCATTACGGCTCCGGTTCGAATCGACCAGCAAGGCCATTCGTCTACCATAATTTGTAGATGGTACTGAGTGGATACGAGCGAAGAGAACTACTTAACTATTCAATATTTTGTGTCTGTCGTTCAAGCATTGGTCAATGCCTTTGCCCATAAATTGCTTTTTATATGAGAATCTTTTGGTATACTGGAAACGGCGGAACGAGCGCGTCTATTCAGTCACTATAACGAAGTTCCAAGATACTCCTTTTAAGTCCGA
Source organism: Xylaria sp. 218_066 (assembly GCA_019843955.1). Classification (NCBI taxonomy): domain Eukaryota; kingdom Fungi; phylum Ascomycota; class Sordariomycetes; order Xylariales; family Xylariaceae; genus Xylaria; species Xylaria sp. 218_066. Next base: position 181,114 of record JADKYC010000062.1, on the reverse strand, counting down.
GTCGATGCTTTTTTTTATTATCACATTTGGTACCATCGGCAATATCTCATGGGACTCGTTCTAGCCTGCAAGCACATACAGTTCAATAAGCGTGTGCGAACAACACGTTACGCTTCTATTGTAGTGTACATGACGCGACACATTAGGGCTATCTGGAGTTCGGGATCAACAGTTTGAAGTTTCTAAGTACATATACTGTGACTAAATATGATCAAGGCAAAAAATCCACTCACACGTGCCAATTGGTCAATGGCCACTCTTTATTGGAGTATTGTATCATACCCGGTGTTAATTCGGCAGCGCTGATCAGGCACAGATCCACAGATGGTATTTTAGTATAGTATTAGCGCACCTGTAATATCTACTCATACCCACAGCCATCAGCATAGCCGTACCAGGACAGCACTTTCATTGTAGCGTGGTGGGGGAGCTCCCTTGTCCCAGGAACTGAATCCCCATGAATGCTTCATGCAAGCCACTTGCATTATCACCCGCTGGATTTGTCGTGCCCTATGATTTATAGCGCGGGGACACGGGGACACAGCTCTATGTGGGGATGGTAAGGACGGACCATCTTCTCATTTCGGCACGACTGAGGCCTGCAATGGAGAAGCTGAGAAATAGATCATGGCGGGGGAGTGTCGATTCTGTCAGCAGAACGAGGAAAAAGAAAGTACGATGAACTAGGAGAACTCGGGAAATGTATCAGCACCAGCAACATCTACTATGTAACTGGACAGCAAGTTTGAGGAAGCGTCGGTGGCGGTAATCAGACCTTAATCCACGTGCAAGGACAAGTAGATCCAAGAAGGGAATATGTTAGTATACTAGTAGCAACTAACTAACGGCCTCAGCGCCTATGTATGTATGTTATGTTATGTTGTGGATCACGATATACAGACAACTCCCACTCGATTCGGCGGCGCCCTGCAATGCCAAGAAGGTCACGCTGCAGAATTCCAACGTTCGTCACACAGGCCTAGCAATGATACTGCACACGGAAGCTATCTTGAACTAGTCCATTAGCAGTAAGGTGGTTATTGGCTATCCAGACGCGATAACCTGTAAGTACGATGGAATATAAGCAATTCTGACATCCCCCGACAACGATCAAATTAGTTAGTGGGCCAGCTGGACACTCATAACTTGCAAGGCACGTGAATTTGAGACTGGCACGTTAATAGTTAACATGCGCAAGGCTCTCGTCAATGACCGAAGGCGCTGAGGGTTATCATCAAGCCTGGCGCAATCCGGCCCTTCTGCCTCACGGTGACGAGACCTGTGTCTAGCGGAACAGTCATGATGCGTTCAGTGAACGCGGTGAATGCGATCTGCAGGATGGGTTGTCGCAGCTGAAAAGGTCCCCCCACAGATTTTGTCATAGTTGGCATACAGTATGTAGCCATGTTGTATGGCTATGTTGTATGTCCGAGGCTGCAACGACTGTCGGTTCAAGCTATCGAGCGCAAGGTACTGCAGTATTACGTGTCGGGATGGCTGTCCAGTCGGATCCAAAATCAGCTGCCACACAGCATCAGACCGACCTGTGGCGCCGAACCTGCCCCCCAGCAATGCTGCAATACTAAGTTATAGCCGCATTTGTCTTCTGTTCATAGGCCCCAAGCGAGGTGCTGCAGAGCCCGTCACCTCGTATATGTCACGTTATCACTGTATTATCGAAAGAGCTGCATGTTTCCCATTGCATACTCTCTCGGCTCAACCACAGGCCGAGTGAAACCGACAGCTTGGGACCTGGTAACGAGAACTCCAAGGCGGAACTTTGCAGAACATTTGCAGAAGGAAGTGCCGTCTAGAACCTTACGGGTCTCGAGGAAGCTGATTTCCGTCGCACTAGATACGTCGGTCTGCCATCAATTCCCCTATTACATAGTAAGTTTTTATTTTCACCCGGTCAGCGGCGAATCTCAATGGCTTCGGGACTCGTAAGCAGATGGCCCAGATACGATTGGCCGGGCGCTATCTACTACATCGAGCCCTACGCAGACTATAAGTGCATACCACCTTGAACCGCGGGTGTGGCCCGTTCGGCGTCTACGGACCTAAGGCGGGACTTCCATGCAACAACATAAGCCGGCGAATAATGCTAGTGTAAAGCCATGCAAGCCACAAACAACGTCTCAACAGCGCCCAGGCGACGAGATCGACAAGTATAATAGACCAAGCTACCCAAGGTGAGTCTAGCGCATTTTTCCGTGCTCAAAAGCCATGCAAGGGGCGCTGCACTACTGTGAAGACCAGTATACTAAGAAACGTCGTTTAATGGCGGCTCACTCCCGCAAGCCTATTGTAGTCTAGTAGCCAAGACCGTCACGTCCAGATCCAGTATAACAGCTAATTTCTTTCATTTCCTCACCCGTCGAGCTTTGCCGCTCTCGTCGACACCACACAAACTAGGGACTGCAAGCCAACTACCGAGAAGCATGACAGCTAGGAACAGTATAGTGTATGAAGGCTGATCTTCCAGACCATCAGGGCCGTCATCTAAGTATGCACTCGGGATTTAGACTGCAGACTTCTGTGCCGACCCAACATATGCATTGAGGTCCGAGCAATCGCGCGAAAGCTCCAGCTCCATACACTACACTACTTTCCAAGTACCATGACGTCGGGTTTTGTTGATCTGCCACTCTCTATCCTAGAGACTGGCAATAAGGACTAAACTCAAACCCTGCTAGATGCCTTTGCTGGAGAGATTGCGTTGACACGACCTCATCCTTCGAACACCTAGGTATAGCGTCTGTTGTACTAACGTCTTACACTATGGGCTCGAGCCAGTTTCCCCCTTTTCGCTGGACTTAACTCAGGCTTCTTTAAGGCTTACGTAGCTGTGCGAGAAGAGTAGCTTCTTACGGGTTATGCGCTGGGAGAAATGACGGTCATTCCGTATGGATGTCCCTCGTTGACCGCCATAAGATATGATTGAAATGCCAGCCTAATGGAGGATAATTTTTCAGGGTCCAAACTAATACAATACGAGGCGCCGGCGGCCCAGGCGGCTCCCAAAGCCCACCCACATTTCGGGCCTCGTCGATTCTTCTAGTGGCGATATTGACGCGAAATGATCGTATATAGAGGTTCAGCCTCAAATGTCCGAGTATCCCGTCAGGATCCCATTAGGTATCCTATTTTTATCAGATATAAAATCGTACTTTCTAGCTACACATGCCCTACGCTGGTACACTATGTTAGTCATGTGGGTAAGGACGTCAACTTAGTGTATCTTATCCTGTAGATCTAATAATCTAAACATGTTCTACGGAGTACTCTAGAAAAAAAATTCTTGATGCTTTTTTCGTTGGCTCTGTAACGGTCGCATGTTGCGTGTTAGTTTTCACCGATCGCCGCGGAAATATGCGACAAGCTAGCCTGTCTTGTGAGGCTAAATTACATACTTTGATTGTATACAGTATGCTTACGTAGTATGTGATAGATTTCATCTAAATCGACGGCGTAGTTCTAAGACACTTTGCCACGAAGTGGCGCCCCAAGTGGGCATTCAGCTACTGTTTGAAGTACTTAGACGGGGAAAAAGAAAAGAAAAGAATAGGGCCAAAAAGGAGAAATGCAGCGAAGGATAAGCAAGAAAAAACTAAAGATTTTCGGATTGTGGTCACATCTACCCTGTGAAACACATGTATCTCAAACCTGTCTCAAATGAGGTGATACAGCGTGGTTCTTACCCTGGCGTCACACGTGGAGGCTATATGAGGTGGAACTATAGTCTTCCACAACGAACACTATCATGGACCGCCACTGATCGCTGAATCACTGAACGTTCGATTCGGATCGAGCTATGATGTACAGTACTTTAATAGTATGCATCTTCATCATCTTCATCATCATCACCACCACTATCCGGTACCAGACTGTGTAATAATAAACACGTAGAGAAGGCGATTGCCATTTGCCGGCCGGTTGTTTATTGTAGATCTCGGTGGGGGGTTATATGTGAGATAACTAAGGCACACGCCGTTCGCTATTTGATCAACTCATTAATTGTACATGACTCGGGCAGCTCGCGGTTGCCCTGCCATCATCATATCTAGTTCGAAGCTAGACATACAGGAACGTGGATTCAAGGAACTTTTTCTGCAAGGCACGACGAAGTAGCATAGTTTAATGACACAGTGCTTCACACCAGCATTTGTGCACTTATGATCCATGGTGGTGATCATATTGTACGGATCTGTAGTAAACGCACCAGTCCTACTGGGACGCATACACAAACGCTAGCTGGTCCATTTCATCGCCGTCCTGGCCGAGAAACCCTACAATGGCCCACCCATTAGGTGCGTCAAAAGTCGCGCAATCCGAGGTTGCCGTTCCCGCTTCAAGTGTCCGCCCGGCGCTCGTTGTCGCCTTTATGTAGAAATTGCGAGTATTCCCCGATTTCTGGCCCCGGCAAAGCTGAGCACTGACCCAGGTTTCGCCGGCCCCGAGCGTTAATGTGGAGGCCGAGCCGCCCGTTCCTCCATGCGTGAACGTCGTCCCGTCAGTTAACGTGATGGCGACACTGTCAAGCCTGCTAGCTCCCCTGAACGTCAGCACGCTGGCTTTCGGTGCTGCCTTTGCTGACAGCGTCGGCACGTCGCTGAACCAGGTACCCTCCGGACCGCCCCAGTAGTCGGACTGTCGCAGTGATGTTCCGGCTACCCATGTAAAGTTCGCCGTTATCGGGTTATGATCGGATAGCACATTGCCGTCTGGCTGGAGGAACTTATCGCTCTCGTAAGCCCAGTATGTAGCAGTAAGACCAAGCAAGGGGCTTCCGCGGTAGAAAATCTTATCAACCGTCTCACACGCATCTGTCGTGCTGGGGTTGCTACAGAGAATTTCCTCGGTTGGCGCAACACCCCCAAGGATCAGCTCCACTTGAGCATCCGTGAGCCCGGTCTGTGACAGAAAATCAGGAATGATATCACCAACACGTGTGTATCGGCTGTTCGTATCGCCGAAAACAACGACTGCGTTCCCCGTGCTCCAGGTGTTGATATGGTCCGCAACCTGCTGGAGATTCGATGCACGAGCCTTGAGATCATCGGCCTCGGTCCCTGCATCGGTGTGCACGTTGTAGGCATCGACGTAGACACCATCAGACAGCTTCAGGCGCATGAATGTAAATCCCTTCGGCGTCAGACAGTCGAACTCGGAAGCATCACTACATTTGTCCCACTTAACGCGCTTGAAACCAACCCAATCATAGTTCGCTAGGGTGTTTAATCCAGATCCAAAGGGCACCCCTCCAGAAGTAGCCGTGCGATATAAGTGTGTGTCATTTTTATAAATGTAAGCGTGATAGTTGAAATCCTAAAACCCGTCAGTCACTGTTTGACAGAAGATGTTTCACGCATGCATGAGGCAAACCAACCTCTTGTGCGTGGATTAGGTCATATCCAAGCTCAGTAAACCTCGAGCCGATCAGTTCCGAATTCGTCGTCTTCTCTCCTGGTACGCCATTACCATTTAAAAAGGCCGGTAGCCCTGCCACGTTCATGCTTAGAACATTAAAGGCTCCGCTCGTTGCGGCCATTACAGGCGTGCTCAGTAGTAAAGCCATAGCTATACTCGCGTCGGTCTTCATTGTGACAACTTAGAAAGGCCGCTAGGTCACGATCGTGAAAGGTGCTATTGATTCTTGTTAATGCATTACTATTTGCTGATTTAGAGGTCTAATGCACGAGAACATCTAAGGTATTTGTATGAGCAGACCGTAACCACATAGCTAGCTCACCGGAGTCCGGTGAAGCCATCTGTGGTTAGAGCCGCCGTACAGCCAACCGTTATGTCGTCATCCCAGAGCTCTCGCTTCGTATTCATGGATACCTTATAATGACACATTCCAAAGTAAACGAAATCCGCTCCTAACAACGCCATGACAACGCTCTCCATTACCTGCCAAGCGTCGGTCCATTTTCCTAACTTGGCCCAAGGGTTGGGTCCCTCAAACATAAGACGCGCCATGGAGGAAGGGATAGGTTCCGCCATTTAAATCATCAACTATGGAATCATAAGATATTAACGTAGCTATAAGATGTTAGCACTTCACTTTTTGTATGCCTTCTATGTCTGATAAACTGCCTATGCAAGTCAATTCAACAAGACAGTCATGAAAGACTGAAAGCTACGGTTATATGAGCTCTATTATAGGTAACCCTTGCCGCGGGAGATATATTGCACGCAAGCCGATGAACATGCGACTAGCTCTCCCGCTTGTCATGCAACTCTACTTAGACTAGGGACTGGGTTCATGAGTGAAGGGAGAATTGAACGTCAAAAAATCCCCCGCGGGCCATTTAGCGTTTTCTACGGTCTCCAATAACCTATAAATGGGCACGTATAGCCCGCTCTCATGCAACACCAGACGGCACCTACAGTATTTCGTCGGTGAATAAGTATTGTTGAACCCGCACAGATATCAAACAGACAACAATAGATCGGCTTATTTTTCCGCCGTACCGTGATAATTATTTGCTGAATGCTACGAGAAACATGTTTATTCTGATGTATCCAGATTTCCAGAATCAATTGATACCATATCCCTGATCGATCCATTAGAGACACGGGATATAAAATTCAAAACGTTTAGTTTCAAAACAAGCACAGACGAAACCTAAGGCGGATGGCGTATAGCAACAATACCCATATACTCGATGACCTGTAGATGGTGAAGTGGTCTCGAACTAGAATGAGCCGGTTCGGAGGATAGACAGTACTGAGGACTTGCCAGCTCAACAAGATGGCCGAGCTCATAGTATGTTCTCCTAGCGAGCAGCTACCGGTAAATGTAGTAATTCATTGGAGTTTATAGATAAGTATGCCTCTGATCGTCACTAAAGCATGAATTTAAAAGAATGATCTTAATTCCATATGCAACCGACTCTGGCTCCTTTACGCATCGGATTACGTGCCCAGTTCGGATACGTTTCGTTTCCATACAGTAATCAGTAGCGGAATTTATCCTTACGCATAATAATAGTATAGACTATTAGACTTATAGCCGACATCGTTGAAGATTACGAGCTCATAATGCTACGAAATCATATTATGAACTCGCTAGCAGGGAGAACTCAAATATTACATCTCCCATCATGAACTTTCGCTTTTTCTTCCGACGAGTAGTATCATAGCTTTGCATGAATGTGATGACCACATATCACATTACAAGCCGCGAGTTCCCCGGTGGCGCATTTCATACTCACTGTGATCAAAAGGCTTTATAAGCGATCCAGGACAAAGGTACGTGAGTTATTCTCGAAGATGGCTGCGGCGCTGTACCAAGGCCCCCTGCTGCTGGAAAGTGGCTCTGGCGTAAGATCGCCACTTACGCGTATCATACGCAGCGTCCTATCTCATAGCAATGGTGAGCTTTTCAGGACTTTCACACCGGTGTCAAGCCATTGTGCGCACCAATCGAAAAGGCGAGAGGTATCAGTAGCAGCCAACAATCACCAACAAAAAGTCCGGGTATATAACAATGACGGTCCAATCCTTCCGTCTCGCTTAAAAGCGTCATTGCAATTGATTGTAGGGAACTAACTACCCCAAGAATTTACCACGTTGTCCGTGCCACACGCGAGACGGGCAATACCACCTAACCCAAATAGACTATAGAACGTCGGCCCTTCTACCAGAGAGTAATTTCGCCTGGAAGAGTCCTCAGAAAATAGGAATCCCACCTTTCCGATTAGGATCCGGTCGCATAACCTCACCCCGTCTGTCTGTGCGCCTCTCTCTTGCACCTTGACCCCTGCTTCACGTTGTGTGAACGCTAGGCCCGAGGATCAGGGATCTTTAAAAAAAAGGACGAATTGAGCGACTCGCCCCTGCATCCAACATGCGTTGTGTTCGCCCGGGGATGCCAGCAAATGTTGTACACCCACCACGATACAACGGGGTCTTGCGATTCTTTCGACGGTCAGCCCCATCTTGCAAATGTACCTTTTTCTCATCCGATATGGACGAGGATGAGGCTCGTTGCTCATTACCGACGAATACACATTTCTCTTCGATGTAGCGCTACCAGGGACATGCGCCGTAGTGGTGTAGTGTACGCAGTACCTAGCAATAGGTTATCCAATGCCATGCTTTTGTTAGCGTGCTGCTGTGCCTGGGGTATTCCCCGTTTGTATGGACCCTGAAATGGGTATTGTCAACGTCATCTTGATGAGCCTTGATGTTCGATAAAAGTCGTTTGAATAACCTGACCCGCTAGTCTGGACGAGATACAAGCGCTAACTATTAAACACATCTACCCTTTTTGTACTATGCGAATGCTTGGTACCAATTCAAATACTGGGAAACATTCATATATCGCCGTTCTTTCGGTTACATCAAGATAATGTAGCCTCGAGAAGTACAAGGACTCCTCATTCTATGCGCTAATTGAGATAGAATTAATTCTCACCTAGGTCTATTTAGATACGACGAAATACAGACCATAGCCACTAACCTCCTCTAACTTCTCATGTGAGGACTTCCTCGTAGATGAAGAAGTATCCAAATCGTAGGTTTGAAACCTGGTGTTGATATGATAGCCGTCATACCAGCGGCCTCAAGATCTCACGGACCCAAAAATGGCAGCTTGACGAGCAAAATCAAACAAAATAAGCACGATCATGGAGAGCGAAAGATCAAGCTGATTGTCAGATTCTCTCGGAACTCATTGTATACAATCCTTGATCTCGTTTGTTGAAATAGTTATCATTACTATGTCCGTATAATCCACGACGGGGGTGCCTTATTAACAGATTGACAAATTACTATGTAGCCTCTTTTGATTAGTACCGCTGTCACCACGAATTGATCCGTAAAGTCCAAAGCATAGTATTAGAAGAAATATGAACCCAACGATATCTTCAATAGCAGGAATCCCTCTTATCGCATGCGATCTAACGTGAGAATAAAGAGACGAGGACCTTGAGTGGCGCGATCGTTCAAGACAAACAAAGCGTATCGCGACAGCCTTTGAGCAAAATCATGAAGGAGAATACAAAGTCTAATTACCTGCCTGCGGGTACAAAACCCTTGAGGATTTGCAGCAAAGGTTAAGAATTTCGCGCAGTCCACATCACCTAATCCAGTCTATACCATCTGAATACCAAAATGGCTTCGAATAATAAGGCTCGGGACGAAAAGGCAAGGCGGGCAGGAGACTTATTTTTGGAACAAGAAAACGTTACTTTCCCTTTATGGGCTGCTCACCACCTGACCAGCCACCATCCCCGTCCCCTAACAGTAGTTGAACTTGCCGATGTAAGTACTATTTTAGAGTAGGCTGTACTAGATTGATTGTTAACACTCGATACTAGGAACTTGATTTGCTATGGAGTGATATAGATACTTGGGTTGAGGATTTTTTAGATCCACTCGTTGATCCTAATCACCCGAAGGTAACGGATCTCGGCTCTAGCATACTGAAAGACATAAGAAACAACGTAACGATTGCGAAACACTTCTATCAAGTGTTGAACGAGAATCGAGATTTCAGGCGCACGATAAAGTATCCTGATACAGACTAGTTAGTATTCACAAACAATTTACTCGCGGATTTGTCATAATACCTACCTCCAGATGTCATACAATGGCCTTGGAACAAACATCATATGCATTAGTCAAGCTTTTTCTATCAACCGTTTCTAACTTTTTAATCCTTACAGTCAAGTCCTTACCGCAATAATAATCCGATTCCTCATCCGCCGGATCTTCGAAGGAGGGATCCTCGACAAAAACAGACAGCCATACCGGCTTCTTCAAATGTTGGGAAACTCAGTTTCGAACAACCAGAGAGAAGGGTATCGTGATCTCAATGTTATGTTGTGGCGTCATACTACGTATAAGGCACTACTAAGTACACCAGATCACGCAGCTATTGTAAATATTCGCCTTGGTCATTTTGTGCTAGCGAAGCTCTTGCTATCATGATACCTTAGTGACTAGTTTTTTTCACAGATATAGTTACTGACTATTATTACAGTGGAAACAGTACCTGGATGAAACGATGACTTATCTGCGACAACTCCTAGAATGCTTCAGGGCTGCTCCCCATTTCGAATCAAGCATGAGCAACTTCGAAACCACTATTTTAGCCCGAGCTAGCAAAATCCATCACGACATGACGACATCAATGGACGAATACTCATTCCATATCGAAACATTCAATGAATCAAAAGGTCGTAGGGCTAGAGTCGATACTTTGTTATCGAACCATAAATTTAAAGACGTCTGTCGCAACGTCTTACCGTAGTATGTAACTATTGGAACCAATTCACTCTTCTTTTGGTAACTTTCAAAGCACAAGGTTTCCATTTTGGGCTAACGCGATGTCTAGAGTCTTCGAAACCCTTACAATATACGCTCGAAATGGTGACAACTAATTCCGAGCGTTGCAGTCCAAGAAAAAACATTAAAATCCAAGCTGACCGGGCAGAACTATATGAACTTCGTAAGTCTTATCATCCACACCCTAAACCTTACAGAGTCCCTGCCATCGAGCGAAACATGCTAATACTCGACGGTATAGTGAACCCATTGTGTACTATGAGGCCTCGCCTGCAGAGCCGCGCCCTTGGAGATAACGAAAAAAGGAACCACTTCCTGTTTGGCAGTGCTCGAAACGTTACGGACACGGTAACTCTCGTCGCGCTTGGGAACGACGCCAAGAATCGAGAATTCCGAGCTTCAGGATCTTCGATGTTTTTATCAATTTATAAAATTGTAGCGCGATAGTGACCCTGGATGATTCTCCTTGCCGTTCCCTTCATTTCAACATACAATGAGATTTTTTTTATCAAAGTCATCTCAGTCTTCGTGCGATTCTTGAACTAAGTGACATTTTAAATGATTAAAAGACTTGTCTAGTCTACTCCTGTGTTTAATGTCTATGGATACTGGCCGTTTCACCAGTAATTTTACTTGACGCAACGATAATAGAATATGCCACTGGCGCTTGGGAAAACTAAGCTATTTAACTAGGAAATAAAAGAATGATTGACTACATTAGGTAGAGCGCCCATGACTGAAATTACGGGACCGGTCTTTGTTTGGTATCTAAATAACAGACCTCCTTGCATATTGAGCCCATTAACTCTGCGATATGACCCCCATTCCAGGAGCGTCATGAACCAACGTTCAATCCTATTTCTACTAGCTACCAAACACTTGTAGGTGGCCTCGGCCATCCGATTATTTCCGTGGTTAAATCAATTTTTCACGAATGCTTTAATTAGTTGTACAGCGTACCAATTATCTGTATGAAATTTGTTCGTAAGGAGCTCAAATTACTAACCGCCTAAATAGTTATACCACTCACACAAAAGGAAGCAAGAAGACTGTTATAGCGGCTAGTAATATACCATTGTCATTGGATAAAACTATTACGCCACTCTTCGCACATATAGCCATATCTCTTGTTTGGAGCTCTCTACCTCACCATCAATCTAACGGTATAGCCACCATTCAACTCAGACCATTCAAAATACGGTTAGTTTGCCGCAGTCCATAGAGCGGGCCCCGGGTAGGGGTAGGAGGTGTATGAGGTGTACAGATTGAAGTTGATACCGGGGTCGGTGCTCTTGTAGAGACTGCTGCCAGCTGTGCCGCCACTAGGAGAGACGGCGCCACTGCCGGATACTCTGAGGTTGAGACATTGCGGGTAGTTTTGAGCTCCGTTGATACTCTGACCACCATGCAACGCGATAATCTCGTGGCGGATGACGTAGTCGCCGGCCTTCAAGTTCTTAGGAATCGTAGCAGACGACGTGAAGTTGTTAGCAATCAGTGTGTCAGTTACCCAAGTCGTGCCGCTGACAATACTAGACTGGCTAATCTTGTTCCATTTCAGGCTACCAGCAGATGCTAGCGAGGGTTAGTAACGCATTGCAATCGCCCAGCTAAATTCGGACATAATGAGGGGAGGCATGACTTACTTCCATAGGGTGCAATATAGTTGATAATGGGACCCTTGTGAGAGTCCGGCCAAGTATTCCAAAAGAATGTGATGGTATCACCGGCTTTGACGTTGACGAAGTTCTTGCCAACAGTGGCCGACTTGTGACAGGCAATATCGGAGGTGCCGAAGTTGTTTGGCTCAACAAATCCGAGGTCTACAATTCTCAGCGTCAGTCATCACCATTTAAGTGTTTTTTGCGAGGGGTTCAGAAGCTTCTGGGCACATATTGGCAAGGTAATCTCATGCTCTAGGAGTTCCCAAAATAAAATAGTCCCGATAAATACTTACCCTGATTCAGTGAGTCCCAACCCGCGGTGGCCGGAGATGTTCCTGCTGGATAGTAGTACCACACTGGGTCAGAGCCAGCAGTCCAGACGTTGTTAACTTTGACACCACTGACAAAGCCGTGGGCAGTAGCTAAATGAGGGAGTGAGGTGGCCAGGGCCACGACAATAGTGGGGTATCGCATACTGACTTGACTGCCGTAGAGCAAAAGATAGCTGTAATTATAACACTTGTGGAATGGGTATCATTCCTGACGATCCCAAGATACGTCTATATAGTTTTGAGCTTACCACTGAATCTCGATTAACACTTTAGAGATTCTCACTGATTAGTGGGGAATTTCGAAAATAATTCAACCACGTGCGACTACTGTTCTTTTCGAAAGCAGCCACATCTGGGGGGAACAGTGCAGATTGGTGGATGTTATGACTTTTCTTTAACTAGGCAACGGACGCTTTCATCTTTCGGGGTGCTTGCTTACGTTGACGCCGTGCCGAGGCGGATGACGAAGGTCCGGACCCCAACCCATAGTTTAATCTAGTCAAGTATAACAACGGAGGATAGGTGCCATTCACCACTTTAGACTGTTTACAATGTATAGCCATTATGGCGAATTGACTACTTGGCACGCTCGCCCCCCACACACCCATGAAGAGGAGGATAAGAGATGGTGAGTCGGTGTTATTTGCTATTACCACTAAGAAAAGGTACTAGAGACGGAAACTTTATTGTGATAATTATCAGTTGCTAATGCCTCACACGAGAATACTCAAAGGCAGAGACCGGCGAATCTTTAACTTCTTTATTGCCATTGGAAGTTACGTCTTTTTTCCATCGCCTCATCTTAGTAGAGGTAGACGTCAGAGATCGTCACAGGATCTACTTCTTCGTAGGTTTTCCAGTCGTCATTTCGGGGCTCCTTTGATATGTTTATTGTCATTAGCTGATTGACAAGGTTTAATACCTCGGAACACAGCTTGTCGACCTGCCTCGCGTATTTTTCCTCAAGATCTCTTTTCCTTTGTTCATATTCTTCGAAAATTGATTTATCTATACGTCCAATACGTCGAAGAGCACCGACATTATTGTCCCACTCCCCACGGGATAATTGGAGCCTATGGGCCAGCCTTTCAGCCTCCACTTGCATAGAATCGCTTGTAGGAACAAGTCGGAGGTGCCCATTGTGTGAGGGGCCTTGTTTGATGCCATTGGTGAATACTAGAATAGTCAGTTATAGCTGTCTGGGCGTGTTTTGTGAATGTTTCAGAAACTTCTAGTCACTATCTTAGCTCGAAAAAGAGATCTCGTTCTCTGGAAGTCGCTAAAACAAGAAGAAGATAGTTCCGGAATTGCTTACCATCGGCCAGGGCGCGGGCTCTATCCGTAGTTAACTGTTGAATTACTGGTTCCGGCAAGTACTTTTGCTTCCGCCACTCATCTTTGCTAGCAGACCAGCTGGCGTTAGCCTCAGCCATACATTTGTTACAGACTTCGCAAAAGTCCGAGTTGATAAGCTTGATGTTGTACTTCAATGGGTGGCACATAGGCTCGTGAGCGAGTCTATTTTCCTGTCGACAGAGGATTGGTAAAATCGGTCTATCTCCAGCGTGTCCGCACTAGAAAAACCGGAAGTCAGTTCTTGCTATTTTGAGTTGGCTCGTAAGAAAATTGAAAACTTATAGACACCGTCGTGGAATAAGATGAAGATAGCCACGAGAATCACTCACCAAAAACCCGCTGTAATTAAGCACGCACATTTTCGGGCTTTGGGTTAAGCTGTTGAGGGGGGTTCGAAAGGATAAAAGGTTATGCCGTGTTAATGACTGTGGCTTAAATTGTTGTCAAATAGAATGAATGTGACAGCAAAAGTCATTTTAAATAGACAAAATAGACAATTAATTTGTGTGAACACAAAAGCTGTTACATAATGCAAAGATATTCATTTAATGCCGTACGACTAATAAGGAGTGCTCGGAGCTTGATGGTGATACCTCATTGTTCCGCCGGCTTCTGGTAACTACCTATAGACACTGAACGAAGGGCGCTGCTCCGTTGCCATGAAAGGCCCTTTGTAGTTACATTGTAGCTTATATTCGTTAATTGTTTTTCCTCTTTGTTAACTCAAGATTCAATGTTTGTGATACCAAGCTAGCGTACTCAATGTACCAATGCTCGTAGAAATGGCAAGTGTTCCATGAAGATGACATGTTAGTCCTCAACAGCAGCGAAAGACATATTGTCATACGAAATAATCTAAGGTAGTGGAAATGCGTATATCCGATGCTAGGGGTTCGATCATGAGACTACCCCTCCATGCATCATCAGACCTTCGCCGGCGTTCTTCAATGACCCGGAACTAGCGACACATAGCTATGTGACCTGACTTGGTTCTGCGATACAGACTACTTAGTGTAATAGAGACAATGAGCTGTATTAGGCGTTTTATCTTATTTTAGTGTCAAGTTGGCCGACTACTAGGTCACGATAAGCTATCATACGCTTTGTTCATATCATGTTTTACATAATTTGTGACAGTGGACATATTTTTGATGTATTCCATAGTTCTCGGAGTATTGTATTTAACCTAGACATCTGTACTTGTCGGGTCTCGGCCGAGAAAAATCTTGTGTACTCTTTTGCTGATAGCTGGGCCTATAGTGCGATCGGTAAGGGCACCATCTTTATTGGCACTTTTTCTACATTCTGCCAGAGCCAGCGGTCCTTCATTTTCAAGACCACGTACCAAGTCCGTCACAGATTCGTATTTTGTAGCAATGCCGTAGGCGACGGGCGCAGTAACGCGTGTTATTTCTTGCAGCATACGTATATACGTATCCTTGGCATCATCGCCGGTTCGAACCTGACCCGACTCCATGCAAAAACCAGCATCAGAACTGGCATCGCGGGCTTTGCGATACGGAATGGTGCTGATATGCTGTGTGAAGATAGCCACCCATTGTGCCGTCTCGACTGGTGCGTTGGTATGATGAACAAGCGTCCCATGTAGGACTTGAAGAGATAGTAAGGCGTCCTCGATTTTGTCCTCGTCAATATATTCTTGGGGCTGATTATTATTGCGACGACGGGGCTGGTTGGACGGGGGACCCGAATCGGCGATTGCCCCGAGGCTCCTGACTGCAGAGACAAATTGCCGGTTTAAAAGGTTCCTGTTCCTACGCATCCAGGCTGTGAGACCCTCAATTAAATAGATAATCTTAGTGCTTGGAAATTCGCTCTTCATCCCCAAGACATGTGCCTCTAAGTCTTGGCCCTCCTCGCCAATAACGAATTTGACGAACTCGACTGCCTGCACAATAACTAATACGTGACTTTCGTCTTTGATACGCATAGGCGTTGGTTTCCACAACCCCATGTCTTCGTCAAATCGAGACGTGACCTTGCGGCGCCATTTGACAACATGTTCGACCGTACTATTCCAAGCATCATGTTGAACATTCAAATCGCCTAGGAGGGCTTCAATCTGGACCTTGAGACCAGAGCTGATGCTTGCAGGAATATCTACAATCATCTCTGATGTGGATACCTTTTTATCGGTCCGTAGCTTGTTCACCTCGGCCAACGCCTTTTGCTTCTCCTTTTGTAAAGCACGCTCCTCCTTAGCACGCGTCTTTTCGGCGTGTTTACGTTCCTTCTCGGCCTCTCTGGCTTCCGTCTTTTGAATTCTCTCGCGTTCTTTCTCCACAGCAGACTTGACCACTTTATTGGTGGTCCGTTTTGATGCCTGTGCTATTGGACGAGACGATAAGCCATGAGCGTGCTTCATAGCTCTGACTTTCGAGAAATCGACATCATCCAGATCCGGGAGGCCACCAGAATCAGAAGAATCAGAAGAATCAATCACGTCTATAGCTTCGGGCCTCGGGCCCGGCCTCGCACCCGCCGCAACAGGCGGGCTTGAAAGCAAATCCTGGATATCATATGTCTCTGGGGCGGAGCTTGATATAGGATCCCACATAGCTTTCTGACGAAGAGTTGGCGGGTTAAGGTGCGATTTTTGCCGCGGTGGAGAATCAATAGGATCGCTTAAGAGATCAATGAGTGTTGTCTTCGAAGATGGCTGGGCATTATGATTGTCTTTTGCCCTTTGGTTCCTGCGGGGCTCTTGTGGCCGGCTCAATGCAGTGTGCCCTCTATTCTTATCGAATCCATCTGGCGAACTACAGAAGAGGCTCTCAGATGCAGCTCTACGTGAAGAGGAATTGGGGGTGTGCTCTTTCTGTGAGCTTGCAAATGGATCGTACGGTAACTCGGGGGCTTTTCTAGTACCCCCTGACGGGGTAAAGCTGGTAGGAGAGCTACTGAACTCAATGTCTTCGATGATGTTACCCCATCGTTTCACAGGGACGGGCTTAAGCGGTCCTCGGCGATGGGATTCTACTACAGCGGGATTCTTCTTGGTTTTCAGCGAGGCAGAATTGTCGTCTGGCTTGCTACGATGCAATAGATCCGCAGAAGTTCGAGATTTCTTGCACAAGCTGCCGTCTAGGTCACCAGTCGTATCGAAGTCGTCCGACAGAAAGAGAAAGTCATTATCGTCGTGACGCTCATAGCGGGCCTGGTAGCTCGAGGATCGCTTTGTTCCGGCAACGGGGTCAGTTGGTGTGTGGCAAGGCGGGTTTCGTGTATCGTAATCGTTCCGTTTCTCCGGCTCGAAGGATGTCGCTCGAACTGGACTTGAAGATAGGAGACTGATCACCTCGGGTGGCATGTTGGCATCATCTGACACCCAGGTTTGTTGGATGACGGTGAAAATAAGGAAGCGTTCGAGCAAAATTCGAGCATTGAAATAGTGAAGCGGGAATGAAAGTGATACCAAAAAGCTCAACAGTGATTATGCATGCTTTGGATTGTGGCTGCACCTAATTTGGGCTGTGCCTCTCGTTGTGTTATTTGTTCTTCCACTTTCCCGCGAGAGCGCCACTTCGCCAGCAGACGCGTGTCATTGGGTCATTTGGGGGGAAGCACTTTACAACACGAACGCGACCCACGTGACCATGAACCGTACCTCAAAACCCCGATAATTTGACACAGACGGATAACTACCATGTAGGTCGCTGCACATGCATGTACTTCTACATATTCAATTAGCTGGTTTCTAGGCTCTCAGTCAATGCCTGCCCACAGGTCGAAATACAGTAACAACCCTGCTTCATTCATCTTAAGGTTGGTGGTTTATAGTACCTAGGTAGCTTGGGTAGTTAACTCTTGCGCTACTACTCCGCATCTCAAGTGTAATTAACGCAATATGATGACTTTTGTCGGCATTTGGAAACGCCTCGTTCCTAAGTTTGCTCCTCTGAATTAGTTAGAGCTCAGCACCCCCACTTCTACTTCTACCTCAACTTTGCAGTACAGTACATACAGTAGTATGTGATGACACTTGCCAAGTTGTGGACCTGGTGGATAATACGTAGGATGGTGCCAATTGTTTCGGTCTCGGTGCATCCGCCGTAGCCTGACCTGCTTACAAACAGTCAATTCAATCCTATACGGGTATAGGAAGGAAGGGTAGGCGGATGGCCTGATCGAGGGGAGGATCTCTTGTTGCAAATCGTCGACAGAACGGGAATACCTGCATGGATATGCACGCTCAGGCACTCACCTCCAAGGAATGGACATCATGATAGTTGCAGGGCTTGGCTGCCATGATGCTTTGCACACGGCTCCTGCAACATGCAGGAAACGGAGAAACACAACAGCAACGGGTTGAGAGGAACCGTTCCTCTAACCACCGGTCCTTCGTATCGATAGCAAATCACATGATTGCTAACGCGGTTTGCTAGTAGAGGCCTCTCAAAATCTCTGTCATTAACGAGGAAACTACCCAGACACCTCGTCTTTAAAGATGGTTGCCGGAAAACTGCTGCTGCTGTTGCTCTGCATATAGAAAAAGCATTGGATGCTACCTAGCTTACATGTATGTTCGTTAAGCTGAACCGTTCTTGATATTCAATATCATGGTATATGTTGCGCTTATATCATCAATATCATCGGTATCTTTTTTCTTCTTTCTTTTTCTTTTCCCTACAGGTGGTGGATAGGTAGCTTCTAACCACAGCCAGAAGATGCCACTATGACCAATAAAATGGGTTCTCGCCTATGACGTCCGGTATGGTACATCGTATATACCATACAATGAAAAGATGAGGCAGCGTAAGTAAGTATAATCTTAAGCCACCCAATGATAGACAGAGCAAGACCACAACCCCCGGTTTCAGGTCGTTGTGCGATAGGCTCTGACCTTGTGATGAGATGGCAATTATTTAACTTATACTCAGTATACTTTATAGAAATGACTTAGAGCCCGACCTCAGATCTCTCTTCCTCTCCCCTTCTCTACCCGTCCGTATATAAACTGCCAACACAGCTGCAAACTGGACTATTGTTTCATCGAGCACAATACAAAGGAACCTACAGTACATGCTTCCTGTATTTGGCCTGGGTAGATATGTACCTATCTAAGGTGTGCTAGGTACCTAGTTAGTGTACAGTAAGGGCGGGGCGGTACCCGTGTTGGATGTTCTACCTAATCTGGTCCTCAGCTTCGTTAGAGGCTGGAGAGGGGCCACTTTACACCCTTTGGTGCCATTGCACGCCCCTGACCCTGCTAGATCTGTCCCGACCTGGACTAGTCCTCTCTAGTGCACAGACGTAGGTTGCCCTGGATCATTGGCTGCCACTTAAATCACCCGTTGATCGGGACGTGATAACGGGACATAGCCAAATCGAGCTTGGTATGCTGGGTACCTCATGAAGTAGTTTAGAGTAGTTTAGTGCAAGTGCAAGTAAGATCAGGAACGGGTTTGATGTGCTTTGCTTGCTACCTCTCTTACCGCAAAGCAAATGTGCCAGCACCAGTAAATGTGCAGGCACCGACAAAAAAAATGACCAACCACACGCATTCGTAATGCTACTGACCCCGGATTTATCGCATTCACTTTTCCCCTAATCCTGACTTCAACTAACTCACGTTTCAGCAATTTTCCCCCTTCTTCTTCCCTCCTTGACCTCTCTGGCGCCGCGACGCCCAGGAACATACCTAGGTACTCTATCGCCATTCCTTTGTCGTGAGAGCCACTTGCCTGCCGGTTGTTGCCGCGGCTCTTATGACCGCTGATTCAGGGCCACCCTACAACCCAAGTCGCGCTTATAACTACCTACCACTATACTAGCCAACAATCCTACACGCAACACATGACGCGTGAATTCTAATCAGGCCTTGCCCGGGTTGAAAAGGGTCTTCTTCGTTTATGCTCGGCCTTGCGACTGGTCTGTTGTTGAAGTTGAAATAGGTAGAAGATTATCTAGATGTAGGCCTATTCTGCGTTGCGTCACTCCTTTTTTTTTTTTTTTTTTTCTTCTCTAACAGTCTATTTCAGTTGTGCCAGTATCAGACGGCTCAGGCCCTTCCCGCCCCTACCGTCGCATCGCCCAGCCAATCCCTGCCTGCAACAATAGTCATAATCGTTATACCGCCTTAATAAGAATAGAGCAGTAGCGTGAAGTCAGTACCATCATCGCCAACATGGCAACCTCACCTCCTGGATCTCCCGGTGCAATGTCATTCCCGCCGCGACCGATGAGCGCCATGGTGAAGCCATCCACAAGAAGCAACAGCCGTTTGAGTATGACCAGTAAGGCTGGTGGTGGGAGCCGAGCCTCAGACGAAGATGGGGGCCGTACTGCAGTCAAAGTTGGTGAGTGCTGTTTGCTTATGCTATGTTCACCTGCTTCCTGGTGCCTATCGACTTGGTGAATCTCACTTACGGGCGGTTAATCGTGAACCACTTCATCGCAAAGCTAACCAGCTGGCGCAAATAGCCGTTCGCGTCCGGCCGCCGTTAAAACCATCCGACCCTGGCTTCGATCTCATTCCTCAGCGATTCCAAAGAGCCATGGTCCAAACTACATCAGATACGAGCATAGCAATTGATGCACCTCAGGGAAAGAAAGTGTTTGTCTTCGATCGTGTTTTTGGTCCCGAAGTCAGTCAAGACGGTATTTGGGACTATCTCAACGAGAGTATCAACGCGTTTTTACAAGGATATAATGTTTCCCTATTGGCCTACGGCCAGTCAGGCGCAGGAAAATCATACACAATGGGCACCTCGGGCCCCTCGGAACAAGGCGAGCTGGATTCTATGGGTAAGTCTTATTGTGGCAACGGGCATCATTAACCCATGTGGATGCTGTTCTGGTTGAGTCTTGTTAGGAAACGCTGACCACGGTTGTTGTAGGTGTCATCCCACGCGCTGCTACTGAGTTGTTCGAAAAGCTAGAGGGTTCTGCGCCCTCGAGAAATTCCAATCGCAATTCCATGTCCCAGCTCCGTGCACCTGCACGATACTCGATGCAAACCGCGGCCTCGAAACCTATCGACAAAAACTGGCAATTAAAGGCAACTTACGTAGAAATCTACAATGAGCAGTTGCGGGATTTGCTTCTTCCCGATAGTGTCGGACCACATGAACGAAGCGCTGTTAATATCCGTGAAGATAGGGGTAATATTATCCTAACGGGACTCCGTCAGGTCGAAGTCAACTCGGTCGAAGATCTAATGAACGCTTTGAATTTCGGGTCCACTATTCGGCAGACTGATGCGACGGCCGTTAATGCGAAATCGTCACGTTCTCATGCCGTGTTTAGTTTAAACCTGATTCAACGTAAGCCCAAGCCGCAAGCCACACATGGGGCGGAGAAGCGATTTTCGGTACCGTTGGAGGCAATGTCGGGTGGCGAGAGTTGGGTTACAACGGACAGCAAGCTGCATTTCGTCGATTTAGCCGGCAGTGAACGCCTGAAGAATACCGGTGCACAGGGCGAACGAGCTCGAGAGGGTATTTCCATCAATGCAGGCCTGGCTGCGCTAGGCAAGGTAATCTCGCAGCTGTCATCCCGCCAGCCGGGATCGCATGTCTCATATCGAGACTCGCGGTTGACGCGACTATTACAGGATTCATTGGGCGGCAATGCGATTACTTATATGATAGCCTGTGTGACGCCGGCAGAGTTTCATCTTAGTGAAACCCTCAACACAGTGCAGTATGCACAAAGGGCTCGAGCCATCCAGAGCAAGCCGAGAATACAACAGGTGGAGGAAGGGGATAAGCAAGCCATTATTGAGCGTCTTAAGGCCGAGGTTGCTTTCCTACGTGAACAAATCCGGAGTTCGGAGCGTGGCGGAGGGGAAAGGCGTAATGTGGTGGCTGGCGAGAGGTCCGAGCGACAGAGCGAACGAGAAACCGAATTACAGAACCAATTATTGGATATACAAGAAAACTACAATACATTGGGTCAGCGCCATGCGAAGCTCATTGCGGAGATGGCCAAGGCCCGGGACAACGAGGCGGCAGAAAACCGGAGCTTCGACGAAACTCTGGGGGACAGTGCGACAGAACGTCTGAATCGATCCAACTCATTTGCTCAGGCTGTTGAGCAGGTCGTCTTGGAATACGAGAAGACTATTCAGACGCTCGAGCAGTCGCTTTCTAGCACTCGGGCCACACTCTCGAATACAGAGACTTCGTTGTTAGAGAAAGAAACAAAGTGCGCCTATGTCGAGACAATCAACAATCAGCTTACAGCTCGTGTTCAGAAGCTGATGGATCGAGAGGTGAACACTGAGAGTTATCTACATGATCTCGAAACAAAGCTTGATGGACAGACATCCGGCGAGGAGAAGAACACAGCAGTCATGCAAGAGCTACGGAAAGAAATCGCTAGGATCCGAGAGAATGAAGCAGCTTGCGAAGAGTACATATCAACTCTAGAAGAGAGACTCGCGGAGTCTGATCAAGACCAGGAATTGATGCAGCGTGAAATGGATCGCCTTGAACAAATCATTGAACGCCAACGAAGCCTCGGAAAACTCGACAGCCTACTATACGAATTAGACCATATCAAGGATGATGAGAATAATGCTGATAGCGAAGCTGAAGCCGTGCAAACCCAAGGAGTCGGGAACCGTCGCACCTTTTCTGAGCGTTCTACTAAGAACCATGCAAACCGTTCCAGTCAGAGTGTTCGTGAAGTCCTACCCAAAGTAGCCGAGGGAGTCGAAAAGGAAGCGATGGAAGAAGAAGACTCCAGAGCGGTGTCGCCCGAGGCAACGAATGGGGCCAATGAACCCGAAACAACAAACGATGAAGCAGAAGCCAGCGTAGCAGATTTAGAGTATCCGCCTCAAAGCCCGGCTCAGAATCAGTTTGTGAACGACAAACTTGAAACCGTTACCCAGGAGCTCGTTGATCTTCGAGTCGAGCACGAGTCTACACTCGGTGAATACGATTTGCTTCATGCCAAGTATGAGGAGGCCTTGAAGGCGCTAGCTGAATTGCAAGATCAAGTTGATGAGGCACGCCATCCCAATAGGACACGTGATTCTATAGTATCGGTCGCTTCCCCAGATCGGACACGGCCACCGTCTTTTTTATCGGATTCAAAGTTCAGCGATGGCAAAGACGAGACACATTTTTCTTCGCAATCGCTCTCCTCGGAGTTATCCTCAGCTATGGAATCCCCTGCTACTACGGATACTATAAATTCTGAAGCCGCTACCGAGGCCACCGCGGAAGGACCGAAAGCATCACACTCGAGTGAAACTTTGACCGTCGATACTTCAGTTACGCAGAATGAGGCGCAGAATGAGGCGCTTACCATTGAGCTAGAGAAACTCAGACGCCTCGTAAGCGAGAAAGAAGCCACTGAAAAGGAACTCGCCGAACAGTATGCCCAGCTTGAGGAAACACATCAAGAAACCTTGGACACGATAGAAGAACTCAAGACTGAGGTTGCCAAAGCTAAGTACGCCGACCCGCCGTCTCCGAGAGGTGTTGCCACGCCCGTCATCCGACGAAAATCGAGTCAGAATGTCATGATTATTGATCGTGCGCATCGTTCTTTCGCGGCTCTTCGAAACATCGCTACCGAGAGCTTTGAGCAAGACCCCGACAAGATGCAAAATTTTGAAGTTTATTTGAACTCTGCGATGCACGAACTTCATATGAGGTCGCAGCGTATTCAAGAACTCGAAGCAGATGTTGCTGAGGCCAAAAAAGAAATGGAAACAAAAATGACCATTATATCTGGTCTAACACGTGAACGTTCCAGTTTAAAGTCTAGCCCAATGGACATCAGTGTCGTTGCCACGATGAGAGACCAATTAGAGCAAAATGAGCAACAGTTCAAGACAATGCAGGAGGGTTACGCCGCTCGCGAAAAGGAGCTTCGTGCCGAGCTTGAGGCCTTGCGTGTCTCAGTACAAGAAGCGGCCGAAACCAGAGCCATTTCCACAACAGAAACCCCAAACAGCGAAAATATTGTTCAAAACACGGAAGCACTCGCCGCACAAGAGAACAAAATTTCGCAGCTTGAAGCCGAACTTTCGAGCTGGGAAGGCAAACATCAGAGTGCCCTAGAAGCAATGCAGATTGCAGAGAAGCAGATGAAGGAAACCATTCAGGCGTTAGAAGCTGAATTATCCTCGATCAACGTCAAATTCACCGAGGCCCAAGACAAGGAGGCCAAGATTAGCATCGAGGCGAAAGAAGCCGAAGCCCAAAATGAGAAGATTGTCGCGCTCTTGCGTGCTGAGATCGATGAATACAAGATTGCCATTGATAAACATAATGCCAAAGTTTCTGAATTGGAACAGGCACATACTGCCACTAGAAATCAACTTGCGGATATATCGCAAGCAAAGGAGCTTGCAACAGCTGAAATTGGCGACCACAAGGAGCTAGTTGATCGACTTGAGGCAAAAATTGCTGAACATGAAAAAACGCTCAAGACGCACGAGCAGAACCTTCAGGTGCTTCATGTGGATCATGCTCGCCAGATCGAGGAGATACAGGCTGCTTCCAAGCAGGACTACGATACTCAGCTCAATATTCTAATGGCTGAGCATGCTGAAAATATCAAACTCTTGGAGAGTGACGCTGCGGAGGCTCATGGCGAGCTAACAAAAGTTGCTACCCGAGTTGCTGAAGCTCTGGGCGTTGAGGTCGCCGCCAATACTCTCTCTGACCACATTGAAGAATTAATTGCCTACCAGGACATCTTACACGCAGAGCAGCAAAGAGGGTCGGAACTTGAAAGCCATATCGATGAGCTCTCTACAATCAACAATACCATAATGCGTGATCTAGAAGCTGTCAAATCAACTTTGAATGACATGTTGCATGCAGATGGAGACGGTCTGAAGAGCCCCTATCCGTCTGTGCCTGAGCAGTTAACAACCGTTCGCAAGAAGATGACCGATCTCGAGACTAAGACCAAGAAACAGTCACGAATAGTCGAAGAACTTGAGGACCAGCTTCAAACCAACTTTGACCAAGCCCAGATCACTAACAACAGGTTATCGACTCTGCAGACCGAGCGTAACGCCCAGATAGAGGAAGCCTATGCAGCAAAAATGAAGGCAGAGGTCGAGTTAGAGGCCATCCGACAAGAAATGGCCCTTTTGCAGGTAATGTTCCGAACTATTCCATACACAAATATAAATTAGCTGACAATATTACAAGCTTCGTGTCGAAGAGGCGGACGCACCAAAGCGTACGAATTCATTGACCTCCCAAATGCGCAAGACATCGTCTGTCGTGTCGCTTCCCTCACCACCACCGGCGATCCCATTGCCACCTCTGCCAGCTAGTGGTACCACTTCTCCTGTTCCACCCACCCCAACTGGTGGTAGACCAGTGAGCAACGATCTTGCCATGGCTCAGATCCGAGAGGACCAAGAAGCCCGGATACAGAGTATTGAAAGGCACTTGAAGGCGGAGAAGCAGCTCACTACCACGCTAGAGGAGGCCCTGACAGATCTTGAGAACCAGTCTAAAAAGGTCAAGGCTGATGCCGAAGCGTGGAAGAAGCGGGCTCAAGAATTGGAGACGGAGAATAAGGAGCTCAAAGAAAAGCCCCCACAAGATCCCCGATGGAGAGATAGTCTTCACCAAATTGAGGAAGAACGCAAGAAGCGACAGGAATCAGAACGTGCTCGTGCTCACCTGGAGGAGCGCATGAATGCGATCAACAACAAGAAAAAGAAGAAGGGCAGCCTCAACTGCTTCTAAAAGCGTTTGAGTTTCCATTGGTGCCTATCCTCCTTCGAGTAGCCTAAGGCACAAGGCCGAGGAACGCACTGTCTGTTTTCTTTCTCTTCTATTCATTTTCTTTATAACGGCATGTAATTATCAGGCCGCTCATGATCTCGACGGGACATGATTTGAAGAGAGGTGGCACGTGTATATTTGAATGAATGCCGATCCGGCACCGACGAAGGATATATCAAACCTTCGTGTTCATTACTGTCTGCTTGCAACTGCCTGCTAGACTAGGGAGACTTGTAGGACAGGATGGCTCAAGCCTAGCATGTTTGTTTTTTTTGCAAGATACCACGTCGTTTTTTCCCCCAGTTCTGCTCCGTGTTCCATACTTTGTAGGTAGTTGTCTCAAGCCTGAGTTGCTTCCTTTAGCGGCTTCTGTTTACACCACATGGATGTTTGGACAAAGTGATGTCCGTCTCAAGTAACAGAACTCGTTGGTTGGGCACGCTCTGTTTAGGCCTGTCTAAGATGGCGAAACTAATCACTGGTCAATGACTGCTTCTATACAGTTTCTCATGGGATGCATATTTTAGGTCAGTCTTCAATATGAGACATATCTTCACTTCATCTTCGCTTGTAATCATTCTGTGCTTGATGGTACGGTAATAAGCCGGGGGCCGATAAAAAGAACCCCAAAACGTCTGTAGCCGTCTCACTGATTTTGATCTCCACTACCACAGCCAAGAGACTGAGCCCTCCCCCCGCCGCAGGATGAAACCCACCTGCTTCTTTGCTTCTTTGGTCCATGGTAAAATCTATTTCCGAGCCGGGCCGCTCATGAGTGGTGAATTGATGTGGGAAATAGCCCCTTTATCGTCATACAACGATGTCATTTCCCTTCAACCAGCTACCTACTGAACTCCGGCTACAAATATGGAGTTTCGCGGTGCAGGCCGACGCGCGGCAACGACGGTTCATTGAGCAAAACTCTCAAGTCTTTCCCACGCTGGATCTCGTGGCTTCTCCCTTATTTTCGGTGAATACCGAGAGCCGCGAGATAGTGCAGTCATTCTACCACGTCCGGCTCGAGGTGTACCGCCGATACGAGCCACAATCCGAGGAGGCGGCGGTGGCGGCGACGGTGGCGCCGGCGCGTCCCGCAGATCGGCGGGGATTCGTCTACCTCAGTCCGGAGTTGGACGACATGGTGTCGGTGTATCGGCGGGCGACGCTGTACGACTCGGAGCTGACGCTCGAACGCTCAGAGAGGTCCAAGATGACGGCCATGCTGCACCGCACGATACCCATGAGCGAGGAGACGCGGCGGCTGTTCCGTCGGCGCCCGGACCGTTGGTGTCTGACGCGGTACGCGTCGCTACGTCTGGGCGTGCAGGATTGGACCGATGTCCACGAGTACCTATTGGCGTTCGATGACGAGGAATATCATAGCGCGCTTCGGCTTCTACGCTCGATGCGCATTAATACGCTGGGGTTTTGGCAAGTTATCGGTTGGGAATGACCAGGGAATGAATGTAATGAAGTCATGTCCAGATACTACTACTGGCTTGGAAGGACCAGCAGATTAACCAGGGCAGATACACACACGCGGTATCCAGCAACCAAACCTTTATCCTCTCGACAACAGTACCACACGTTATTCTAGCCGGTACTTCAGCCTCGTCCGCTGATCTTTTCAGATTAGGGCTATTGTACATTTATTTAGTTTACACGTCTAGGGAGCTATTCAGTCAATCATTAAACAATGCTGATAAAAATAGTCTTTGGGTCCAGTAATAAGTGGCGAGTGGTAGCTATTATATCATATAAGCCAACAGTCCTAAGCGAGACAAGGATTGCACGGTTTCAAAAGTTTCTAGAATTAAATGACGGGATTCTCCATCAACTAGTGATCGACATTGCTGTTCAGTATTTGGTATTGACTAGCTGTACTAGTGTAGATGGCCTATTGCATTCCCTAGTCATCGTGTTGATCCCATCCTGAAGGGCTCTACTACAATGGGCAAGAATCGTCGCCACGTGAGAAAAAGTGGCTGTTTCTATCTTTGGGATCGCGCAATACGAGTCTAGAGCACAATACGGTATGGTTAGGTAGGAAACATCCCAGCCCGAGTAATACTCATTTACAGAATGAATGACGTTTCGACCGTTAGCTAGCAATCAAGCATCTTGTATACAGCTACCCCAATACAGTAGTCTCCGGAATGCCACGCAGGATTCCCAAGGATGCGACTACATCACTAATATCGCGGTGCTACGGACCCTGCAGCGGCCCCTGATCAAGTGCCGGCGACGGTGAGGATGAGTAATATTTATCCACCAAGGCTATGTGACGGTGGTGTTAGACTACGCATTTAGCGGCACACCATTATCATCTAGCCCAGCCCTGCCCACCAACTTACACTATAGGCAGTGTAGCTCGTGCCGGGCTCGTGCTCTATTTACATATCTCAGCCACGCCAGCGCTCAGGCCGCCGATCTCTAAATAACACGGCTCAACTGGGCTGCCGTGCGTAGACTTCTGAGTGATTTACACAACTAGTACGGTACGGTACTTTTGGTGTGTGAGACATACTATGTAGTGTATGTATGCAATACGTATATCCACTCTCCGTTTGCCGCAATAACCAGGCACATGTATGTATGTCGTCAACCAGGATCAGACTAAGTATCAACCGAGGGTCTGGGGGATCAAAGGAGTCTACCGATAAACTGAGGATATCCCCCCTGTTTACCTGGGAGTCTCGTGCTTCTGAGTCCTTAAGTCCCGTGAACTAATACTTAGTCACCCAGCAATCTCATACACATGTTTAAAGTTACCAGGCGGCTACGCCGCAAAAACCATAATTTAGCCATTCTTTTTAAAATTTTTGACTTCCAGGGGGGGCGTGCGCTCTACGCCGAGAAAAAAAAAAAGCGAAAAGATTTTGATTTTTGTCTGCCGCTCGCTATCTGGATCACTAGAAAGAGCCTAGATAGTTTACGGGACTCAAGTTCCACTCAGTTTATCTGATCACTCGGGCAAAAATGTAGATTTTGCCTAACGACAGGCGAAACACCACTCCTTCGGTAGAGAGTAGAAAAGCGCCTACAGTTGGGTGGGCATCGGGTTGTGGGGATACGCTACATGATAACAATTCTATTTTAATCAGGGTTGGACACAGTTACACGAACAAACTGTACTGTAGTAAACATATCGAACTCAATGCGTTAATTCTTTGCGTTATTGTATTAGTCCGCCTCTAAAATCCCTAATTACCTACATATAGGTGGACCGGTAGATAGCAGACTAGTCCCGATAATGTGTTCTGGAAAGCCGAAAGGCAGCATGTTGGTAATTCTCTATTTCAAATTGTGGCATTCTTGAGCCAGTTGCTGTCGCTAGACCAATCACAGCCGCTCGTCGGCGACGACGACAGTTCCTAGTCTGTAGGATTGGCGACCAAGCCCAGCGGCAATTCCCCCTGCTTACTTTCACCTGTGTTCGACCCAATGCCCAGACGACCTAGCGCACGTAATGGGATGGTAATAGTACGAATACTCGTACTCTGTAGCACAGCAACGTGTGTATGTATGTATGTACACTATCTATCTATCTGTCTGTCTGTCTGTCTGTCTGTCTGCATTTTGCCCAGCATCGCGCACATCAGCCCGCATCAGCTCGCATCGATACGCTACTACACGGCAAATGCAAATGCAAATACATTTTGATAACCTATTGCGGTAATTGCCGACACGAAACGAAAGCGTCATATGGACAACATATGAACAACACAGAGAGGACCCAGCAGGCAACTGGAATTCTGTTTGTTGTATCTGCGTCCGCTGTCTCTATCACATGCATGTGAGAGGAATATGCACGGACGGATAAGCTTATTCATCCACGTTGGTTCCTTGATCAGTGCAATGACATGAGACTACCTAGTGTAAATAAGTACTTATGTATACGTATAGACTCAGAGCGCGTGGGGTGTCAAATAGGCAAGGCCGATTCAAGCTAACACGGTGGGTGTCTGTGCATGGATCTTGTCAGCAAACCCAGGTCTTGGGTTTGTCCTTGTGGGTTTATCTTGGGTAAGTAATTGCTGGATGAGGTGATGTGGTGGAGTGTATTAGTAGGTATCAAGTACCCTCACACACCACCGGCGACGTATCGATCTGGGATGCCCGACATTTCAAATCGCAAATGGCCATCCTACCGTAGTCTAGTCTAACCTAGCTACTTGTACTTGGGACAAAGATAAGTACTCAATTAGTATATTGATAGATTATTGTATCAACCCCCTGCTCGTTTCATGATAACCCGCCGATAATAGACATATACAGCAATAACACCCTTCTCTCATTTAGATATATAGTCCTACAAGGCATCCGTTAACCCGAGCCTTCTTCTCAACTCTACTTTCGCAGTCAGCCAGTGGTCACACACCAGAGTCTCGTCATATCCTATTCCACCATAAACAACAAAGACTCTCCAACTCAAAGACCTTTCTCACAACATACACAACATAACAACTACAAGAAACCGAACATACTCAAGATGTCTTCAACAATGACGATGACTCAAACCCAGACCATGGTTCCCTTGGAGCGGACCCGGTCCAGATCAAACTCGGGATCAAAGGGCCGCCGAACCCGAGTGCATTTCGAGATCGAAGATGCCCACCCCGAGTTCTACGGCTCCAAGTGGATCGACTTTCTATCGCTCTACTCCGGTTCCTCGAGCTTCGAAGTTGCCATCGCCGCGTTATGCTCCCTCGGCTTGTTCGTCGCCGCCGGTCAGGGAATTCTAGAAGGTCCTCAGCTAGGCATAGTCCTAGTCCTCTTCCTCGCGTCTGTTGTCCACTGGGCGTTGATGTTCCTCTTCTCGGGTCCTCAGTCTCCTAAGAACGATACTCGTAAGCTTCAAACCTCCTATTACTCAGAATCACTCGCGCTAACTGATCTCTCAGCCCTCTCCCGTATTCACTAGTGGAGTGACAGGACTATATCACACTCACTATCACATGAAAAACACGTACACACGCACCAGCACCATCTCGTATATATACCAATCACTTTCACCCAACCATCACACCCGCGATAGACGCATTGTTGGTTCTTCTTCATTATACGGAACTAGGGGGAGGGTATTCAGGCGTTATACGGCGACACGAGGAGTATTTATTTTCACATGCAATTTTCAGATACCAAGACCTAGGCTAGACGCAGGTTTCCATTCTCAACGCTAGACTCGGCAGCATCATATAGGGACAGATATGCATGGAACGGCACGGGATCATCACAGGGTGACCAATTAGGAGAGCGAGACAAAGGCCCACTACTCGCTACTCTCTTTGCACAAGGGAGAATCAAATCCGATTAGACATTGTTTGCATGGGATAGATCATGGGACTAGAAACAGATCTTTACCTAGAATATACAGTGTTTTTGTTAAACGACCCGGTTCTCTCTATGTCAGTGGCTAGCCTTATCCTTTTTTTTAGATGTCGACACACTTCCTTTTGAGACGAGATCCTCGGACTTAAGCAAGGTAAGAGAGCCCGAGAAACACGACCGAAGCAAGGCTTATCAACATTTCGTGGGTTGAGCTATTTGAGGTAAACTAAACCCCTCACCAAACCAAGAAGCTAGCGCACGTAAGTGATCACACATGATGCTGACAAGAAATACGCCGATTAATCCGGAATCACGCCAGGTGGTAGATGCGAAAGATAAAGCCGACCGTCGACGTCAACACTACTGTGGAAGCCATCGTCACCCGGAATTCAGAATTCACCCAAGGAAAAGCTTCCACGATCGCATCTGAGACATATCGGACATGTAATACGGTTACTCGAACAGGGCGCCCCGCATTATGTAATGCAATGAATCATCTTCGTATTCCGTTTCGAGGGTTTCGGACTCCGGAGGAGAGAAGTCCCATAGAGGAAACTGATGCGAGAGTTATCGCCAGCTCATCACGTCCACGAAAGTCTGGACCGATATCTTTCTCTCGCTTCACTTGAAGTTCTCGCGATGAAGGGATACAATGTGACCCCGTGTTTCAAAAGGGATAGGTTCCCCAACCCATTCCCCAAAACATTGGACAAAGACATTCGATAATATGCGATGGAACTGCGCCGAGAGGTTGTCTAACCACACTCTTCGTCGTTGCCGATACTAGTATTCAAGCTAGCTATGGCTGTTAGGTAAACGTTAGGGTCACCTTCTTCCAGAGGTTAGGGTCTCTTGTGGCATCTCAGACGACGCCAGCTTTGCTCTAGCTTCGTAGAATAGGCCAGTTGCCGTAGCTTATGAACGCTAGGTATATAAAGATGACCGGTTCGCGATATCTAGGCGTTGTTGTAGGACGGGACTCTTGAAAATCAAGCTCCTTTTCCAATCGATTTAGGGTCTATATCTTTTGGCGCCCCTTTCATAGCCCTAGTAGTCTCCTTAAATATGAAGCTCACGACGTCGCTTCTATTCACGGCATTGGCCGCCACCGTAACAGCGAGTCCCGTCGGCTTAGACATCGCCGAAGACGTCGTGTTGAAAAGCCGGGCCACAGGAACCACTGCCAATGACTATCTAAACGGCGGCTGCAAGGACGTCATTTTCTTCTTTGCCCGGGGTACCGGTCAGGCCGGCAATGTGGTAAGAAGATGACCAACGATCTCCTCTTTCTTTGTCTGTACAAGCTGACATAGAAATCGCAGGGCGACCAACCGGGTCCCCAGACGGCCGACGGGCTGATATCAGCTCTAGGAGCCGGCAAGGTCGCCGTCCAAGGCGTCAATTACGCCGCAGCGCTTGGTACCAACACCTTGCCCGGAGGCTGCGATGCCGGGGAAGCCAAGGCCTTTGCCACCTTGCTCTCGGGCGCCGCACAGAGCTGCCCTTCGGCGAAGCTCGTGGTATCCGGGTACAGCCAGGGCGCCGCCCTCGTGCACGCTGCGGTCGAGCAACTGGCCTCCTCAGCTAGGGCGCGGATATTCGCCGCCGTGACCTACGGCGACACGCAGAAGCAGCAGGACGGAGGCAAGATACCCAACTTCGATGCCAGCAAGACGCTGATCCTGTGTAATAACGGGGACCTCGTGTGCCAGGGCACCCTTATTATCACGAGTGCCCATCTCAGCTATACTTCAAGCGTTCCTTCGGGCGTGAACTTCATCGTTAGCAAAGTTAAATAGGTGATGAGGCGCCATTACAAGGGGCAGGACTATCGAAAACCCAGGCTTGACAGCGTTCCTTGGCCATTACGTCAATATATAACTACGAAATGCCGTGAGGCAATTATTTCTTGCCTATTGAAATCAGCCCATGAGCTCAAACCTTTACTGTTGGCTAAGAATAAGATGACATACATCTAGTTCAATACTACCGACGCATGCGTTTACCTAGCACAACAGTCGTAGAAGCTAGCATTGAGCCGGCTAGTATGGCACGATAGATTACAGCACCTATATAAGTAGAAGTATGTACGGATAGGAGTGTTGACGTCGTGAGTTAGGATTGGTCCTGTGTTCCTTCTCTAGCCGATATCCCCATAATTCACTCCGCCCGAATCAATTTCTCTCCGGTGTGTATAACCGGGTATTCAGGATACTGTGCACAGTGCCATCCTTTACAAGTAATGACCGACGGCGTGAAACCTATCTCCCGTCCGATATAGGTGATTGTGACGACACTTCTCTCTCTCTACCCCGCTTCCGAGAGGTATATATATGAGAGCATCGATCACCCAAGAATTCATTCTTTAGAATTGTAACCACAACATTTCTGAATAGTCTTCAAAAATCTATCATCAGATAACGCATCGTGAGCCTCGCTGCTAGCGCTACTTCCTTCATAGTCGCGACCAAAGAGAGGATCCCACTGACTTCCAGACTTCGCAGTATCTTCATCTCGGTACGCGCCGTCGACGGCCAAAACTGCCCTGGAGAACATGGCCCTCGACGGGTTATCCAGTAAAGGGGCATCTCATGATGCCCCGACATGACGAGTATCAACATGTGTCATCAGGTAACATAAGATCTGTGACGAGCCATGAGCCGGTGTTCGAGTCTCCGGGCCTGGTGCTACCTGCTCAGTACTACTATTGATCACGCTTCGGTGTGGAATATAATAGTGCTGTGCAGTCGGCATCGGGCCATTCAAACGGAGCTCGTTCTGAGATTATACGGCGTTGAACTTGATCTGGATAATACCAGCGAAAGGATCATGCTCTCGATGTTTCACCCCTTTTGCCTACTTGTGCGCGATCAACTGACGCGAATTTAGAAGCATTATTATAAACTTGATTCAAAATGGCACCAGCTGTAACCATCGACGTTGTTGAGCCTACCACTCTTCCTCATAAGGGTGGCGTCCCCGTCGGCAACGGGAAGCCCAGCGTCAACTACGACCTAGAGGTCGCTGATGGGAAATGGAAGGACTTCTCCTTCCGCCCCATCAGAGAGTCTCAGGTCGCTCGCGCCATGGCTCGCCGATACTTCAATGACTTGGACACCTACGCCGAGTCCGACATTGTCATCGTGGGCGCAGGATCGTGCGGCTTGAGCACCGCCTACACTCTCGCCAAAGCTCGTCCGGACCTGAAGATTGCCATCATCGAAGCTAGTGTCTCACCCGGTATGTGACGGAAATAACCCAGGACAGGACGACAGCTAATGAACGAATCATAGGCGGCGGCGCCTGGCTCGGAGGCCAGCTCTTCAGCGCCATGGTGATGCGCAAGCCAGCTGACAAATTCCTCACCGAGATAGGGATCCCCTTCGAAGACGAGGGGGCCTACGTCGTAGTCAAACACGCGGCACTGTTCACCTCAACTCTTCTCTCCAAGGTCCTATCCTTCCCCAACGTGAAGCTATTCAACGCCACGTCCGTCGAGGACCTCATCACGCGCCGCGACGAGTCAGGCGGTCTCCGGATCGCAGGCGTCGTGACCAACTGGACGCTCGTCGCCATGCACCACGACGACCAGTCCTGCATGGACCCGAGCACCATCAACGCGCCCGTCATCATCAGCACGACGGGCCACGACGGGCCCTTCGGCGCCTTCAGCGTCAAGCGCCTGGTGAGCATGCAGGCGCTCGAGAAGCTCGGCGGCATGCGCGGCCTCGACATGAACACGGCCGAGGACGCCATCGTCAAGGGCACCCGCGAGATCGTTCCCGGTCTGATCGTCGGCGGCATGGAGCTGTCCGAGGTCGACGGCGCCAACCGCATGGGGCCGACCTTTGGCGCCATGGCGCTCTCGGGTGTCAAGGCTGCTGAGGAGGCGCTGCGCGTCTTTGAGCTACGCCAGAAGCAGAATGCTGCTTAAACCACTCACGCTTCTGGGCATAGATGACACGGATTTTGGGGCGTGGAGAATACATGTCAGATTTCACTGGGGAAGATTATACGCATGCCGTGTTTTTAGGGCAGACAAGTCACTCTTTTTGCATGTTATGTACTTGATACTCTCTCTTCAATATGTAATGACAAACCTTGATTGGGACTTCTCGGGTCGACAAATGCATAAAAATAATCTGTGACATCGAAGATGTGAGATGTACTACGCTGGGTAGGCAATGACTTACTACATGTTCTACCTCAGGACCGTCAATCTTACTAATTAACTTCAACTTCCCCGGTACAGATTTAACAGGGTGCAATGATGGATTTTACAAGTATTCGGACCTTAGGATATATTTATCGGCTTTTAGACTAATACGACAATAAAGATCTGACCTCAGGCCAATGTCGTCAGCCACCCTTGGTACTAATCGAAATAGTAATATTTATCAGATTTAATAATAGAGTACAATAATAGGGCCTAGTTTCCTTAACACTTGCCATGATCAATAATGTGTATTGGATGAATCACGAGGGCAAAAGATCGTGACTCGATCTTTCTCACCCTTGTCGGCCCCAATCTACCTTCCCAGCTCCGAGTGATCCGTAATGTCCGAGGTAGACTTTGGCACGAACCACTATTGGTATACATAATACATTTATTAGTAGACCAGTTACTGACGTATTATACCTCACCAAGAGTGCGAAGGAGACTGCATAATTTGTTTAGTAGGCGTTGCCTGGCTTTGTTAATACTCGTTTATAGGCACAACAAGATGTAAAACCTCGCAAACATGTGAAATGAAGCCATATTGCTAGGACCAGCCCAAGTACAACAATGTAGATACCCATTTCGTTAAAGACATTATACTGTATCTGGCTGCTAGCTCTTCAAAAAGGATGAGATGGCGGCGGCGCTCCTTTTATCTACTATGTCTACTCTAACTTGGAAGTAAATGTCATTTCTTGATGTTTCAGTGTCTATATGCTCCCAGATTTAGTCTCTTAGAGTTGTCCATAGCTCAATGCTATTCTCTTCTCCGTCTCATGAGATAGTTGTTAAGTCGACAACGACCTTCTTGACCACGAACATATCGAGTCATAAAGTAGGATAGAATTTCCTCGGGATGCTACTTGATCATATATCGTTGCAACGTAAAAATGTAGACAAGTCTGCTACCAATTTAGTTTAAGCTAATATACTTCTAATCGGAAAGGCTCTTCGAGGCTCTGCATTGTTCTTCACCTTTACAAACCCTCGTTCTAGCTCCGGCCCATACCCCTTAATCACGACGAAGACGTCCAGGCGGGACGCCCGTCTTCAACTTATACAACTGGAGAATCGTAGCAAAAGCACCCATCCAACCAAGCTCCTCCTTGCGCCACCTCTGCTTTCGCGCCCAATGGCCCTCCCCAGAAGCAGTGTGCGCGCGATCCGCGCTCTTCCATCGCTTCTCAACAATCCTATCGTTCTCTCCCGCGTCCGCGTTCTCGACACTACTAGATGTATCCTTCACGAGAGAGAACTCGGCGAATCTGCGGAAGGGGGGCAAGGCCTGCTCGACGTCGCTAGGCGGTGGTGAACTCTCCGTGTCCGACTTGCCCGACGCGGCAGCCGTCACCTCGATCCACACCTCCGCCTTGCGGATCGAGTCCGCGTAGATGACGCCCAGCGTGATGAGCACGAGGGGCACCGTCACGGCCCAGAAGATCCAGAACTGCGAGTTGCCCGGCCCGAAGGGATCCTCGATCGCTAGGATCCCTGACACGACGGAGAAGGGGAGGAGCACGCCGCCGAGGTACGCGACGCGGTTGAGGCTACGTTGGTTCTCGTCCTGAGGTCCCGAGGCATTCGTGCCGGTGTAATCGTTCCTCGATTTGCATTTGCAGTTGTTGCCGTGGCTGTCTGCTGACGATATTCCCAAGCCGGCGGCTGCGTCTGTTATGGCGCTCGGCCTCCGCGCCGGCATCTTCACATCCGCTACGGCCGGGCTGATGTAGCTTGAAAGCTGAGCTCGTCGATTCAGGCGGGCGAGCAGAGCTTCCCATTCTGTCGTCATAGGTTGTGAATCTGTGCCCGGAAGAGAGTGTGTAGCTGCATTGATGGACCGCCGTGCCATCTTATGTCGCTGGCGCTCGACGTCCAGGTTGCGCTCGAGACTAGATAAGGTCTGCGAGAACAGAGCCGCAGTGTCGGCCGAGCTAACAGATAGGTCGGTGTCTAATGTTTCGAAGAATTCGCCCCATTTGTTGATCATAAGGTCTTCAAGGAGTTCTGGTATGCCCTCACCGTCGGGGCAATTGTCCTGCAGATTATCACTCAGCATCGTCTCTAGATCCGGGATCTCATCTCCGAGGGTAGTTATGTTGCCTTCGGCGTTGATCTGTATCATGACCGTAGAGATACCGTTCTCATCGGGCATATTGTCTGTCGTGTAGGCCTTATATCGTCTTCTGGAGATCCCTGACTCTGAGTTGGCCCATGGGGCTCGATCTAAAAAGAGAACTGTGGCATGGAATTTGTTAGAACGTTTTGAAGACGGAAACACGAAGCAAGGAGGCCAGATTACTCACCATGGGCTTTCTCGGAGAGCCAAAGAGATGCCCGACACAACATAACGCCATCTCCAGGGCTGGAGGTCAGATAGACAGGAGTGTCACCTCCGAGGTCAGGTGTTCCATCATTCAGGACAAAAGATTTCGAAACCAACTCAGGGTAATCGTAATGCGCCCAGCTGGCTTTTATTCTCCTCAGCGGCCTATAGCTTCTTCTGCCAAGCTGCGCCTCGATGAACGAAGCGTCGATGTCGACCATCTCCTTTAACGCTACGCCGTAGTCCACAGGCAACCCGTGGAAAACGAACAAATGGCGCGCGGACTTGCTGTCATCATGAATACATGACCGTAGGCGGGCGACACTATCAATATGTGTTTTCGTGACCCCAGAACCTGTCCACTTCAGTAGATATGCCGATGTTGCCTCATCGGGTCGCGCCTGATGGCTCTGTGCAATACTCGCATGTTCATCGACGTCCTCGGCATTGATTACACATGTTGGCATCGACTCTGCCGAATAACCCGCAGTCCTCGGTGCGGGAACAGGCCTCGTTGATCCGATGTCGCGTGAACTCTCCATCTACACATCGCATCTCCTCGTTTTCATTTATTCTGCGTCAAGTCCTTGGATACCACACTCATGGAGCAAGCGCAAGTGCTATCATAGGGTTTCGAACTCATAGGCGCAAATATCTTTCACTATTAATTCCTGTGACTCTCGATTCTCAACTCTATTTTATGCGTTGCGATGTGCGGAAATGGAAGAACTAGTTAACCTAGACAGTATTGACAGTGTTACGTGATGTCATATCGCAAGCCGAAAATGGGAATTGATTGAGGCTAACCGAATCAGCCGGATAGGCACGAGCTGGAATGGGGCCGCTGGAAAGAGTGCGGATGCACAGCAGTAAGTGACCATTTGCAACCTCAATAAGTAAAATTTTAGTACATCTCGCTGGTGCCTGTTTTCTTTGCTGATCAACGTTCCTTCAGACGTTGGTGTTGTGATGTAGCTACCTTTTAAAGGGGTCTGCTGATGCTTCACATGACCTGCCAGTCCATGATTAGGTACTTGCTACCCCCAAATTAAGGCGGCACTCTCTCAAACCAATTCTTAATCTACAGACACAGGCGAGAATAGGTCACGCATAAAATTAGGGATCAGCGAACCGAGTCGGCAAAAACCTTCATTCAAATATGCTACCTATGGATGAGGGCCATGCAACTACTAGATACAGATGTGTTCCGAGTCTCTTCCGTTATTGTCCTTAACTCCTGACGCCAATGGAGAATAGATAAAAACGCCGTCCGATGACCGAGTGTTCAATGCTGTCTTTCGCGCCCTAGCAACCCTTCTGTGCCCTTAACGACTTGAATTTGAACGGAAGGCGAAATGATATTTGCCACGAATCCTATTTGCTGAAACGTTTGGCGGCTCTCTCATACATTCGATGGCCATACAAGTGGCACAGATATATATCGCGTGACAAGGTCTGTATGGAGTCTATGGCTAAAGGCTTGCACGAATGCTGGGCGTGCGACGACGCTATGCTGGCGACCTGATTACTCTATTTCGTTACCGGATAGAATCGTGGTCACTATAATGCTCGTCCCCATCATGATGTAAAGTCACACTGTTAAACTCTTCGAAAGGATCCGCAATCTCGTTGCCGGGCGTTGCTAGCCCGCTATCTAAGGGCACTCCCTTCAAACCAGGTGATTTGGATGTCGTAATATCGACGCTCTCGCTCTCTTTGACATTTCTAAAGTTGACGGTATCGATACCGCGGCCGGCGTGGGGTACAATGGGCGGCTTCATGTGTCGGATGAGTGCCCATTGTGTCGTTCGGAAGAAGGCATGAGTCTTGATGTCTGATGCTCCGGCCCTTGCACCAAGTCGCCGAGTCTCATCTTTTATTAGTAGTTTCCGAATAAGAGATTTACATAAACTAGCACGTGTCAGCTGTATCCGCCTTATATGAAAGTAAGGAGAAAGCAACATACTTTGAGATTTGTGGCGCTCCGGAATGTTCTGGAAATGAAACCTCTTCGCGGAGAATATTTGCAAAGGTGGCGTTTCGGTTCTTACCCTTAAAGGGAGTCGTGCCGTACAGCATCTCGAAGATCAGAATACCCAATGTCCACCAATCTACGGCGCTTGTGTGGCCGCTCCCTTTTATAACTTCGGGTGCAATATACTCCTCCGTCCCAACGAATGAATTTGTACGGAAGTTGGCGATGCAGGATTTCGTGTCGATGGTAGGAAGCGACGAGGTGCTAGCTCCGTTCTTTCCCATGATCATAGTCGGCTTGCCACCAGGGCCTGATTGCTTTGATAGATCGAAATCCGAAAGCATGATGTGACCGGACTGGTGAAGTAAGATGTCTAGCCGATGTTAGTATGTTAAGTGTTGGATCAAATCGGCAAAAAAACCTACTCTCTGGCTTGAGGTCGCGATATATAAAGCCCATCAGATGTAAATATTCTAATGCTGCTGTGACCTCAGCAGCGTAAAAACGGGCGTCGTCTTCTGGGATACATTTCCCGGGACGCGTTTGTAATGCTCGGAAGAATTCTCCACCACTGCAATATTCCATACACAAGTAGAGATGATCTTCAGACTGGAAAGAGTGATATAATGTTACGATGAAAGGGTGGTTGCTAGTGGCTAAAATTTCCTGTTCGGCCAATGCTCGCTTGATCTTGTTGCGTTTGATCATTTCCTTTTTACTCAGAACTGCGCACGTCAGTGTTAAGCTTAGTCGGTGCTTGGTTTTGAATGAGAGAGCTAACCTTTCATGGCATATAATCTAGCGCTCTTCTTCTCCCTAACAAGATATACTTTCCCTACGTCACCCTTGCCGATCATTTTGATCTTGTCAAAACTCGCAGGTCCAACTTCGACTGTGCGGACCTTGATTGAGTTGGAACTATACGTCCTGCGGAAGGCCAGGTTATTGTTGCCGGGCGGGGGAAGAGCGCCGAGCCCATCCCGATCAGGTACAGACAGCGTCCTACCGTCTGAAATAGAATCAGATTTAGAATCAACCAAGCCAAGGACTGAAGCATGTCCGCTCTGCACGAGTGGCTCTTTTCCAAGCTCGGCGGTGGCTGGTCGCTCGCCGTCTGCCTTGCCCTGGTTGAAGAGGCCTTGGGCATTGGGGGCGCTGGCAACCCTACGGAGCTTCCGCGCCAGCTCCTCCTTCGTAGCGCTGGTAGCGTGTTCTTTGGTGTCGCCTGGGCCGCCTGGACCGTCAATTCTTAGAATCGGGGTGTCTGGTGGACTGGGCGGAACCGAACCTGTATCATGATGACGGAAACCAGGCGGGCCCTGATGGGCGAAGTACGGATTTGCGCTCGCGGTCGGACTCATGACATCGTCGAGAGGGTTTCCCTCGCTGGCCGTAGTAGTAGACCGCAGCCTGCCGACGGTGGTGAAGAAGCGTTTCGGCTGGCGGAGGCTCGCCTTCGAGTCAGCTTTCAACGCATGTTCGGAGAGCTTTTCTTTATCAGAAACACCATTGTGGGTGTTGATGCGGAAGAAATTCTTCAGCTTCTGATTGAAATGGCTGTTGCCTCCGGGGTGTGAGGGCGATTTGAGAGACGGCATCGTGTCTGGGACAGAAGCGCCTTCTTGGTGGGACTGGGGGTCGGTGGACGGTCTTTGTTGCTTAGGGTCCGGATGATGCCATGATGCAAGCCGCTGCTTGATTCGAAGACGAGGCAGTCGGCGGTTGAGAGATGAAGATTGGAGTGGTTGTGGCGGCCGTGGTGGTGAGGAAGGGGAGAGATGGCAGGGATCGTCGGAGGTCATGGCAGCTTTGCGGCTGTTTCGTACTGTAGTGTAGTGTATGTACCTCCTGCAGCGTAGCGTGCCAGTGCCAATGCCCCCATGCCCAGTTCCACGGCGATACGATGGGCTTGGCCTCCTTGCTTCCTGGCTGACCCGCTCCGTGTTGCTTGGTTCAGTCTAGATTGGACTAGTGATTATGGCCCAAGGTTGGCTGGCTTTGGCTGGCGAGCTGGTTCGCATGCTGGAGGCGGTAATTCTTGGCATCGGGTTTTGGCTAGCTGACCCCTACGGTTCGCACTACCTAAAGTACCAAAGTACAGGGAACAAGCTGCCCATTGGTGATTGGAAATGTTGGTCAGGGGCGTTCTACGGGGTGGCTTTTGGCGCGACAGAGAGTGCCTTAACTGCCCTAACTCCCTAACTCCCTAACTCCCTACCTATTCGGGACCGGGGAGCACTGGACCAGGCAGGTCAACAAAGAAAATGAGTCCGTATT
Source organism: Xylaria sp. 218_066 (assembly GCA_019843955.1). Classification (NCBI taxonomy): domain Eukaryota; kingdom Fungi; phylum Ascomycota; class Sordariomycetes; order Xylariales; family Xylariaceae; genus Xylaria; species Xylaria sp. 218_066. The sequence goes on along the minus strand of JADKYC010000062.1, from coordinate 139,606 downwards.
GCTTTATAATCATCGATTGATCACCAATCACTTGTTCCAATGACGTTGCTTTTGGAACACCTGCTGTCGCATTCTTTACTGTAAAATTCAGAGGTAGGTACTTATTACTCCTTGCCTACCTACTCATAACTACTGCGTCATATGGAACAAGCAACCGGCTGCGACGGAAGGCACATTGAGCATGCATTTATGTATGCAAGTCATCTCGTGAACCTGGTTCAATATTGATGGCCGTCAAGTTCAACATAACCGTACACGGGGCTGTCCTACTCAATACATACCTAGGTACGGAGTACTTAGGAAATTAATATCAAAGTAACGCCAATTATCTATATTATATTCTCGGTTCATTATTTAGGAGTCGAGGTTTAATCGACTAAGATCTGAATCGGGCGTAGGGTCCGCGTACGCGTGCACGGAATACGAAGCTTAAAAACAGTCAGCAATAATGAACCATGTCTGAGAATAACATAAGTAAATTTTCCTACCCGACCATCACATTCCAACCTGAGGTGTCAGAAGCATTGACTCGACAATCTTAAAAATTAACTAGAAAACTGATGTTATTGATATTCACCAAGGTAGGTTAGGTTAGCGATGATGACTAAGTTCTTGTATGTTGCGAATAGAGTTATAAGATGTCTGACTACACAGCTCCTCGGAGAGAGGCTCGGTCGAATCTACGCATAAGTGTATATTCGAAGCATAGCAAGAGAAGAATATCCCTCTTCAAACTTTAGGTAAGACGCATTTATTCTTAAATTTCATTCTCACCCTGTACGGATATAATGTCTCTTAAATCTAAGCTATACCTAACATCTGCTTCATCCATTCTTCCTCCGATGGTGCATTCTCGTTCTGCTGGTATAAGAGCTGTCTGAGTTTGCGCCTACGCTCCTTGTGTTGGAGATCAGTCTCCAGCTTTTGCTCTCTTACCGACGGTGTGACCTGATTCCCGTGTTCGTCGAATAGGTAGGTAGGCAACGTTTTGGATTTGGTTTTGAGAGTCTCGATGCCGTTATTCTGACACCCTTCGCCCACATACCACAAATATGCAGCGAAATGTTTCGTTTCCATATGGTGTTCGAATTCATCATCGGTCTCAAACTTCAAAGGAGGATTGTGGTCCTTGCAGTGTGGGAATCGACATGTCAACGGGATCTTATCACCATGAATAAAAAACACGTGTTTCCGTAGAGTATCCATATTTTGGAGCTCCGCTGGACAAATTGATGATTCTTGTTTTGTCGGGTCGTCTGATAAATCCCACTCGCATTTGTATGGAATGTATTCTGGCTTTGATCGTAGATACTGTTCTCGGATTGAAGGCTCCAGAGGGCGCGGAGGGCGACCGCGACGTTTGGTCTCTTGCCTTTGACCTTGGTCTTTGTCTTGACCTGTACTTCGCTCCTGGGCCCGAGACTCGGCTGCTCTCATCTCTCTCTTGCGATTCCTAGGATTTGGATCTGTCGAATAGGGGGTGCCTGGTTTCCATCCTTTTGGACGACCCCGTTTTTTGGGCGCAGAGCTTGGTTCTTTACCACTCGTTCCAAAACCAGCGAGAGGGTCGGGCGTAGACGAACTCACGGGCGTTTGTGATTTTGTAGGCCGTCCTCGGCTTCGGCCTAGCCTTGAGGGAAGGGTAGATGGTTCACATTTAGCTGGCGCATTGATAGGGGTGAATGGTGCGATTGGCGATGACCTAATGTGCACTGCCAGCCGCATTTGAGAAGGTGACTGTGATGGCTGAGCTTCCGAAAGAGCGGTTTGTTGGCCCGTTCTTGCGCTGCTTGGAGTCTGTGGGCTTCCGGCCACTAAAGACAGAGTCGTTCCGGGGTTGGGTTGAGCTTGTTTCAAAACGTCCGAAATAATCATCGGTGTCGACAGTTCATCTTCCTCAGCCTCGTCTTTCATCGCTCGGTCAAAGTAGCTAGTAATTACTGTTTTGCGCATGGTCGTGCCAGCACCTGATCCTCTACCTGCCATCTCGTCTCTAGGTCTATGCCCAACCTCAGTAACCTCATAAGACTAGAAATAATTGGCAGCCGAGTCATTGAATTTCAATGAATTAAAGGTGTAAAATAGAAGGAGGAAAACCATAAAACTTATTTGATGTGTTTGGTTGGAAGTTGGAAGCACAAGACACGAGACGGGCGCGTCCGAATGAGGAATGGGATTTCGATGGCCTACCCGGGGAAAGCCTACCTGGTAGGTAAGTACTTGTATACAGGTACTGTCAGCTCGCGCTCCACTTCAATTTCAAGCTGCCGTTATGATAAAATCAAGCTATTCGGCGGTTTAAATAATGCTGCAACTTGGGTCTTGACGTATTTTGTTTTGATTTCAACTGGCTATATTGAATCGTAGAACCAGTACTTACAACGGCTAAAACTGTTGTCTCGGAAGCAACTACCGTGATTATTGAGCTCAAGCCCAAGGACTTACATAACGATCTCTCGGTGAGCGCGTAAGTGTACTGAAGTTTTCCTCGCTACTTATCCACAGCCAACGCTCGGGATGCATGGTCCTGAAGTGGAATTACGTGACAAGGTCTCTTCAACTTTCCCCGGAAGACTGCTCACTGACGCTACTTTACTGCCACCACCACCTCAGTCCGAAGATTTGTAGAATCCGGGGTATTGTCTGAGCTGTCACTTCCTTTTACGAATCGTCTTTTTAGATTACTGAGAGCTACTGGAATTTGCACACAGCCTCAACTGGATTGGCTTCCAAGGTTCTGACGATTGCCATTCCACCAGTATAAGATGTGTTTACTCATTTGGCCTAGGATTTCAATGGCCAAAGTATCGTATCAACCCCTCGGGGATCTTGCTGTGTCAAGAGACGGTCATCCAGAGACAGCTATTTGTTCTATGATACAAAGCCAGCGTCGGAGACGCATTATGATGGCAACACGGATGTTGGATTCTCGGATAGGGAGCGAGCTTATGAGACATAAAAACACCTTCTAGATAGTCATTGTATCTCACGGCATCTTCGACAGTTTGCCAGTCATTCTGCCCAGCTCAACAAAGGAGGGGCCGACCGATCAGAACTGCGGAGCCGGTTGCTATGGGAATAACATAGCCACTGGGTACCTGACCTCTAGATTCCCATGCTCTCGACCTGCCCCTTATCTCGGCGATCGTAAATCATCCGTCAGTCTTTTTGTATGTGTCTTCCAACATATACAGTCAAGACCCATCACCGGTATCCGTAGCTTCATTCGCGGCTGCCAAGCGCTCCTCCTCCTTCTTGTCCCTAATAGCTTGGGTTTCCTGTCGCAATTTCTCCAGATTCCAAACATCATCGTTTTCATCTTCTGATTCTTCATCGTCATCCGTAAACCTCCAATTGCCGCTTTCAAATAGAGCACGACCGGTTGATTCCTTAGCTTGTCTTGCTTGTTCCTCCGCAGCCTTCTTGTCAATACGTTCCTTCTTCCACTTAGCAAATGATTCCGGGGTAACCGGTGTAAGAGTTCCCGTGAGTTTATGCCTTTCCGATTCTAAGAAATCTTCGAGAGTCAGGGTCTTCAGCGGAGATTTGTCGAGCAATGCCTTCTCAGCAGCACGCTGTTCCTTGGTCTTAAGCACGAATCTGAATTGAACGTTAGTATCGCAATAGGCCAGGTTCCATGGCACAGGTCAACTTACCCCGGTGGAAGAGCGTGCTTGTATTTACACTTATCACCTCCATTAGGACATACCCAAAACCAACCATACTTGCCGTCTTCGATAGCCTCGATGAAGTATTTGCAGACCTTGTCGGTGGTGGTAATTTGATTGCCCTTCTTCGAGAGAACAACCTTTCGTAGCTTTTCTTCGTCCCAGTCATCCGAAGTCTCCTGTTTCTTCTTTTCTTCTTCCTCGGCTCTGCCATCGGTATAAAGGTTCTTTTTCTCTGTCTTCCTTTCCACCGCGAGATCGTGGGCGAACTTGCACTTTTTACCCTTCTCGCAGTTTCCTTTCCTCCAGAAGATGCAGACAACTGTTTTAGGGTCGACGCCGAATGGAACTTTTTGTATCTGACTGGGCTTGGCGAGCAGAGCTTCGGTTTCTCTTTTGGCATCCTCGGCGGCTTTCTTTTCTCGAGCGCGTTGTTCCTTTTCTGCCTGCTTCCGCTTCTCCTCGGCACTTCCGCTTGATTTGGCGGTCGCTTCGATTTGTTTGATATGCTTCTGGGCGACAGAACCTCTCTTATTCTTCATCCCAAAGGTCTTGTCTACGGCAACCTTGGCCGCTGACGGCTTCTTGCCTTTGGGGTCTTCTTTCTTCTTCGGGGGCATCTTGAATTAACGGTATATAGTCGGTATATCCTGGTTTCTGGGTAGTATGTCGGCTCACTAGTCTCACAGATTTCTAAATAGAAGGCTTCTTTAGGAGGAAGAAACTTTAAAAGTACGGTTAGGTGTTTGGTGGCACTCCGCTAGGCTCTAAGGTTAGTGGGTGTTGCAGTAAATTGTTAGTGAGCTGCGAGGAAAGGTGGGGGAGGATTTTAAACATCCCACTACGTCACATGATTCAACTCAGTCTCCGCTCTCCAGCCACATCGTGTATGCAAAGCCACCTTGCAAGCTACATTCTTGACAGCTAACGGAGCTTCAAGCTGTCCTCTTGAGAATTGAGGTTAGGTACTCCATGCACATTTTTTGTCAATCTCCCGTGCAAACCCTGCTTTAGACCACATAAATCGCGATTGTAAGTTTGGAATCTCGGAAATCTGTCATTCATCAGTCTCCAAAAATTGATAGTCTGATCTAGCAAAAGGCAAGCCTACCTGATACTGTTGCGCGCCCGTCCATATTGAGCCGATTGAACGAAATATCACCAACCAAAGCACAATGATTTCCGACGACGATCTGTATAGGCTCGCCATCTTCCTCGGCTCGGTAGCTATGATATTAATTGTGCTATACCACTTCTTCGAGGTCAATTCACAAGAAGACGCTGCGCTTGCCCACAAGGCCCCGAGAAGCGCGTCGGCGCAACCTGCATCTGTTACAGCCAAACCACCACCAGTCACGAAATAAGCGCATACACATATATACACTGTCTGGGGCTGGAGTTAATGGGCGTACAAGTAACGAAATTGATTTGATTCGAGTGATGGACAATTCTGCTCCGAATTCTGGGACCACTTCTCGGATGCATCCAGCAGAGGAGCGCAGGGCAGACGGTCGCAAGGCTGACCGCAGCCAGAGCTGGGATATTGGAGGTTATGATATGAGAATGTGTATTTGCTTGGGAATACTCTCCTAACTGTTTGTAACCGGTAGTCCTACTGTAGCAACAGTGATGACTTGCAGGGGTGTTCTGAAATCACTAGAGCATCTTCTTTGTATTTGCATGTGGAAAATCTGACGAGGTGAGATGTATCTCTGGAATGCCTCGTTGAATACCTAATGTACCTAGGTATATCCTCGATGTAGGTGGTTATGCCTGAACGCGTAAATAAACACTTTACCTAGGTATCTTTTACCTGTAGGTAATACATGTACTTACTTAGTCATGTACTTATGTACCGTGTTTAGGCAGCCTACATGTAGCTTAGTTTAGGTACGGTTATAATAGCCTGGGGTACATACCGCGTCACTGGTTCGCTCGCTGCCCATCGTCCATCCCTGCCCATTGCCTGCCAATCAGTGGGTCGATCCAGCCCAACTCTGATCTTGCCTGGTTGCGACGTGAGTAGGTAGCAGTCCTGCAAAACCTGCAACAGCCACCTTGCACCCATCCATCGTCCCTTTCTCTTGCACTTCTCCCTATCCTCCTCCTCCAACTTATCCCAATTCACAATTGCCCCATTCATCTGTTCTCTCTTATTGTGAACCACCACCTCTTCGCTCGAGGCTTCAGAATCTTTTTAATAATAAACTTCTGCCCCCATTACCATAAACAGCAGAAGCTTTCTTTTTCTCTGCCTCGTCACCCCTTGACCCATCAAACGCCACCAGGTCACGTCAAAACAAGGCGCGACTTCTACAAAAGCAAGCACCGCAGTAGCAAGTCGAGACTCTCTTTTCTATTATATCCGCCACCGCGCGCGCGCATACACGTAATACTCTGTTGTTGTTGTTGTGCGACAACAACAATCCATCGACTAATCCGCCGCTGTACAAACATCCATACTTCCTCGACTATCCACAGCCGTCCTCCCCTGCGGTTGCTTCATCCGCGTCGTCGGCTGCTTGACAACGTTATCCTCAGCTTCACACTACATATCCCACTGCATCATCCATCTTCCAAAATGTCTGGATCCGGCAAGCTCGACCAGCCTCTCGATGAGATCATCTCAACCCAGCGCCGCGCTGTTGGTGGTCGCCGCGGAAGTCGACGTCGTTCTGCCGGCCGGCCCGTTGCAACGGCTCCCGTCGGCGGTGTCCAGAAGACAGCCAGGCAGCCTCGCAACGCTGCTGCTAAACAAGCTCCTGCTAAGGCTGCTGGCGGTAACGGAGAAAGCAAGGTTGTTGTTAGCAACCTCGTAAGTCACTATCTTGAGCAGCGTCTCATCTGCTTGTTTAGATGCTAACAGCCTCCATAGCCCAAGGATGTGAACGAGATCCAGATTAAGGTATGTTTCCTAGGGCGTTTGCCTGCGGAATTTCGTCGACATCTTCCTTAAATCGCACCCGCGTAGCCTTGACGATCAAGATGGACATCACCCAGTGGATCGCCTCAGAATACGGAGCTTTCACCATGCCCAGTCTCCTTCCTTGACCATGCAAGCATAATTATTTTAAGCTGCAACAGTGTCGGAAGTCGAGCAGGTCTTTGCCATGCGCGTATGCTATATGTCCTGAGGAAGGCTTGGCAACCGTCCACTGGGGACTTCAATACGCAGACTGTTGCAGGCTATGGCACTGGTGACTAGCAATACCGTTGGCTTGATCCTGGGGGAGGCGTCTTTTTTCTGATTGCGCCCTCTCATTGTGTTATGAATATGGGTAAACCGCGAGCACTGCAGTGAGCAACAGAGATGCGTCAGTCCTTACCACGTTGGTATACTCTATCCGAGCGTTTTGCAGTGGCCAAGATGCAAACTAGGGATCAAAACCAAACGATGGCATACCTTGTCTTCAGCTTGGCAGAGCAGCAGCATTCGTGGTGAGCCAAGTTTTAGAACGAAGTCGAATGTACAGAGCTTGATTTGTGGGCAACATAAATGGCGGCGGCTCCTCTTTGCGGGTAACAGCTAAAACTGAACGGATCAGGGGGATGAATATGCTCTTGCTCTGCCAGCCGAACGACATACTGTCAGGGGTGAACTTATGGATGAACTGGTTTCTAGGGACCTGCAAACTTCGAGCCGACACTTTTACTAACGCTCACTGCGTGCTTGTTTATATACACACCAATGGACTTCTCTGGGGACGATGATGCCTGTCGGGCCCTTCGATGCGCGATATTAGCTCACCACACGCGAACACGCATGAAATATCTGAGACTAACCTTGGTGCCCTCTGTAGGACTATTTCACCAGTTCTGTTGGTCCTATTAAGAGAGTGGAGGTTTCATATGGCCCTAATAGTGTCAGCCGTGGCATTGCTACCGTCACCTTCCATAAATCCGATGGTGCGAGCAAGGCTTTCAATGTGCTAAACGGCATCTTAGTTGATGGCCGACCTATAAAGGTAAGGTTTTCTAGTCCCTTGACACGTGTTAATCTTGAGCTAACTGAGCTCTGCGGATAGATCGAGATCGTCGTCAGCGCCGCTAAGGCGGCTGAGATCATCCCCGCCCCGAAGACGCTTACTGAGCGTATTACTCAACCTAAGGCTCAGCCTAAGTCTGCCGCCAACGACAAGAAGAAAGATGCTGGGAAGGTTGTCGGCTCTGGAGCTCGGGGTCGCAAGAGACGTCCCGGCCGTAGCAGCCGTCCAGCTAAGAAAACAGCTGAGGAACTAGATTCTGAGATGGCTGACTACTTCAATTCGGGAGACCAGAATGAGAATGCCAACGGTGCTACTGCCAACGCCAGTGCCGATGCTGCCATGGATGATGAGATCTCGGTAGGTTTTTTCGATGATGTTTATTAGACCACTGAAACTAACAAGTTCAGTGAGCTCCTTGATCGATGACTTGTTAGGGCTATAGGTGGAGAAGCGTAACAAAGGACGGAGCCTCGGGCTGCTGCGCGTGTTTATGAGACTTCGACGGAGGGTTTTCAGCTGTTCTTGCTTCGTGATTTCTTCCCTTCATGGTGCGTCTATCGCCTAGGCTAGGACTCTTGATTGAGAACCTGTTAATTGGCTTCGCTGGCATCGGTGGATTTCTACAGCGCGCACAAATAAATACAGATTGTATCTTCGCGTCGTGCCAATAGTCAATACTTATTGTAAATCTACTTTCCCCAGCAGTCACCATCTAGGAAATGAAGTCATGCTGAGAGTGCATAAACCACGAGCGGCCGATCTCGATAGCTTGTTCAATAGGTTAATGCGCGCTTTATAGAGTAGCGATTGTAGACAAGTCACTGCCTTCGTGGCACGAGGAAATGACATCTTTATTTCATTGGGTTTAGAGTGAATCTAGCTAGTTAAAGCATAACGCGCGTTTTACCAAACTTAGGGAACCGAGCCGCGAGAATATAAAAGCCCATCTAATGCATCCAACAGTCCTGTGTGTTAGTGCGTACGTATCGGTTACAACTACGGTAACGTATGTCATTTAAGAGGATATCTATTCTCTGTAGTTCTTAAACCTATAAAGTAAATCTGTTAGAAGCTTGTTCAGGAAGGGCAAACATGACAGTAGACGGGAAGAATTTATACTAGAATATGTGTACTTACTTCTGTACCACCCTCTCGATTCCGTCACAACCTCGCTTTAGCTCATCGAGGCGAGGACCGTAGGAAAAGCGAACAACTGTTAAGAGTACCACGTGTTAGCATTTTGAAGTGCAGTGCTTGCTTGGCAAGAGAGAGGAATCTTACAGTGATGGCAAGGACTGTCGAACAAATCACGACGACGCGCCGGGTTGAGGTCAAAGAAGATACCCGGGACGACGATGACCTTTTCTTCCAGGCAGGCCTGGAAGAAGTTGAGACCGTCGGAGATGGGGCCAGGTAGGCCCTCGAGGTTGAGCCAGAGGTAGAATGTGCTGTCAGGCACATACTTGATCACGAAACCCATGTCACGCAGGCGCTTGACTACGTAATCACGCTTGTCCTGTTTGAACGATTTTGTTTAGTAAATGAATACCAAGTTCTAATGAAAATCAAGCCCTCAACATACTCGGAAGTGGCGCTGGAGAGCTTGCATCTCCTTGCGAACGAGCGAAGGCTCGAGCATGGGGACAGCAGCCTCTTGGAAGGGAGCGTTGGCTCCACCATCAAGGTAGGAACCACAGGAGCCGATCCTACAGAACGTGCAAGTGTCAGTTGCGAGATAATCACATCCTCGACTTAAGGGGATGGATGGCCATTGCTTACGCCTTGATGAATTCCTTGGGTCCAAGGATCCACGCAACTCGCCATCCAGGTAAGCGGAATCGCTTGGTAAGACCGTCGATGATGAGAACGTCGTCCTCATCAACATCTTCGATGTTGTCTGCAGCTGAAATGACACTGCCATCACAGTCACTGGTATAATTGTAACCCGAGTAGAACTCATCGCTGATGAGTGTTGCACGTCCACGGCAGATGTCCTGGATCTCAGCAAGCTCAGGGTTGGCGACAACACGACCAGTCGGGTTGCGGGGATTTGATGTCAAAATGACTGATGTGCCCCGAGCAATCTCGTGGGCAATGACATCCGGATGGATGTGATAGCCGTCTTCTTCCGAAAGAGGCGTGGGGATAGCAGCGAACTAGGTCATGAGTAAGGATAAGATTCTTGTCCAGCTTAGGTAATTTGACTTACGTTCTTGAAAAGAGACATCATCTCGTTGTATGCTGTGTAGTCGGGAATAAAGAAGCCAACATAGGCATTGTTAAGGATGGCAGCAATACGGATCAAGCCAGCTCGACCACCAGGCACAATGGCCACGTTCTCCCAGGAATACTGACTGTCCTTACCCTGGCGGTGCATCTCGTTGTACATCCTGGCGACAGCGGCACGGAGAGGCTTGATACCAGCGGTAGGACCATACTCTCTAGCCGCAGTCGAGACGTCGATTTGCGTAGGTCGCGGGAACGAACCTTCAATGTCATCATCGACTTCCGGTGCACCTTGGCCTAGATTGGCCCACAACTCAGGTTCATCGAGGAATCCATGTTCGGCAGCACGCTCGGTACACCACACCACACCGGTCGACGCACGGGTTGGATCGAGACCGGCATGTGGCAGATGTCCGGGATTCGCAGCACGGAACTGTCTGTGGATCTTAGAGCTCGTCTCTGCCAAGAGCTGATGTTAGCATGTCCCAGACCACTAAAAGCAGCCACACTAAGTGTGGTGTTTATTGAGAGGACGGGCCACGAATGCCAAGAGCCAAGGCTAACACAGAGATGTGCATCATCTTAGGGTACCAGTCATGCTGTTGTCAATGGTGAATTAAAAATTAAAAAAAAGGGCAGAAATTATATAAATCTTGGCATGCTGCGCTTTATGTATGTATGTCTGACAATGGCCCTTCGTATGAAATTTGCGAGACTCGAGCAATCTATAAAACATGACGACATACCGTTGGCACTAGGGTCGCCGATGCTGAATCTTCTTCTGGGAAGACCAGTGTTCTTGTTCCTGGATATGCCGTCAGCACAGCTCAATGAATGAATACTTGCCAATTGCACGTTCTCCTGCGGGCGGCCTCGACTGTCTACGCAATAGGTATGTTGGTTGACTTAAACCTGAACTTACATAGAGAACTTGCGATTATTGAACATTTTGGCGGTTTGCGAAGCAGCTCAGCCCAAACAAATGACGATCGGCTAAAGCAGTAACGACGGGGTATATTGTGTGGTTGGAATGGAGCTGAAAAGGCGGTAGACAAGAAGGCTAGGTATATAAAAACGTCTTTTTCACCGAGAAAAAAAATCAAAGGGGCGACAGAGGAGGGAGACATTCAACGAATTGTTTGTCCCACCTTACAACCAGGCACAGCCATCCATCCATTATCAATATTCCCAATTCGAGGCTGCCCCCTCCAGTGATGCCCCCCAAATTCCCCCAATCCTCTAAATAAAGTGGAGTTGCGGGCTGCCAGCACAAATCAGAGCGCTGAGACACGGCGGGTCGTTGGCACCCTCCTCCCTTCAGAGAGTCATGCATTGTTCAATCCCAATGGTGAATGGGCTAAAACCTGTATCTAAAGCAGCTAAGCCCGCTCAACTTGTTCTCCTGACCCGATAACTGAGAAAATCCCATCTTACCCAAATGCTCGGGTTGCATGACGTACAATCGAGTGATACCGCCACGTAAGTAGTTTCCAGTTGAGATAACATTACCTGTCAACTATAATCCAGATACCCTTCAATATGACTGGTAGAAAAAAGAACATTTGGGAGCACAACATGATCCAGGACGAAAATAATGAGGGATGCTTTATATTGTAGGTCGGCGGTGCCGTCCGGATGAACCCGATGAGGTCATAGACGTAGGCAGTTGATTGCCGGCTGGCAAGAGCGACAGGTCTTGGCGCCGTCTGTAGACGCGTTCTGAAATCAATTTACGCGACAAGTTGTTACCTAAGATGCGAAGTCAGAAAAAGCTTCCAGGACCGTTAGCTTCGACAACCGCCTTTTTCTCTTAATGCTGTGGCATATACCTCGTGCATACCAAACAACGACTGCGGACTTGCAATCTCGTCAAAATGGCTCTCATAGTTGACAAGCATCGGCCACGGTCTCTCGATGCCTTGACTTACCACTCGGAGCTATCCGACAGACTACGGTCATTAGTACGTGCTCCATAGCATGAAGCTATCTCCGTCCACGATCCCTTCGGACAGAATCTAACTCGTCTCTCCTCTGTAGGCCCAAAGTGGTGACTTCCCCCATCTCCTCGTCTACGGGCCCTCAGGCGCCGGCAAGAAGACTCGTATCGTCGCCACATTGAAAGAGCTCTACGGCCCGGGTGTAGAAAAGATCAAGATCGATGCGCGCGTGTTTCAAACCAGCAGCAACCGCAAACTCGAATTTAACATCGTGGCCTCGGTATACCACCTCGAAATCACACCGTCTGATGTCGGCAACTATGATCGCGTCGTTATCCAAGACTTACTCAAGGAAGTCGCCCAGACACAGCAGGTTGATCAATCCGCCAAGCAAAGATTTAAAGTCGTCGTAATCAATGAGGCCGACCACCTCACACGGGATGCCCAGGCCGCCCTGAGAAGGACCATGGAGAAATATAGCCCCAATCTACGATTAATCCTGCTCGCCAACAGCACAGCCAACATCATCGCTCCCATTCGAAGTCGAACCCTCCTTGTTCGTGTCGCTGCTCCGACGGTGGACGAGATATCCGGTGTGTTGGCCGACTCGGCAAAGCGGGAGGGCTGGCCAGTAGTCAAAGGGTTACACAAGAGAATTGCTGAGGAGAGCGGCCGAAACTTGCGGCGAGCCTTGTTAATGTACGAGGCGGTTCATGCTCAGAAGTATGTCCCGATACCGACTCAACTGTTCCTGATGTGGCGCTGACAATCCCGTAGTGAGAAAGTGACAGATACGACCCCCATCCCTCCGCCGGATTGGGAGGCCTTGATATCACAAATCGCTAAGGATATGATGGATCAACATACACCGGCGCAGATCCTCGTTATTAGATCCAAGCTCTATGACCTGCTCACCCATTGCATACCGCCCACGACGATCCTCAAGACGTTGACATTTAAACTGATTCCCCAAATCGATGACGACTTGAAATGGGAAGTAATCAAGTGGTCCGCCTTCTATGAACACAGGATAAGAACAGGCACCAAAGTCATTTTTCACCTTGAGGCCTTCGTAGCGAAGTTCATGAGAATAATTGAGATGTATTTGATGAGTATGGACATGTAAGAGCAAAAGGGGGGCTTTTCGGCGTTAAACGAATGTAGCATATAGCTTGGTTCGGAGTTGAGGGAGTTCTACACAACGGATACAGGGGCAATTATATTCAGAAGCCTACAATATCCAGGAGAATTGTATTCCGGCAGAACAGCTAAAGCACTGACGAAAACATATTACCTAAATCATCAAGCCGACGTTTAGATCCGGTATCGGCGAAGAACATGTACTGCGAGTAGTTGAGGGTTTCTTATCATAACCGAGATCCGCTGCTTCAATGTACACTTCTTTCCGCTGCGCCGGGGCTACAGTTACACGGTTGCATGGATCTACTCTACTTCCTCCTACTCATAGTATCTTCGAAAACAAGCGTACTCGTATTTCCGGGGGATATCGAGGCCCTACTGTCTACGGCTGTCTATATCCGGCGCTATATCTATTTTATTACCTAGGTAAAGAGATGCCTTCCAAAGTTGGACGATGGACAAGGCTACAAATCCCTGTCACAATCCCCCGCGTTCTCAGACGCCTGGGTATTTCTCGGCAGCGCGACAAGGAGTCTCACTATAATGAAAGCGTACACCGGGAGCCTGGGTCCGTCATCGTGCCATCGTGTCATCGTGTTGGCGAAAGGCCGTCGGCCCCGGAAAGATTACGGCATCTCCCTCGACTCCCACGACGCGCTAATCAAGTCAGGCCATGCAAGGCGCGCCAACATACAATATCAAAGCTGAGCGGTAAACCGAGCCAGCGCTTAGTCAGTGTAATGTGACACGGGTTATTGTACATTAGGGTTGCCAAGCCGTTGGCGGCGTGGACTTATTCAGCTAGTATAGTCTATTTGCGCCGCAATTGGGTGCGGGGTTGTCAGGTGAGGGGTCGAGATATTCTTGGACAAAAGGGGTTCACTCATCAACCAACCAACCAGCTTGGTCACAATTCACAATTCGGTATATCCGCATCTCCGGACATAACCGTGCTACACCACAGTTGATTACAACAACAGCCAGCTGTACTTATATGGTAATGTCAGCGCTACTGCGGATGTTACTCGACTGGCTGCACTCGTTGCGCTCTACCCTGTCCGGGTATGGTAACACTGTTGTGAGCGATCCCTGCCTACTTTCTTTCATCTTTTCACCTATCTTGGGGTTTGGTTACATTGGTCTGGCAGCATCGAAACCGCCCAGCTTCCTTCGGGCATTCCACAGGACAGAGTAGGGTACCATTGACATGAACCATCAGTCTGGTTCTTGCTTTAGAGGTGGTAAGGAAGCCTTGGCTTTATAATAAGAAGGCTCTGTTATAACCCCCCAACACTTTTGTCTGCCCACCCTTATTACTATATACCCAAACGCCTGGGAGGATTTTCCCAGAGTATGATTGACTCTACGTCACTTGTACAGTATTGCGGGAACGAATATCACTGTACATATCTAGTCAATTGGGCGTACGAAGGCGTTTGCGCCGACGGGCCTAGATCACTCGACTATGTTTTCGCAGGTACAGTCTCGTCGTGGTACAGCAGATAATCCTTCTACCTGTATTGGGGAGCCGTGGAAGGCCGACAGCGGAACAGTGTGACAGTATAGGTCACTGACTTAGTCCCGTTGGCAGTCTTTGAAAGGCTCAATGCCGACAGCGATTGGGTAGCTCGGCAGTAGACAGCTATCAGGAGCAAGGTCGCTATCTCTGTTTCGATACGGAGAAAAAGCCTCAACAGATAGTCATCCGCCCCTCTCGATTTTTGTTGACAAGAGCCCGCCAAGGCCAAAGGCAGCTGTGTGATTACTGGTAATAATACTTAGCTTTACTGCGTACTGCAGTTGGACAGTACAATACCACGCGACGGTCGAACGGTCGAGCGGAAGTGGAGGATCAGGACTCCACCCGATCCCCCGACCTTGGCCTACCTTAAGGAACGTAAGGTGTACCGTTGCAGCCTCAAATTGTAGCCGGGCGACGGAAAATACATATAACGGGTTACGTAGGAGACGGGCTAGTGAGTAGGTAGCACTTGCGCTTTACCTAGGTAAGTTATATCCAGAGACCAGCGGTATCGTGCCGCTTCTATGCGTACCATCGGCCGGCCACATGGGTGAGGTAGCTGCGACAGAGCGAACAGCGAGTACAAGTACTTACATACCCAAGGCGGTACCAAGCGACCAAGCGGATGAGGTAGGCACAGTGGCACCGTAGTACCGTCCAGGGAGGCACATGTAGTACCTGCTGCGGAATAGATTAAGTAGCACGCAATATGTACAAGTAATATGCACTTCGCTTCGCTGCCAATCTTCCTTCCGCATTTTCCAACACCATACACCATACAAAACTGTCGTAAGCCCTCGCCAGCGACCTTCGTCTAATTCACTCACTCCCTTTTGTCCTCTGCCCCCTTCACGCTCTTTGTCAACGCCGTCTGTCGTGCTGGCGAATTGTCCTTTGTCTCTATAAGTGATATTAGGGTCCTCGAGAGAGCTTCATCACAGCACAACCCCGCAAGACTAACTACCTGCTACCCCGCCACATCTTCCTTCTCCCTTCTCAGTGTCGACAAAACCCCGCGCCGCAATCATGAGCGAAGAAGCCAAGGCGCCCGTGGTGGCCGAGGCCCATCTCGTCGATACCTTTCGTAAGAAGCCCTCAATTGACGTTGCGCGCGTCGTTGCGCATGACTGAGCACACCAGCGTAGACTACGGCGCTAACACCGAATTATGTAGATCCTCCTCAAAAGATGCTTGACAGTAAGCTTCCAATCGGCTCCTGTAGCGCGCCTCATGCATACGTATTCTCAAGACCGCTAATTCGGTACAGAGCACCCTAGCAAACCACATCTCAGCAGTAAGTCGTCATAACATGGGTATCGCGTTATAGTCAGGCATGGATTAGTAACATCTCCCAGGCCTCGAGGAATACCAACAACTATATAAGGAGTCTATCACCGAGCCTGAGAAGTTTTGGGCTCAGAAAGCTAGGGAGCTTCTGACATGGCAGCGCGACTTTAACACAGTTCGCTCCGGAAGCCTATCAAACGGCGACGTAGCTTGGTTTCCTGAAGGTCAACTCAACGCCGCCTACAACTGCGTTGATAGACATGCTTTCAAAGATCCCAATAAGGTGGCCATTATTTACGAAGCCGATGAACCTGGGGAGGGTCGTAACTTGACTTACGGGGAGCTGCTTCGCGAGGTTTCGAGAGTCTCGTACGTGCTCAAGAGGATGGGCGTCCGGAAAGGGGACACCGTGGCCGTCTACCTACCCATGATCCCCGAAGCTCTAATCGCCTTACTTGCCATTACCCGTATTGGGGCTGTTCACTCTGTCGTATTTGCCGGTTTCTCGGCCGACTCCCTGCGCGATCGTGTTATCGACGGCCAGTCCAAGGTCGTCATCACATCTGATGAGGGCAAGCGAGGTGGCAAGCTAATTGGTACTAAGAAAATCGTCGACGATGCGCTCAAGCAGTGTCCCGACGTCACTGGGGTACTGGTCTTCAAGCGTACTGGCGCTGATGTCCCTATCACACCGGGTCGCGATTTGTGGTGGCATGAGGAAGTCCAGAAGTGGCCATCGTACATTGCCCCCGAAGTTATGAATTCCGAGGATCCCCTGTTCCTACTCTATACTTCTGGATCTACCGGTAAGCCAAAGGGCGTAATGCACACCACTGGTGGCTACCTCCTCGGGGCTGCCGTGACGGGAAAATATGTGTTCGATATTCACGACGGCGACCGATACTTTTGTGGTGGTGATGTCGGCTGGATTACTGGTCACACATACGTGGTATACGCGCCGTTGCTCCTCGGTATCTCCACTGTGGTATTTGAGGGCACACCAGCATACCCCAACTTCTCTCGCTACTGGGACATCATTGACAAACATGAGATTACCCAATTCTACGTGGCCCCCACTGCTCTGAGATTATTAAAGCGTGCGGGTGACGATTTTGTAAAAGCTCGGATGCCCAAGCTTAGAGTTCTTGGATCGGTTGGGGAGCCGATCGCAGCTGAAGTTTGGAAGTGGTATTTCGAAGTTGTTGGCAGGGAGGAAGCCCAGATCGTTGATGTAAGCTGCGCATATACTCATGAGAGAATACCTACTAACAAGATAGACGTACTGGCAAACTGAGACTGGATCCAATGTCATTACACCACTCGCCGGTGTAACCCCGACAAAACCTGGAAGCGCATCCTTGCCATTCTTTGGAGTCGAGCCTGCCATTATCGACCCTGTTTCAGGCGATGAGATTCATGGGAACGATGTCGAAGGTGTTCTGGCTTTCAAACAGCCATGGCCTAGCATGGCTCGCACCGTCTGGGGAGCGCACAAACGATATATGGAGACGTACCTGGATGTATACAAGGGCTACTACGTAAGTGACTTCATCGTTTATAGCAGGACATCCATTGACGCATGTAGTTCACCGGTGATGGCGCTGGCCGCGATCACGAAGGCTTTTATTGGATCCGGGGACGAGTCGACGATGTCGTCAATGTCAGCGGTCATCGTCTCTCAACAGCCGAAATTGAAGCAGCCCTTATCGAGCACCATGCGGTGGCCGAATCGGCTGTTGTCGGTGTTGCTGACGAGCTAACGGGACAAGCCGTTAATGCGTTCGTTGCCATCAACAAGAGCAACGAGCCCACAGATGCACTACGAAAAGAATTCATCCTGCAGGTTCGCAGGAGTATTGGGCCCTTCGCCGCTCCTAAAGCGGTATACATCGTACCCGATCTGCCCAAGACCCGTAGTGGTAAGATTATGCGCCGCATCTTGAGGAAGATCCTGGCCGGTGAGGAGGACCAGCTTGGCGATATCACGACTGTAAGTTCTCGAGCTACTTGGCGCTTTCGCGAGACAATATGCTGACGTGAAATGCTTTCACAGCTCTCTGACCCGTCGATTGTCGACAAGATCATCGCTATCGTCCACGAGGCGAAAAGGAAGTAAAATAACAAAATGGGTAGATATAAGTAGGCAACTGTTGATTATTTCTCGGCGGGTTTTTGATACCATACTGTTACAATACTATGATGAATTTTGAATGAATAGAAGCCATTGCTTATGAGAATCCACTGGATGTTCCGTTTGACGGATTCACCTGAACATATTGTAGTCTGCTGCGGTCTTTACTATCTCACAACTTGGCAACTACCAGTCTCGACGCCACCTTCCTACGTATTTCCCCCCTTTCAGCTGGACAAGGACTTTGGCGGGGTATAAGTCGATGATTATAGGGCAGCTATTGGCTGGGTCGGCAAGACGATGCCGTTCTTTGCCAAGTCGAGACAATGTTGACGGTTCGGAGTTAAGCCCGAGATATACTGTATCACCAAGTACTCCGTAGTCCGGTAAGGAATTGGGGTGCTTACACACAAAAGTCCGAGAGGAAAGTAGGTAGAGGACGCGTCACTGGACTTGGCGAATGGGCTTGGGTAGGCCTACTTGGACAGGACAGACAGACAATCAGTCAGTTAGTCCGGTTGGATGACCTTGGGTTTGTCCACGGGATGTCTGATACTCAAGGACCCGGTTTGAGGTTTTGGTAGGTTCGCTTTTCACATGATACAAGGACAAAGTGATGTATCGTTGTGGCTATATCATCATGGGAGAATAGTTGAGATCTACTGTAGATAGCCTCATCTATCTAGTTCCGTTCTAGGTAGAAAGGGGTTGAATAAAAAATCCCAGAATACAAACGATGCTTAACAAGCGTTTCTATAAAGAAGTTGCTAGATCAAAATGGGTCGTACGCTGAGTGCCTAGACCAAATCGCTTCTCATGTTATCTCATCATTTTTAATTTTCGCCCAAATATGAATGCTGTTGATGTGCGGTGTAAGACTATGCCAGAGGTGGATAACGAGATGCTCCGCTATGTCTTCCTGTTATTGGTTATTGATTGATATCTGTAGTGTACTATTAATAATTGTCAATTATTTACTGAATCTGGATATTTTTTGCGACATTAGTGTAAGCAGACAATTTAGCTGGGGTTTGCTGTGCTAACACACTGTTGATTATTCTATTTTCAATCAAATTGGCGTATGGCTGCAACTGCCGTATACCAACCATCAGTCCTTTGATAGGCCAATGGGTTACAAAATGTTTTCCTTTATAAGGTACTCAGGGACTTCGGCATAAGTCGTGTGATTGAGGTTGAAACTTGTACGAAGGTTCAACCTGTAGCCTTGTTGTATATATCCGGTGCTGTACCTCTGTACCTCTGTAGTCGGGGATACGATGTGGCATGGCATTCCATTTCCGTATCTCGCACAAGATGATGATTACGATTCCTGCTTCCCTGCCAAGAAGAATCCAAGCCGGGCTGTGTGGTCCTAGCCCAATCCGTTTGTTCCGGTGCGACGGGGGCAACAGGGGTGCTGTGGCTGTGCCGCATCTCACTGAAACGTGATTTAAAAGACGGGGTACAGCAAGTCTGGTGTTGTCGAAGTCGTTTGGTTCTGAGGTGAAACAGAATCTCTCTGGGGTCTGGTGTGGTCTGTCCGGTCTGGTGTACCTATTGTCCGTAAGGCTGGCCCATTGAAATCAGCAAACCCGTATATACGATACGAAGATCTAAGATTGATCTGCTCACGCTACCTAGGTACCCTACTGCTGCCTACTGTACTCGCTTACACTGCTAGGTTGTGGCAACAATTACAGTACCCGTCTTACCTAAGTTTACTGACCGTGGGCTCGCCTAGCGCTGTCCAGGTAGTTACCTATCCCTGTAGGGCCTAGTGCCCAGTAGCGTTCCGCTTGACAGCCAAGGTTGCGGGCGCTTTGAGTTCGGTTCGGCCCCAGCAATTCGCCCTACAGTCTTCGTCTCACCCTCTCTGGGCTTGCTCCCGCGCACTTCCCCTTACCTACAACTTAACCTACCTAACCTGAGCTTTAACGAGGTACCTTAACCCGTGCCTTTCTTGTTTTCCTCCAATTCTGCTGTGTATTTTGAATTGACTCTTCTTTTTTCCCCTTTCCTGTATAGATCTTCATCAACTTTCGCTACCTTTACTATCGACTGTTTCCACTGCTCCGAAACGACCACTCACTCTCGGATGGGGTTGTGAAGACACAGCCTTGTCCCGCCCGCGGGATCTTCTCATTTTGAATATGCGCCTCTCTCTGACCTCGGTCGTTGCGTTATTGTGTGCCTTAGCGCGCGACTCGGCGTCACACTCTGTGAAGCGAAACCCTTTAAACTATATCACCAGAGTCGACCGGCCAACCATCCACACGCCGTCAAATCGCATCCATGTACACTCGTCATTCGACATCAGCTTCCTGCTCCACGACGAGAAAGACAAGGTACGCATCGAGCTAGAGCCGAATCACGATGTTCTACATGACGAGGCCACGATTCAGTACCTCGGCCCCGATGGCACCGTCAGTCACGAGGAGAAGATAGATAGACACGAGCATAAGGTGTACAAAGGCCATGCCTTTTTACAACATGCTCACCACTCAGAATGGCTTAATACAGGCTGGGCCAGGATAGCAGTCCTCCGCGATGGGCCACATCCCCTGTTCGAGGGCACTTTTAAGGTCAACGGAAACTATCATCATATCCAACGGGCTTCGACGTATAGGCAGACGCGCCTTGCTGAGGATCCCGAAGCCCATCACGCCGATGATGATTACATGATTGTCTGGAGAGACACTGATATTGCGGGTGACGTCTATGGTTCGGAGCTTAAGCGTGGGCTTAGTGAGAATGCATCGGTGTGTTCTTCTGACTTGCTCGACTTCAACAAACAGCTCGATTATCCTGTTGATTCAGGCCTGGATTTGCGCTATCTAACATCGATTGGCTCGAATGTCTTTCGCCGGCAGAATGATATCAGCGGCAATGGTGGTGCTGGTGCCAACCTTGCTAGCACCATTGGGTCAACCCAAGGTTGTCCCACCTCAAGGAAAGTTGCCCTTATCGGGATCGCGACTGACTGCACGTATACGGCTCAATTTCCCGCTCGAGCCAATGTTACTCAAAACCTTATCAATATGGTCAACATGGCGTCCGGAATCTATGAATCTACGTTCAACATTAGCCTGGGGATTCGAAATTTAACTATCAGCGATGCTTCGTGTCCGGGCTCTCCTCCTGAAGGGTCACAGTGGAACCAACCCTGTAGTCCCAACGTTAATATCAACGATCGCCTAGATCTATTCTCTAAATGGCGTGGCCAATTCGAGGACAATAATGCTTATTGGACCCTGATGAGCACCTGCGCTACTGACGCCGCCGTCGGTTTAGCGTGGCTCCGCCAGCTTTGTTCACAGGGCGCCGTGGTAAGTGGAAATGATACTACGGCCGGCGCCAATGTTGTGGTACGAACCAATACGGAATGGCAAGTCTTTGCTCACGAGAGCGGGCATACATTCGGCGCTTTTCACGACTGTACATCAACCACCTGCGTGGATGGGACTCGATCAAGCAATCAATGCTGTCCCTTAAGTGCCTCCAGTTGTGACGCACAGGGAGCATATATCATGAATCCCTCAACAAGCCCTGGTCTCATGCAGTTCTCACCGTGCAGTATTGGCAATATTTGCTCATCGATACTGCGCAATAGCGTAAACACAGGATGCCTTAGCGACAACAAAAACGTGGTAACTATAACGGGTAGTCAGTGTGGTAACGGCATAGTTGAACAAGGCGAAGATTGCGACTGCGGTGGCGAAACCGGCTGTCAGGGGAACTCTTGCTGCGATCCGAAGACATGTAAATTCACAACAAACTCTGTCTGCGACCCTGCAAACGAGGACTGTTGTACTAACCAGTGCCAATTCGCTAACAATGGGACGGTTTGCCGAGATAGCACGGGCACATGCGATCCGCGGGAGACCTGTAGTGGAACTTCGGCGATGTGTCCACCCGATGTCAAGGCGAAAGATGGTCAGAGTTGCGGCGCTGACGGGGCAGGTCTGAAGTGCGCGTCAGGTCAGTGCACGTCTCGCGATATGCAGTGCCAAACCCTGGTTGGGGGGTTAACGAACAGCAACGACTTGACTGCCTGTGATGCGAATACATGCCTGGTGAGCTGTAAGTCGCCAAACTCGCCAGTGGGCCAATGCGAGAGTATACAACACAATTTCCTGGATGGCACACCATGTGAGGGTGGTGGCTATTGCAGTAACGGCAGCTGCAAGGGCGCCAGCACCTGGGATAAGATCATGGCGTTTTTCCGCGATAACAAGAACATAATCATTCCGGTCGCATCAGTCGTCGGCGGTCTCATTCTGATTGCAATCGCGGGTTGTTGCTGCTCTTGCATATCCCGAAGAACACGACGGAGGAGACTAACGCAAAAAACACAGCCGAATAACAGTTGGGATAGTGGTTATAGCAACGGTAACCCTAGAAATAACGACTGGGCCGGACAAGCCGCACTCTCTCGCCCTCTTATGGCCTACAACGGCGATGGTTATCACGGGAATCAGTATAATCCGCATCAACAGCAGTCATGGCCGCCACCAAGAGCGAACCTGCCTCGTTACGCGTAATGTTGCATCATATTCGGGAACAGAAGGGATCTGGGACTGGCATCTAGGGTCTAGAGAAGTGCGGGGGATAATTGGAACGAATGCATTTAAACATGGGAGGAATCAATCATCATTCTTCCAGGCGTGGCGTTGGTGGCGTATCATTTTGGTGGTTATTGTTCGGGATCACACCCGGGTAAGGGTATCACGACACCTCACCTTGGGTTAGTTTGGATCGGATCTTCTTTTGGTGTTTCTATTATCGTATAGAGAACGCTGGTGTGGTATGGTATAGCGCATTCGACGTGTTGGATTTTCGGCAAGAGCAATTCTTTAGAATTCTTGTTGGAGCGATGACATGGCCCATATGTATATACACCTAGGTAGCAAAAAATCCTCGTTGCCCGTTGTGGAATTTTAAGACGACGATATCAGTATTAGTCCTGTGCCTGTTAATTTGTCCTGGAGGGGCGAACTCATTTGCATTCCAGTTGTGTTCAATGTGTAGTTTCGTTCCCCATTGCTTGAGGGGATGTGATTCTACGAAGTAGGGACTGTAGCATTATATCTCAATCGGCATGTCTCTTCTCTTTTTTGTAGTAAAACCGATATGCAGTCTTAGACAAAAAAAAACAGTCGACGTAGAAGGTCTTATTGGCTACAAGGCGAAACACGACGGACAAGACACCGACGAAGGGAGCAAATTATAATAATAACTCGCTTCTGGCTCTTTCTTAACTTTTACTAACTAAAGGTATCGGTATCAAGTCGCCAAAGTTAAAGTTGATGAAAACAGTCTGCCTCTCTCGCTCATGGATATCAATGATTTAAAATGGTAGGTTTATGTAGTAAGAATGTGGAGGTTTGTGATGCCTATCGTCACTGGTTCCCCGATACGCTGCGGTCCAGGTTGATCCGCTTGCGCTGTTTGTCTGCCGGTGGCGGATACGCTGTCTCTGTTGTGCTTGCGCTGCTGCTGTCGCCTGAGCCCTCGAAACCGCAGAGTATGCGCGTGTATTTGAGACGTGTGGCTGGGATGCTCTGGATAGAAGGTTAGTGAGAAGATGAGAAGATTAGGCGGTTGAAGGGATGTTGATAGATGATAATGAACGGGCGGATGGATTGTTGAGACTTATGTAAAGGACTGATAAGCAAGCTTGCGGCGAAGCACGGACCGCCTTCCTCCGAGGCGTTCTCAACTCTCGAAAGCAAATACATTTAAATGGAGACTTCGCAATACAGATGAAGAAAGGAAAGCTCACCGCGTCGTCGCGTACCGCCGCCATCATGAGGAGTTCGGTGCTATTTAAGATCTGGGCGGCCATGCGCCGACGTTCGCGTATGGCGAAACGCTCTTTGCTCTTAGGACTGTTGCGGATCAGCCTCGCCCTTGTCACCCCGACAGTTGTTTGTTTATCCAGACTCCCTACCACTTGCTCACGTGTGGTCATTCCCAGTGGAAGAGAGAGAGAGAGACAGAAAGAGAGACGACTCACACGCCAACCCGTTGAGGCCCAACGTTCGCCGTCGCCGAAGAACTGCCGCCACCCTGCTGCGGGGCCCAGTCGCTGTCGTCGCTATCGACATTGTACGGGTTCTTGCCACGGGCCTGGCGATCCCGCATCTCGGGGGTGAAATCCGAGGACGTCGAGGTGGCTTTCGAGGCCCCGGCCTTGGGACTGTCGACGCGTGGCTGCTCCCCCATGATACTTCTGGCTTCCGTCTTGTTTTTCTCCCTTTTTTTGCTTTCCTCTTGGCCTAGGTCAATCGAGTGTTGTGCCTCTTTCACGCCGATGAGTAGTGATGATATATCTAGCTGATTGTCGATGTTGGAGATAGACGATGCTCAACCACGAGTGATGTCAAAAGGTGGGGATGGCCTGCTAGTAAAAGGTAAAAGAAGATAATACATATAGTATGTCACATCTTAACTCAATTGAGGGGAGCGTTCTTCCTGAATGGACCATGAACCTACTTTTACTATAGGTTCTTGCCCGGTCTTATGATAAAATGTGAACCCAGATATCAGACATCTTATGTAATAAGCTGAGGTTGCCCGCGTGCGACACGGCAAACGGCAGACTGCGGATGTCTGCTTTGGTTTAGATTCAGGTAATATGCATATATCCACACATAGGCAGGCTTTAGAGACCTATTTGAACCGGTGAAATCTCAAAGGGGGTAGTAAAAGCCTAAATATCTAAATAGGTAGGTAGGTAGGTGGATGGTTGACGGGACCTTAGCACGTTTATCTTTGGATAAACATCCGTCGTGGAACCATAACATCAGTAAGTACGTACTTGCACATTATGGGTACATTTGTCTGTTTGCGCTTATCATCCATCCGGTCGCAGGACAACGCCAATATTCATGCACACGTATAAGATGACTTGTATATCGTTGAAAACGTCACCACCCGGGCGATAAGAGGCAGAGACGATACTACTCAGATAAAAGAGAGAAGCAACATAACGTCATCCTTTCTCGGCGGACCGAAATCTGACGGGGCGGCTGAATGACTTGATTCACCAACCCAGGGATATGGGGGCTTGGAAATAGCAGAGCATATATATGCGCACCAATCTCCGTGCAGCGAGACGGATGGGAATTTTCCGACGAGGATGGGATACGTGCCCCGGGGGACCCGCTTTCTCCGATTTGCATATATGCCCCCGAAGAGCGCGGAGAAGGTCAACAGGTTGGTGGGATGGTGTCCGGGTCAAATTATAACAAAGCCCGAGGTAGGGAGCTCTGGGCAAAGAAAGCTCTCCTCGACTTGTACGTAGGTTATATAATTTTTCATAAAATAAGAGAAGAATAATTCTTTGCTTTTCGGCTACTTATACAATATATCTTGAGATTTACATATACCCAATCGCTGACTGTCACACCCCATCATGACAACCTTCACGCCGCTTCGCGGGGGCGAATCCCCGCTCATCGAGGTCGATGCGACCAAACGGTTATCCAAAATCGATCCTATGACGTACGGCGGATTCACAGAGTAGGTAACAGCAAAGCCAACACATGATGAAGCAACCCCGCCCGTCGGGAGCTATCTATTACCTTTGATTACGCAGCAAACTGACATTCAGCCTCATTCCGCCAGACAC
Organism: Xylaria sp. 218_066; assembly: GCA_019843955.1. NCBI lineage: Eukaryota > Fungi > Ascomycota > Sordariomycetes > Xylariales > Xylariaceae > Xylaria > Xylaria sp. 218_066. The sequence continues at coordinate 114,076 of JADKYC010000062.1, read as the reverse complement.
ATGGGCCGCTGCATTTACGGCGGCATCTACGACCCGGGGAACCCCCTCTCGGACTCGCACGGCTTCCGCAAGGACGTCGTCGCCGCGCTGCGGGAGCTCGACATCCCCGTGATCCGGTATCCGGGGGGCAACTTCTGCGCGACGTACCACTGGCAAGACGGGGTCGGGCCGCGGGAGAAGCGGCCGTCGCGGCCGGAGCTGGCCTGGCTGGGGACGGAGACGAACCAATTCGGGACGGACGAGTTCATGGCCTGGCTGTCTGTTCTCTCGGAGGGGTTGCCGGACGGCAAGCGCGTGGAGCCGTACCTGTGTCTGAACATGGGGACGGGCACGCTCGACGAGGCGCTCGCGTGGGTCGAGTACTGCAACGGCACGCGGGAAACGCACTACGCGAACCTGCGGCGGGCGAACGGGCACGTCGAGCCGTATCGCGTGAAATACTGGGCGCTGGGCAACGAGGTCTGGGGCCCCTGGCAGATCGAGCAGATGACGGCCGACGACTACGCGAAGAAGGCGGCGCAGTGGGCCAAGGCGCTGCGTCTTCTGGACCCGGACATCGTGCTCATCCTCTGCGGCCAGGACGGCACGGCCTCGTGGGACCACACGGTGCTGCAGGCGTGCGTGCCCGTGGTCGACATGCACAGCATCCACGTGTACACGGCGGCGGGGACGTCGCACGTCAAGAACGTGACGGCCCCCTTGGCCGCCGAGCGCGCCATCCGCATCGCCGCCTCGCTGATCGAGCTGGCGCGCATCGAGCGCGGCGTGTCCGTCTCGCGGCCGCCCACCAAGATCTGCTTCGACGAGTGGAACGTCTGGGACCCGGAGCGCGCGCCGGGCGACAAGGGCGCCGAGGAGCAGTACACGCTCTCCGACGCCCTGGCCGTCGCCGTCTGGCTGAACGTCTTCGTCCGCCAGAGCCGGTACATCGGCATGGCCAACATTGCCCAGACCGTCAACGTCATCTCGCCCCTCATGACGACGCGGGACGGCGTCGTGAAGCAGTCGACCTGGTGGCCGCTCCTCCTGTTCTCTCGGTATATGCGCGGCTGGACCGTGGCGGCTCACGTGCGGGCCGGCGCTTACGATGGCGAGACGCAGCCGGCATGGTTGCAGGGCGCATTGGAGGACGGCGCATCGTGGTTGGATGTTAGCGCGTCGGTGGACGAACAGGGTTATGTTAGTTTGGCCGTCGTGAACATCAGCGATAAGGAGGATTTTGAAGTCGAGGTCAAGGGTGTAGTAGGAAGAGATGTCTCTGTACATACGGTCACGGCACCACAAGTGACCGCCACGAATACCGAGGGTAAGGAAGAGGTCGGTGTGGTCGAGGGCACGTGGAACGGCGAGGGCCCGTACAAGTTCCCGAAACACTCGTTTACCATGCTGCGATGGAAAGCCTAATAATTCCAGACTCTATTATAGTGAACTAGTCGATAACTTATTCAGTTGGTAATGAACCTGTCCCCTGTGGTGAACACTGGATCTTCAAATCGAGTTCGATTGCTGATTGCTATTTGTTTTTCTTTTGATCTCCTTTCCCGTCCCGTCTTCTGATAACCGTTCAGCTGTATTGCTGTAATCGAGTAAGTATACAAATGAACCGAGCAAGCGGCTTGTGTGTTTAGCCCCGTGTCATAATTTACTTGCTTCTTTCTGTTTGTTGTACAAATAGCACCCTCTTCATCCCCGATATTTCCAAGATAGCGGTGCAGCTAGGTTGGGTATAATCTACCAGACCGAATATCGTTTCATCGTGTCTCGTCATGCTAGGTCAACATAGGTGTGGCAAGACTCAGACTCAAAACGATATTTCGTCGAATTCATGGTATATTCGATATGCTTTGAGTGGCCACTTGCTCCTGAAGCTGCGAACCGACATTTCCCGACGGCGTAACTTGACCAGCGCATTGAAATCGCGATTTTTCAATCGGTGATTAGCGCTGGTATCTAGTACTGCAGCTTTTAGCCTGTTGCTAGGTTGAGAATAGCATCATATTTGGGATTCTGATCGAATCAACTATCCTTGTGAAGACATTAGGCAGTTTGGCTTCATCCAGATCGACCAACCAAGTCTATCAGCAGTCGCCTAGACTGGGTAATAATTGTAGAAATAATCGTATATCGTGATAGATACTTAATCACCGGAAGCTAATGATGGCAAGCTGTAAGATGTGTGAGTAGTAGAACACATATGTTGATAGATTGTGGCTTACTCGACTGTTTACACCATAAGCTAACTTATGACCAGTAGAATCCCAGCCTAAGCAATGCTCATCCTCTTCGTCAGACTCGGGATTCATTCGTGGGCTTAACCAGCCGGGATGCGGAAGTCGACTCCAACTCGCACGAGGAATGCTGTGCTCGCCAACTTTCCAGATGAGTATCCTTTCACTCGTCGCTCCTGCGATGAATGCACCGTCTGGTGTAAAAGCAAGTGCAACGATAGCAGGACCCATAGTCATAGAGCATTTTGCTGCGCCGTCAGTAGCAAGGGCGTTCCATATGAAAATTGCCCCGTCTTCACCACCTGATGCCAACAATCTCTCGTCTTCGTTGCCAAGCGACTGTCTTGGCTGCCAAGCAAGGGCAGTCACTGCATCACAATGGGCTTCTATTGAACGTCGCTTGCCTGAATTATCCCATACCTACATAATTGTTAGTAAGGGGAACCGGGAAATATGGGGCAATTCCTTACATCAACAACGCCCTTTTCTCCACACGTCGCCGCCATAGAAGCCAGTGAATCGTATTGTACCTGTGTCAAGGTGTCCCCTTCCCTCGTCTCGAACTTTTGTACTTCGGAGACCCCCCCTTCGGAGTACCTCAAAAGTACGAGCAGCTCCCCGCCACATAATAGAAAATCGGAATCGCTGGTCCATGCTGCATCCAGCGGCTCAGCGTTTAGATCGTGATTTGGAAGAAAATGCGTTATTGAGTTTAATGTCTGCGCATGATATATAGTTATTAGTGTGCCTCCGTTGTCCGGCGCTATCGCCAGGATCGCCGTATTATGAGGGCTCCAACGAAGCTTGATGATGGGCGGCTCAGCGACTTCTAAGTGATGAATATGACTGCCGTCGGGGGTCCAGAGAGTAAGTCTGGCTTTGGAATCGGAGTCGGTAGCAATAGCAATAGCGCTGCCATCACAGTTCCAAGCCATGGCGGTGACAGTGGCCTTGGACGGTACATCATCCTCGACCAGCGTATGGAAATCAGGGCCGATGTCATTCACGTGATCTTCAGATGCAGGATCGGCTGTTGCCCCACGGGAGATGTTCCAGATGCGGGCTAGCGCATCGGTTCCGGCGGCCGCCAAGAGGGAGGGATCTTTCGGATGCCATTGGCAGTGTAGTAGTACTGGCGCACTGTCACCGTTTACCCTGGATAGGGCGGTTACAGGCGAGAGGGTGGGTGCATCGTCGAAACCCGAGCCGAGAGGGATAAATGTGGTTTTGGAAGCCAATTCTTCAACTTTGTCGACCTGAGTGCCTTGTTCGGGGCCGTCAGTGCGAGGAGTAGGCGTTGGCGCTTGTTCGCCCTCCAGGGGGGACGGATAAGCGTGATTATCCCCCTGGTGGTCCTGGCCATCTAGTTCCATGGGGGTTGTGGCTGCATCCGCTCCATGCTCATACGCATTACTCAATCGTGGCCGCTTGGCCGGGGAACCATTCAGAAGCGACTGCTGTTGCCTGTCACCCTGACGTTTTCGGGAATTTTCTACCTCGACTCCAGACGGCACTGCTGGTAAGGCCGGGGGAGCCACAGGCGCTGGTGGCGGCTGAACCTCTGTATCAGGCTCTGCCTCGGCATCGTCGTCGCTTTCATTTTCATCTGGTTGTTGCTGGTGAGGCGGTGGATGCGCAATCAGTGGACCAAAAACCCCTAGCTGCATCGCCTCGGCCAGTGCCGCCTGCGCTGCTGCGTCACCAGGTACCTGCACAGAGAGTCGTCAGTGCCAATGCCCATTTGGCTGGATCCTGGGCGACAAATTTGGAGAAAATCAATTCGGTGTCCCATCACGCACGGGCGCCATGCTTTTTCTTGCTAGTTTCGCGGTCTGCCTGGCGCACTGCACGCAGTCCACAGAAACATTGGACATTGGACATTGAATAGTAGAATCTTCGGGATTTGGCACGTACCTGGCTTATCTGTGCATGCTCCCTCTCTAGCGAGTGATACAGCAGACCTTTGTTTAAAACATTGACTAGCGCATGGCTCTTGACATACGGCGCGAAATCTAGCTGCCGATGGGGCTCCTGAACATGCCACTCTTTCTGAAATTTGACAGCCGTCTCTCGATAATCTGCACAAGCTCAAGGTCAGTTCGCATGCCACAAACCCTCACCCATCTAACACCCTCTCTGCGCACAATGGCAGCACAGCCGTCCAACCCACAGCTCCAACGTGCGGCAAAATAGGCAACGCGACCTCGACATAGTTAGATAGAGACGTACTTCCTTCCAATAAATACCTAGGTTTCGAAAGTCAATGGAGCCGTGACTAGACAGATGTCGTAGACGACCTGGTAAAGGGAATAGGCCACCTCGATGAAAACAGGGTGAGATGAGATGGGGGATCGGGACGGGGGAAGGGAAACGGGTGACAGCGTACCTCCAAATCAAGAAATTGACCCGATTAGAGTCTAAATACTCCTTCATGGTGGTAGAAAAACAGGCGTCGTCAGGGCGCAAGATATACACATGCACTAGCTTTTCGAGATAAGGAGCGACGGGAGACCTTAGAAGGCGATTGGCAATAGGTGTTCGGCGGACGGATTTTCGCTTTTGAGATGTTGAAGACAAGAATGCTGAGAGACGGGAGTTGATGAGCCCTGAATGATCCAAGGTCCATGTCTTGTGTCGGGGCCAAAACTAAAGGTCTTGTCGACCCACTCTGCTGCCCGAAGGAGAATAGCCCGGTCCAACCTGCAGGACCGGCTGGGAGTACAGCAGTAGCTAACAAGAAGTTGGGTGAGTTTTCGATGCAACTGGACCAGATGCCGTTGCTGTACTGTAGCCTGTATTTAGACTAGCCGACAAGCACCTGTACATACATACATTCATACATCCCATCCTGTACATCCTGTACATGCTGCTGTACATGTGCCTGCCTCAAGCACCGCACCTCGGCGATGTGATGGGCAAGTTGACATTGAAATTGCAATGGGGACGAAAAAGAAGACGGCCTTTTTTTTTTCTCTTGTCTTTCAGAGCCCGGGTACGTACCGCCTGTCAGCGCGCCCGTAAACGCAGGTCGAACTTCTAAACCTGGGCCCTGACCCGGGGCCTCGCTTCGAAGTCATGCCCAATCCATCACCAGTCCCATCCACATTCAGATTATTTGCAGATCTTTAAGTACCAACGTACCTATCTCGTCGACCGTCTCGAATTCGGCCTTCCAATTGGCAACAGGCAGGTACCTAGGCAGGTACAGTGTGGCCCTTATACCCTCTTTTCCCACTATATGTATACGCTATACGCAGTTACTTAGTACATTGCCAGCCGTTCCATTTGCCACGCACACCTAGGTTTATTCTCCGCCGTCATGCTACCATTTTTAATGTAGTGTAGCAATCTTTTTTTTTCTTCCTTGTTGCGACGTACCTCTACTGTAGGCACACAACGATATTGACATAGCACATAGTTCTCAGAACCAATTCTCAGCTGCCTCACGATGTGTTGTGGTGTCTAAGCGTCAAATCTTCGAGAAAGTTGGCGATCTTAATGGTCGCGGATCAGTGATATAGGTCAGCCAGCTCTCTCGCCCACCGCACAATTGTACAGTTACCTAGGTATGTGGAGAAGCCCGGTTCGTGCCATTTTTGTAATAACCTAGACCTACAGGCTACAGTAGGAAGCATAACAAGATAGCGCCTAGTCAAGGCGCTGACATGCTGATACTACTTACTATACTCCGTACCTAGGTACCAACATCTGCATCGTGATACAGGGGTGTTTCTTTCTCGGAACCTACGCTACGTAGCGGCAACCTTGACACATCGTTCATGACTCTGCAGGTGCTGTTAGTAGGCGTGATTGCAACATCATTATCTCTTAGAAAGACTGCATTCCTTTGGAGTCTTCCACTTATCTGCCATTGTGCGCTTTACTCGGTTGAACGAAGTAAACGGTGGGCGATAATGCTGTGTCTTGATGTTTGAGGCTTGTTACTAAAGCAGAAATGAGTTTGGAGAGGGTCCAAACGTCCGAGTCTGGTGACGTTTTAGTCTAGTACAGTGTCTGCAAGAGCGATGGTGCGCACCCCGGACGCTCCACCTCGACTATAACATAGTAGTGCAATTCTTCAGCAAATGCTTACTTATACAGTATGCCCACCGAATAAAGGCTGACCCCCCTGGTCTGATAGTAAGTATAGGTTTTGACCGGTAGCATTGGATACTTATAGATAGGAAGCTTAGCTTACCGCGTCCTCTGATGTCTCTAGCATTGCTCGTGTAGACGTAGTCCGGGTTGAGTGCTTTTCTTGAGAGGATCGGTAAACAGTACCCACAACGAAGGTTGCAGTCCGGAGGCATTGATTGGTATTGCGACCCACGCGGTAGGGCGTTTCTGGTGCTGCAGGGTATTTCAAGGTTATGTTGGCGGCTTGGTGAAGAAGACGCTTAGACTGGTTAATTACTGTAGTACCCAGCCTGGGCTTCGGACATGGGTGGCGACAGGACGGGCTGAGCCTATGAGATTGCTCATTGCCCGTTGAACAATAGAAAACTGCGGCCAAACTCCAGGTAACCCCACAACGCCTCTGGATTCCTTCTGCTCCTAGTCGATTAATTGCTTATATTTAGCACGAGGACATCCGCGGTTATAATGTTATGGGTGCCATATTGAGAGGGTCTCAACAATTAACCGCAAGCCCCGGAAGGCACATAACCAGAAATCACTCGTCGAGCGCCGGATAGCGATGCGAGTTGGCCGTGACGTCTGGATCTACCTAGTCTAGTCCTCTGTACCCACGATCAAACGGCAAAATGTCTACCTGGCCAAGAATGCGACTGGACAGATCAGATCACCAAATTACTACCGAGCTGTGCCTCTTCGTCCCTTTTGGTCCTAGCGCGCAGAAATCGGATCAAGGTTCCTGTAGGGCATACCACCTCAGCCATGCACGGTGCACCAAACTTTGGAACCCGGCTGCTCTGTACCAAGCATATATCGTCTGGAAATCGCATTGGGGCAGTGTATAGGCGCCTCTTATTCTTAGGTGTTGTACGGAGTACTGTCGATAAGTAGGCACCCTTGGCAGGGTCGAAATGCAATGGTTGCTCAGTGTTTGCTACATCAGGGCAACGTAGGTATGCTTTCCCACGGCTGTCTTCGAGGGACGCATGCTAGACTGAACTGACATGCCAGCTAATGGGGTTACCGAGTTTCAGAAATAGAGACCCGGTAATGCCCTGGTCGGACATGATCATCCCCGGCCCCCAAGAATGCAAGTTAACCCCGGCTGATTGTCGGGATGCAAATAGCTCGAAACATCGCAGCGACGAGGGACGACGTTGTCGAGCGCCGATTCTATGGGATTCTCAGAACAACATCCCAGCGATAAATGACTTTAACCGAATGATGCAACTGAACATTCATAGAACTTCGTGGGTAAGGTATCCATCCGTAAGGTTGTTCATGACGGCGGACGGCGGCCGAAGCAAGGTCCCACTCCAAAATTGTAGTACGTAGTACAAATCATTCAGGGTCCCCCTAATCTGACAGGGATGAACAAGCCACAATAAAGTACCAGCCCCAAATATCGTCGACCCCACTGTGGCTTTCCCGTCAGGCTGAAAGCCAACTTACCCAGGCCAAACCAGACACATGCGCGCGCCTCACATCCCGCTGCCGATCGACTAATGCCAAACTAATTAATGCCTACCCGACTTTGAATGTTTGATACCCCCTCGACCCCTTCGCTGCCAGCCCTGGTCTGCAGCCGCTACATGCATCTATCCAACTACACACGATGCCGCCGCGACTCAACATACCGCCTGTCACCCGTATAGTGCTTGCGATTCTAGGCTTACAATCCTTAGCAAGCATCATCATCCACCGCGGCGGCCGCTCCAATATCGTCATCGAATGGCTGACCCTGGTGCCTCAACTATCTCTTTTCTACCCATGGACCTTTCTCACGACGACCTTGGTCGAGGAGAACCTGACCAGTCTGGCTATCGCCGGCGTCACGCTCTTTAATGGCGGGAGATATCTCGAGCGAGCCTGGTCCTCGAAGGAGTTCGCCAAATTCCTCGTTGTCGTATCGCTGATACCAAATTTACTGTGCTTCTTGCTTTTGATTACTACATTTACCATTACTCGAAATGAAGACTGGACGTAAGTTCGCTTTGAAAGCCACCTGGTGTCATATCGATATAGAGTTTCTAACCAGTACATTTTACCTACAGATTGACCACAGTCAACGGCACAATCCCGCTTCAAATCTCCTTCCTCGTCGCTTTCAGCCAACTCGTGCCAGCTCACACTGTTACGTTATTCCGAGGCGTGTTATCGTTGCGCGTACCACGATTCCCTTTAATTTATATCGGCCTAGTTACTGCTGCCAACCTGACGCCTTGGGTTTCTAGCGCAAGCTTACCGTTGGCCATTTTTGGATTTCTTACGAGCTGGACATACCTGCGATTTTACAAGACTGTTTTCCCTGACCTCGACTCGTCCCAACCGGCCTCGATGCGAGGCGACGCTAGCGAAACTTTCGCTTTCTCCGAGTTCTTTCCGGCCCCCGTTAAGCCGTTTGTTGCGGCGCTGGCGGACCAGGTGTTTACTATGCTCGTAGCTATGCGGTTATGCACCCCTTTCTCTCAGGCCGATATATCCGCGGCTCAGGGCAACAACTTCCACCAGCGATCCGCACCTGGTGGTGTCAGAGCGGAAGCCGAGAGGCGGAGGGCTCTCGCGTTGAAGGTGCTTGACCAACGACTGCATGCTGCCTCTGGTAGTCCAGCTACTCGAGGTCAGTCAACACCGCCTGTTCCACCGAGTGGCCCAACGGTGCAGATGCAACCCCAACCCAATGTACAGGCAGCTATGACATCCGAGCCGGCGACCATGTTGGGAGAAACGCACTACAACCCAGACCACGATAGTGGCGATAAAGAGGACTCGTAAAATACTCGATTTAGATGGTCGGCAGGAATTGCGCTGTTCAACACATACCCTAAGAGCATGGAGTCTGGATTATCCCTGTATACTTAGAAGGAGCGTGCCTTTGTTGGAGTTTGGCTTGGAGGATTCGACATCGACGTCTTTTTTCCCTTGGTGGCATCGTTATGTTCGGCTATGATATTGATCATCTAGCATATAGTGAGCGGCCTCACTCTGGTTAGTCTCTGTAGTTCAGTTACGACGTACTTGTACGTCAAGCTTCTCGGCTTAGAGAAGCAGACGCTCGCACTTATAACGAATAGCTCCCTGATCGATGAGATGAAAAGGTCTGAATGGGCAAGCTGAGCCGGCCTATAAGGTCGTACTCGGCCCGGATTATGTTTGTCGGAGACACATCTATATAATGTATATGTCCTTTTTAATTGCCCATATAGACTTTTAAGGAACAGTCCTACATATCAACAGCAGTCTTATTGCCTCGGTTATTATCCGAAATGTAACTCCACTCAAAGACGAGACAAATGTAGAGCTGGGGCCACGGTGTCAACGAGTTAATATTGTGTTTTCAAAAGCGGAGCGGCTTATGCTAGCCCGCGGGTAAGACTGAGGAAGAGACCTTAGACAGGACAGATGCTGTCTCACGCTGGAGTGGTCGCACCGCATATGTGTGAAGTGGGATCGGTCGGGTGTAGGCATACCGGTGCCGCCCGAGTTTGCGACGGTGTAAAGTCATGATAGTCTCACTTAGTATACTGCTTGTTGTTTGCCTGTCCAGACACACAAGAAGTGCGGGTGTGCGGCGCTGTCATTTCTTTCCCAGTGACGGTGTCTCCCATATCGCGTAACGAACAACTTGACACAGCAGCGGATATGTAGTTGCGCGTGCAAGGGAGCAAGTGTGCCTTGGTAGTGAGGCAGGCAATCAACATTGTGTCAATGTGTATATGTGTACATGTGTAAGTGTCGGCAATCTCATGCCAAAGTTTTCGGGAGTAATGCGTTTTAAAAGTTGTCCACGGTGTTTCGTTACCCCCGAAACGACTTGATCGACCGACCTAGTAATCCCTGTGGCGTAACATGGCATCTCACGTCGTTCGTCCTGTCATTCTCTCGTATTTCTCGGTGTGCTGTGTCCAAGATACGATAGTAGATTTCATAGTAAGTTCGTACCAAGAAAAGAAACAAGCTGTCAGACTGTTTTCGACTGTTCGCTTTTGCGTTTGCGTTTATAGCAACTCATGCACGACATGGCCGAACCAACCGGATTTGCTCGGCCGGGTATAGCGAGGGGGATTGAAGGCCAAACTCATCCCATGTTGCTCGTGACGGGGGAAGGATGCAGACAGCCAAGTGTTGTCGCAGACCTAATATAGCAGTTTGTGGCTTGCATCCCGCGGTTGGCCCCGGACGCTACCTCTGCTGTGCAATAGCCGTTCGGGGGGTTGTATTGCACGCATCGAGCACGATATCTACTGGGCGGATGACGGGTGAATATGTATTAGGTTGCCGAATGTGTGTGTATGCGGCTGCGGTGGCGGTTGAGACATCATGGCTCAAGTATACAGCCATGCCGACACTTACACACCACCTCATCATCATCATACTACTTGATTACCATGCATCGACAAGCTACAAATTTCCGTCCATGCGTCTGTGCGGATACAATACATCCTATAACTCGAAAGGAAACACGCTTACTTATCAGTCAGTACTTATACAGCGGTGCGTGACACAACCGCTCTCGACCTACGTACTGCTTGTACATGATCGAATGACAAGCGTACAATCTGCCATCCCATGGACCGCCCGAGCCCCCCATCCAGTCGACGGCCATCCACATCCACGTCCACATCCACAATCCACATCAGCATGCAGGCAGGCAGACGTCGGGCAGGCTCCACTCACACACGCAGCACATGCGCGCGCAGGTTGGAGGCGTTCGGGTGGCAGGCAAGTTGGCAAGGAGGGTGTGGGATCTAGTATAATAATAATCGACCTAGGCACTTAGAATGTGGGATAAGGCCGGGGTTTGTTCACGTTAGCCATATCGGCCTTAGGTGTCGGGCCTGGGCGAATGATAGGAACGCATCAGCCGTATGCATACATACATACATACATACATACATACCTGCTGCTTGCAGCAGTGCAGCAATGTAGCAGCAGTATGCGTGAGATGCAGCGCACATATGAATCGGTGCTTTTTCTGCACAGTACATGTCGCCCCATTGATGGGTTGGGTTGAATTTCCCAACTGACCACCACCTCCTCCTCCTCCTCCTCCCCTTCTCGAGAACGCCGCAGGGCAGGGCCAGGACCAGGACCAGTAAGCGCCATACGGGGAGATGGAGATGGAGATGGAGACGGAGGGCGAGAAAGAGGGCGAAAAGTACAATACATATATACGTATATATAATATGCGTAGTACTGCCCGACCAAGCCAGGCTCGCCAGGCTATATCTACACCCCTTTCTTTTGTCATTTGCACATCTGCCCAGGCTAGGCAGGTAATCCCAACCACCAACCACTCGATATTCGAATGAACCGACTATACTGTACTTACACACATTTGTACTAAGGCTGGCCTCTACTTTAGACTAAGGACCGGCTCGTTTTAACTTCCGGCTCTTCAGATCGGCCAAACTCGTTTCTGCAACATCCCGCTGAACGAACTCCCCTTTTCTGCCGCTGTCAATTCGCTTATCCGGGCGATTACGCAACCCGAGAGCATGCCCGTCACGGCACGTAGGCAATTTACCGCCTGATCATAAACTTGTTTCACTCGCGTCGGTTTAACGATCAAAATTCTATAAGGGGTGGGGGATCAATCAATCAATCTTGGTTGCCAAGGATGTGTGATTCTACTTATGACATTAATGACCCCCTAGGTACGGAGTACGTACCCCAGCTTCTACTTAAACGCATTACGAACTATCGGAGTACAGTTGTAGAATGCAGCAGGTTGTGACAGCTGCGGCCACCGACTGGGTTCATACGCGCAGACTCGCTACCAGCTCGTGGCTCGTACATATATTACTTTATAAACAGTTTGGTTCATTGAGGGATCTCCGTCTCATCGATATCGGGGAAACTGGCCAGCAGCATCCGGGAGTCACATCGGGTGGCTCGTGCTCGGTGGTGCAAGCTTTCAAAAGGAGCCCAAATCGTCTGTCCAATTGCCATGATGAAAATATTACGATGGTTAAATGCCGAGTCATGATTGAATCGGTTTCGCTACCAAACAATCATTACATAAGATTAACAAGGTTTACATAATAATGCCCTGCCTAACCGTTCTATACTCTCCTACTGTTGTCCACACTTTCTGCTGTCGGAACTATCAATTATCGCGCAAGACGGAAGGACTGTGCTTGTAAGAAGGGCGGAGACGTGAACCAACACGTGGACTTTCTAGAACCGTAGTAGTCCCGTCTCTATGCACTAAGATTATGCGTACTATGTAGTCTTTTTGCGTTTGTTCTGGCTTGTTTATTCTTGAATCGTCTTAGTCGATCCCCGAATTCTTCGCATCTTCCGTGCCCATAATTCTATGTCAGTGCGGGTGCCACAGGCTCGGCGTTTCTGCACCTTTCCTAGATCCTCGGGAGATGACGAGATTGGTCATCCTAGAAAGAGCCTAGTCTCTCTCCCTTTCCAAGCCTCTTAACGCAGTGGCCCTCTACTGTAAAACACACAATGGATTACCTTAGATTGGAGTTCCCTAGGGCTGGCCGTTAAATTAAAAAAGTCCATCATGCGACGAAAGACGACAGCTGATCTGGACCAACGAGAGCTGGTTCGTTATCCCCTGCACGTAAGTATCAGTGTTGTATCAGTGATTCAGCTACTCATTATGCCATCCGTTAAGTCCATACAGTAGGTACAGCACCATTACTATACCTCGGTGATCTACGTGAGAATCCACTACTCAGAGTAGAAAATTCCGGCATGGGGATCGGGCTTGTCTTGATACGAGCGAGGCCCACCGTGTATTAAATATCAACAGTTCTACGAACCCGCCGCCACGAAACAATACTGTAGTACATATAAGTATACACTAGTGCGTACCATGACGAAGTGCTGGTTCGTCCAAAATGCATGTAGATCTCGCAGCAAGTGTGCAGCGCAGAACTAACGCCGTAATCGCGTTCTATCTAACCGGAATTATGACCACGATATGTGATTTGTTCTCATTTTAACGGATGAACCCAATAGAACACGTGTAATAACATCACGGATCACACGCATTTGGTAGTTGACTGAGGAAATCATATGCAGTGTGTCTGGTGGGCAAGCAGAAAGTATAATTGAAATAGGCGGCGCGCATAATTGTCCTTTTTTTCTATTTTATTTTTTTTCCGAATGTATTCATTGGAGGCGAGAGCAGCTCTATACGCGGGTGCTAGGCCATATTGGGTACTTGTTGCTGCGCTGGCAAGCACACCATAACAAATATTCAATGAGGAGGATGAATACTCCGAGTCAGATAAGCGTGCCCCAATTTCAGATTGGTCCCTCTTTGGGGTTCAGTGGAATGAAGCAAAGGGTGTGTGCGTGGCATTGGTTCTGCGCCAAGAGCTGCAATATGACCACCTACACGCCCCCCCCCCCCCCCTCCCCCCAAACCTGCCCTGCAAGCCGCAAGCTAGCCTACCAAACATCATCCACTGGGGCTCACCCAGCTTGCCCAGGTCTAGCGGCAAGGGAAAAGCGAATCCGTCCGAGCCGCGACCCGGCGGAGACGACCAAATTTGGGAGACGGTCGCAGAACCTCGACGACCCACACCAGTAGGTGGCGCGAGGTACCGCGGATGTAGTGGACATAGTCGCATCAGGAACGATGGGCGGAAACCCTGGCGAGTCTTAAGTCGATCAAGGTTAATGTCTGCATCCAACGTGGGACCCAGCCGCACCGCAGCATCGTCATCATCCACAGCCAGGCGCCATGGGGATGACTCGCGCCATTATCTGTACTGTACGTACTATTTACTTACATACATACATAGTTATGTACGCATCACGCGGTGCCCGGGATTTTTGAGTTTCGGTGTGAGGACAAGCATGAAACTGTGCAGTCTGCCAACGAAGGTGAGGAGAAAGCTAGCCGCCCGAAGCATGAGATCGATGATACTTAGCAATTTTGGTTCTTGGGCTTACGTAGGGCTACGCGGCCGGGACTACCTATTGGGTGGCGCTTCATTGTCTCTCAACTTTGTGCAACAAACTACGAGACCCAAGGTGGCTTGTTGAAGCGGTGAGCGCCAACAAACCAACCAACCAGGCAGTTAACCAGCCAACTGGTCACTCCGGCCAAAGTGAAGCTATCGTCAGTATCTTTTATGAATAAGACAACTATTTTACCTGGTGAATGACCCTTGCACCCGTCCGCTATGTGCAGTAGGCGGGCAAGTTGTGATATAGGTATCTTGAAACCGATGCGAACTATCGACTACCAACTGTGTGGGAGGTAAGAGTCAGAGCATAATGAAGAATACCTAGCGTTGAGTTCGGATAAGAACAAGCTAATATTAGGGATATACTGTAAGGCAGGAGGAGTAAGTAGGACACAAGCATAGCGAGTACCTTATATACTATGTATAGCCAATAAAGTTATAGAAAATAAAACTACAGCTGGTTAGGCTTATTGATTAACACCGTTACTCCCGCCCGACCCAAATCCTACCCGTCTAGGTAGGTACCTACTCTAGCGCACTGCTTGCTTGTCTGGTGCATGTACTAAGTAGATGGCACTACCGCACGACGCTAAAAAGTAAGATTTATTTAGCCAAGTATAGGTTTCATAAGAGCACAGAAGGAACGACGAAATGGCGGGACCAGCCCCACACTGCACCAAGACCCATTAAATTCGCGCGGGCTTACCTGAGGTGGTGCGCTAGTAGCACCTAGGTAGGTACCACCTGTCTTTTGGCGGTCTTGGCGCTGCCATACCCACCCATGCCTGGGCCTATGCGGATACCCAGCAGATACATCCAATCTACCAACGCTCTCACGACATCATGTTCCGGGAACACTGGGAAGCCCCCCTCCCCCTTAGCTCCACAAGTCCACTTGCGCCCCTGGGCCGGTTGTCTCTCAGTCGAAAGCACCATTCGTGGGTAAGGGTAGATAGCCATGGAGTGAAGCAATGCCCTTCCGAAAACTCCTGGGGCCAACCGACCATCTCTTGTTGTTTCTCTCGTGTCCTCCACCGCCAGTCGCCCCCCTCCCCGTTTCCATCACATAGGATACGATAATTGAGCCTCAATCTCTATCGTATTATCTACTGTGAGGACAACCATCTCTACATAGCACTTATACACTTCCGTCTTCACCACCTTACCAGAAGCTACCCAGGTACTAGTCATCGGTCGTGTTCGACATATGCGCCTAGCCAGGATAACTTAAGTACAAGCAGCGACCACAAACTTTTGCACTGGAACTGTTTTATTCAAACATACGCCCACTAGCAACTATATCTACTACACCACAACCCCCATCGCATTCACTTGGGTTTGTCCCCCCCCGTTTTTTCGCTCTTCTTCGCGCGACTTGAGAAACTAGTCAGCCCCTTCGAACTTGATCATCTCGATTACGAGCTTGGGTTCAGCCGCTTCGATGGTAGACTCCTGACGGACATACTCCTCATACATCAACACCAAGAGCGATCAGTCCTAGTGTTTCGACATCGCGGAGCTGAGTTTGAGGCCTAACATGGCCAACCACCACCCGTCACCGCAGATGGCGATGCAAATGCAGCATCACGGCCCGCCGGCCCCTCCAGGTCCCGCCCAGGGTAGTCAATGGGGGGCGCCATCACGCCACATGATAGCCGTCAATGAATCTCTATGGATGCAGATTGGTAGGTCGAGTGCATATCGCGACGACAAGACGATGGCGTTGACTGACACTCGTCATAGGCAGTTTCTCCGAGTTACTCGGCAATCTGGACGATGCCATGCAGGCGTACGAGAGAGCGCTTAACGCGAACCCGAACTCGGTTCCCGCGATGAATGCGATTAGTCTGATCCTCCGGACGCGGGAAGATTTTCACAAAGCAGTTGAATTCTTGCAAGCAATTTTGAAAATAGACGCGCAGAATGGTGAGGTTTGGGGGAGCCTTGGTAAGTTCTGCTTGTGCTATCCACCATCAAGGGTAGTGTCAGACTAACACTGTACGACAGGGCACTGTTACCTCATGATGGATGATCTTCAGCAAGCCTATGCCGCGTACCAAAATGCGTTGATTAATCTTGCTAACCCCAAGGTAATCCCCATCAATTGTTACTTACTCCTATGATTGAGCTAATGTCATAAAGGAGCCGAAGCTTTGGTATGGCATCGGCATTTTGTATGATAGGTATGGCTCTCTCGACCATGCCGAGGAAGCCTTCTCCCAGGTCATGCAAATGCAACCCGACTTCGAGAAGGCAAATGAGATATATTTCCGGTTAGGCATAATATATAAACAACAGTCGAAGTATGGGCAAAGTTTGGAGGTATGTTGGCGTATGCAAATGTCAATGGGATCAACTAACAATTCGTTAGTGTTTCAAGTATATCGTAAACTCTCCGCCACCTCCATTGACTGAGGAAGACATATGGTTCCAGATTGGTCATGTGCACGAACAGCAGAAAGACGTAGGTACAAGTCACATGGGACGAGGAGATTTCGTTTCTAAAAGTTTGTTAGTATGACAACGCCAAGTCCGCGTATGGCCGTGTTCTCGAGCGTGATCCGAATCATGCCAAGGTTTTACAACAGCTTGGCTGGCTTCATCACCAACAAAGCAGCAGCTTCCAGACCCAGGAGCGAGCAATCGAATATCTCGAGAAGTCTGTCGCCGCCGGTAAGAATATCCATTCAGGACCTCTCGTGTCATTCTTGCTTATGCATTATAGATAATGGTGATGCTCAAAGCTGGTATCTCCTGGGTCGATGTTACATGTCACAACAGAAATATCCCAAGGCCTATGAAGCATACCAGCAAGCTGTGTACCGTGACGGCCGGAATCCCACCTTCTGGTGTTCGATTGGCGTTTTATACTACCAGATCAACCAGTATCGGGATGCGCTGGATGCATATTCCCGTGCTATACGCTTGAATCCGTATATTTCAGAAGTCTGGTACGACCTAGGCACCTTGGTGAGTCTGCTCCTCTTCGTCACATGTGCAACCGCTCGCTAACGTTATTCTAGTACGAATCGTGCAACAACCAGATCACGGATGCCCTTGATGCGTACCAGAGAGCTGCCGAATTGGATCCGGCTAACCCCCATATCAAGGCTCGATTGCAACTCTTGCGTCAAGGCCAAACAACAGGTAGCAACATTCCCCAAGCAGTACCAACAGACGTGCATCCTCAGTCCTACGGAGCCCAAGGCCCACAGGCGCCTTCATGGCCAGGTTCCGGCCCAATCCAGCAATCTGGGCCTGGTGCTTCACACAGACCACCGCCACCTGGTTCAGCTGCTGCAAACGGTTGGGGCCAACGGACCAGCGATATCAACCCGCCGCAACCACCAAACCCTTATGAGCAACGTGAGCCTTTCCGGGGGCCGGCGCCGCCTCTACCTCGCCAGCCAAGTCCCCGTCCAGAGATGCGACCTTATGGAGAACCCAATCGACCCGGTCCGGCGCCAATTCGGAGAGGGCCCTCGCCTGGGCCGTCTTCACAATATGGCCCTCCGCCACTGCCTGGTCCCCCTCAGCAGCCTCCGCCACCATCTCAAGCAGGTCCAACCAGAGTATCAAACCCCAGCTATACACCCACACCCTCTAGTATGGGGCCTGGGAATGGCCCTCCTAATGGTGCTCCCCAACCTCATACTTTGATGCCCTATAGGGCGAATTCTCCGCGCTCTGAACAGCAACGGCCGATTCACGACAATCGCATGCCATCCCCTAAGTCAGCTTATCCACAGCATCAACCTCCCTATTCGCACCATCAGGAGCCAGGTATGGAGAGCGGTGGCCCTATGCCACCAAAAGGCCCAATGGGGCCTGAAATGCATCGTGACGAACGGCCTCCGTCCGTTGCATCCAAGAGAATGCGGGAGTGGGAAGATGAACCTGCTATGAAGAAGCCTGCCAGTGAGGAAAACCGATCACGCATGCACGATGTGACTCATCGACGCCCATCCACTCCACCACGAGATCCTTATCGCCGCTCCCCCGAGGGCCATCGATATGAGGAACAACGCCGAATGGATGAGCGAAGAGTCGAAGATCAGAGACGCGCTGAAGAGATGCGACGCGCCGACGAGCAAAGGCACGCCAATGAGACTTATCACCCATCAGAAGCTGCCCACCACCCCTCCTCTCACACGATGCCACCCAACCATCTGCCTCCGATGCAATCAGGACCATCGCCAATGCCTGGTATCATGCATGAACCGCCACAGCCTAGCCCAGCTCCCAAGGAATACCCTCAAGAAGAGAGGCCAAGGCTAGAGCACCCACCGGCACCAGCACCTCCACAAATGAATGAGCCAGAGCGTGCTGCTCGTAAGATGGACGTCGATGAAGACTATGATGACAGTGGTGAGGAGGAGAAGAAGATGGGGAATTTAGGTCCAACGTCGGGCCCGGCATCAGCATCAGGTGACATGAAAACCACGACACCCACGAGTGCCGGGATGAATGGTATGTTGGGTCCGGCTCCAAAAACGGAGACTGCATAGCAATTCTCACGACTATTTACGGCGGAGGGGGAACTATACCTGGTTGCGCTCATACCCTTTTCTTTACTGATGTTAGCTGGGATGTATAAAAGCAGGGCGAGCCGTGCACTTCTCACGAGGAGAATAAATGCTGCCGCGAGGATAAGCCCGTCACTTGTCAGTACTTTACTTTTTAACTCTTGCGACACAGTTATTATTCAGGCACTACAAATATATTTAAAGTCGTTGTTATGTGTTGGTCCGAAGCAAAGTGTTAGTAGTTTGTAATTTACTCATTTAGCGTTAATGGTGCCAACTACCCAGGTATACTTTACAGGCGTGACACCTACTGTAGATGCTAACCTACCTAGGCGATGATGATGGTGAAAGAGACAGCAAGAAGCCCAAAGCTCCAGTGGGTCATATTTTTATCGATAAGGGCTCTATTATTCTCGTAGGTGAGAATTGGTAGTTAGGTTTGACGACGTTTAGCCCGGCTATTTTCCGGAGTTTTGGCCCACACACAATCAATGGGACATTGCGCCGCCAAATGTGAAGCGAACTTTTCCAACCCTGAACATTTTCCCTTCTCCTTCAATCCTTCATCCCACGCCAACCCGGTTGACTTCTTCTACTAACCACAGGGAATCAATCGTTGAAGATGTCTCACCGTAAGTTCGAGGCGCCTCGCCACGGTTCGCTGGCCTTCCTGCCGCGAAAGCGTGCTGCCCGTCACCGGGGAAAGGTCAAGTCGTAAGTCCAGATATTCTCGCCCACCTCGAGTCCTCACAATGTGCAACATGCAATGTGCCAGCAGTAATTGACTCCCGATTTGCTACGCAGGTTCCCCAAGGATGACCCCAAGAAGCCCGTCCACCTGACCGCCGCCATGGGCTACAAGGCCGGCATGACCACCATCGTCCGCGACCTCGACCGACCCGGCGCCAAGTCGCACAAGAAGGAGATCGTCGAGGCCGTTTCCATCATTGATACCCCACCTGTACGAACAACGCAGCCCGCTTGGCTCTGTGCCTATGGCTAACATCTAGTGACAGATGATCGTTGTTGGTCTTGTGGGCTACATCGAGACTCCCCGTGGTCTGCGATCCCTCACAACCGTCTGGGCCGAGCACTTGAGCGACGAGGTCAAGCGCCGCTTCTACAAGAACTGGTACAAGAGCAAGAAGAAGGCCTTCACCAAGTACGCCAAGAAGCACTCCGAGAACAGCGGCTCCTCGGTCACACGTGAGCTCGAGCGCATCAAGAAGTACTGCACCGTCGTCCGTGTGCTCGCTCACACACAGATCCGCAAGACTCCTCTGAAGCAGAAGAAGTCCCACCTGATGGAGATCCAGGTCAACGGTGGCTCCGTCGCTGACAAGGTTTCCTTCGGCCACGGTCTCTTCGAGAAGCCCGTCAGCATCGACTCCATCTTCGAGCAGGATGAGATGATCGATGTCATTGCCGTCACCAAGGGTCACGGTTTCAACGGTGTCACAGCCCGTTGGGGTACCAAGAAGCTGCCGCGCAAGACACACAAGGGTCTCCGCAAGGTTGCTTGTATCGGTGCCTGGCATCCGTCTCACGTGCAGTGGACTGTTGCCCGTGCTGGTCAGATGGGTTACCACCACCGTACATCGGTTAACCACAAGATTTACCGTATTGGCAAGGGCGACGATGAGGGTAACGCCTCTACCGAGCAAGATATCACCAAGAAGACCATCACTCCGTAAGCCGCTTTCCCCTTCTACCGCTTCATCGAGATGTCTAACTAACCATGTACAACAGTCTTGGTGGCTTCGTCCGCTATGGTGATGTCAAGAACGACTTCGTCATGGTCAAGGGCTCCATTCCTGGTGTCAAGAAGCGTGTCATGACCCTACGCAAGTCCATGTTCGTTCACACCTCAAGAAAGGCGCTGGAGAAGGTGCAGCTCAAGTGGATCGACACTTCGTCCGAGTTCGGTCACGGCGCTTTCCAGACACCCGCCGAGAAGAAGCAGTTTTTGGGTACGCTCAAGAAGGATCTGGTACAGAGCTCCTAAAGCGGCTTTGTATTTCCTTGTATCTAGTCTTTGCATCGGTGTTCTCGGTTCCATTTTCGGCTACTGCAATGGGCGTGGTGGTCTTACGGATTGGCATTTGAGTCGCAGCTAATGAGAAACTGCATGAATGAAAAAAAGCCCATTAGATTCCCCAATTTGCATGCCCGTGTTATTTTTTGGCGACTACTCAAAAGTTACGGTCACTACGACTGCAACAATATATCCAATATCTTCCAAATCTGGCTGTCCATTTCCGGTGGTATAGAGCTTCCGTTGCAGAGTTTGCTTCTTGACCCAAGAAATCAGAGGCGGGTTTTAGCGTGAAAAAATAGTCACAATTTCTATGTCGATACTGGACTAGGCCCATAGGGGCATTTTTAGGCCAGCTGGGCTAGTTTAGGTACATGCCAATAACTGGGATAGGAAACGGTAAGGTATGATGTAACGGAACAGAAACCATCCAAGACAGCTATAGAACCAAGGCCACCAATGCGGGCGCTTGGTTCGCTACCCAACTACTATACCAATGCCACCTCGTGCGACCATTTGTCTAAGACGAGCTACAGCTCATAATCGACTGCAAAATTACTACATCGAACTGCGCTTGAGACGGCACATCTCACAGCAAAGCCCAATCACCCCACCCAGACCAGGGGATCCCGCGATACTTGGATCAAACGAATACTTGCGACCGCAGGCCGCGTATAAACATCCTCCTCCTTCTCTTTCCCGCCTTCGGAACTTCACAACTACACCAGCGACGAAAATGGCATCGGACGAAGACTACATGGCATTCCTTGACAAGGCCAACCGGGACCCAAACGAGGGCCGGGCCAAATCGCAGAGCAAGAGCACAGAGGGGTTCAAGGCGACAGACGACGGGGCGCAAATCCCTGCCGCGATCCAGGAAGCCACCAAAGACACCTTCTACGTAAGCGATGCTGACGAACCCTTCGTACCGGTGTGTCTAGCTTGGGATGAGGGAGGCAAGGGACTGCCAGATGAAGGTGTGTTGGTGTCTCTCCGACTATTACGTCTCTTTCTTCCACTATTGTGGTTCCTTTCTCCGTTTCCATCTACCTCCACATATCTATGACTGGACTATCCACGCGATAGGACACTACGCTTGTTTGTCGATCAAGTAGCTAACAAACCATCGTCGCACAGAGGAGTTTGCGACCCTAATACATCACCCCGACCCCGCGAAGGCGGAGATCGAGATACAAGACCCGGCCGACTGGGACGCGCAAGGGCAATACGGGGAGATCATCGACGCGGTGACCAAGGCCGGCAAGGGAAATGATGTGCGGGTCTATCGAGTCGCAAAGGGAGGTGTCAAGGTTGAGTATTGGGTCGTGACGACGGATGGCAAGGGCTCGGATGCAAGGCTGGTCGGCGCAAAGGCGTTGGCGGTCGAGAGCTAGCGGGGTGGTCGTGTTATAACGACGAGCCAGGCGTTTCGCCTTCGGAGATGACTACCACTGGTGATTGGTGTTTATTCAAACACTTATAGTACGCGATGCTAGTTTACGATACTGGTTGGGAGAATGACAAAACAGATACCCTGTTTCACTGATACAGTCTGAACGCAGTACATGGCGTAAAATAGCACGTAGGTTTGGATTATCGCTTTGTCGGCATTATCATCCCCATAACCGCAATGATCGATCTGTAACATATTTTTCTAAGAGCACTATTAGCAATGGCTTCAAGCATTTAGACACCTGCATAATTAGAAGTATAGCGTGAATCATTTGATAGAATCAATCGGTCTATTTAAAGTATACACCCAGGTATTAGTACTGCTCGGTGGGTTGTTGAACGTCCGACAATCCGCAATCCGCACTGTGAGTACAAATAAAAAGAAACCATTTATACTGTATTGAAAGCTCATGATTACTGTGTAGCTGTCTTATCATTGCCCCGCGTTCCGCAGCTCGGAGTTACCTTCAAATCAACAATACTACCTGCCGTACAGTACTTGAATTGAAGCCCGGGAAAGGTGGAATCGAAACTGCCGCTGTTGGGTGAGTCAACAAATATAACGGGGTCCCTCCAAGAGGCGAATTGCCTCACTTGCACCACCACCCGAACCTGTATTCGAAATTACGGACATCTAACGACCATGGCACAAGCTGTAGGAACCCAGCACCCCGCCCTCAGATTCCCTAATACCAATCCCAATATCCCAATTCCAATATCCCACTTTCCCGGCGGAGACAAACGCATAAATAACTGACTGGCTGACTGACGATCCGTGCGCCCCCGACAGGATGTCATTCTGCCCTCGCTTGAAACGGTTCAGGAACTGCTCTCCCAGCCGCCGCCCCAAAATGCCAAGAAGCCCAATCTCGTTCCTTTATACGGCCAGATATCTGCCGACCTAATAACACCCTCGGCCGCCTATCTGAAGGTGTCGGCCCATTCCAAGTCCGACTTCTCTTTCCTCTACGAGAGCGCTGCCACGGAGCGGGTAGGCCGGTACAGCTTTGTGGGCGCAGGACCGCGCAAGATCATCACGACGGGGGAGGGTCATGGGGAGTCCATAGATCCTCTACCGGGGCTGGAGAAAGAGCTAGCAGAGCGAGTGGTCGCCGAAGTGCCGGATCTCAGACTACCACCTCTGACGGGCGGTGCCATTGGTTATGTAGGATATGACTGTGTGCGATACTTCGAGCCCAAGACGGCTCGGCCGATGAAGGATGTGCTTAAGATTCCCGAATCGCTGTTTATGCTGTTCGATACCATCGTGGCCTTCGACAGCTTCTATGGAGTCGTCAAAGTCATCACATATCTCAATATCCCCGACGACCTGTCCTCTTTGTCAGACGAGTACAGCAAGGCCACCGCCGTCATTCGCGAGCTCATCGATGTTCTTACTGCGCCCGAAATACCCATTCCCGAACAGCAGCCGATCAAACTCGGCCAGGAGTATAAATCCAATATCGGCCAGGCAGGGTACGAGAATCATGTTACGGAACTCAAGAAGCACATCGTTGTCGGCGACATCATCCAGGCCGTGCCATCGCAACGCTTCGCGCGTCCAACTTCCTTGCACCCCTTCAACATATACCGCTACTTGCGCACCGTCAATCCGTCGCCATATCTCTTCTACGTAAACTGCCGAGACTTCCAGATCGTGGGCGCCTCGCCGGAATTGCTAGTAAAGGAGGAAGACGGCCGCATTATCACACACCCCATCGCCGGGACAGTGAAGCGCGGCAAGACCCCAGAAGATGACGAGCGACTTGCCAACGAGCTGCGGTCCTCGCTAAAAGATCGTGCCGAGCATGTCATGCTTGTCGATCTCGCGCGGAACGACATCAATCGCGTGTGCGACCCGCTGACGACGCGTGTCGATCGTCTCATGGTTGTTGAGAAGTTCAGCCATGTCCAGCACCTTGTTTCACAAGTATCAGGCGTTTTGCGTCCTGGTCAAACGCGCTTCGATGCCTTCCGCTCCATATTTCCGGCCGGCACTGTCTCCGGTGCCCCTAAAGTGCGGGCCATGGAATTGATTGCCGAGCTAGAGCAAGAAAAGAGAGGAATTTACGCTGGTGCCGTGGGCTATTTTGGATATGGCAGCGTAGACTCCAAAGGGAATGAAAAGGAGGGCGCCATGGATACGTGTATAGCTCTGCGCACGATGATGGTCAAAGACGGTATTGCGTATCTACAGGCCGGTAAGTTCGGTTCCCGACGCCAAGAACCCCTGGTATGCGGGTGGTTCATGTGACTAACTTGATATATCGGCAGGAGGCGGCATTGTCTTCGACTCGGACGAGTACGAGGAGTGGATGGAGACTATGAATAAGCTGGGCGCCAACATGCACTGCATCACGTCAGCGGAAAATCTCTACGCTAGACGACAAAAGGCATAGACGACGGTGTTCCATAGATGCCAAGCGTTAGAATGAAAAAGGTCCCAGTTTGTTAAAGCACTACCTTGGGTACTATGAGTTCAGGTTTAATCCGCTTGGCCTCTTGCTTGTATAGAAATGTGAACTTACCCCGTCCTAGTTCAAATGAAACGACCTCCCGCGAACTCTCTGGAGCAAGTTGTGAAGTTGATCACGCTGTAGGAAGAATAGAATCCTTTTGTGTGGTCCTCTTAGGAAACATCAACGACATCTCTTGCGGATTGGTCGGACAAGCCACTAGCTCTAGCTTGTTGCTTTGGCATGATGTTGGCGATAATCCTGTATGATGTCGCATATCTATAGATGATAGCGTGGGTTATTAGACTTGTATCTCTCGTGTATGGAACATAACATTGAGCTGTAAACAAGGCTTCGGCCATAGCGAGAAAGGCCTGCGGATAGTGTCGAGGAGGGATGAATTCATTGAGCACCCAGGCCAGGTGCCTTATGGGTATAGACGCTGAAGAAGTAAGTGTTTTGTGTACTAAAGTCAACAACCCGTCCCTCCTTTTTATTTGTACCCTCCTTAGGACTATCAGGATACCTACCTGAAACCAGGCAATTGTCCTTGTTCATAACTTACGAGGCAATGGCTAGCAGAGGGTAGCCCAAACGTAGCGCCGCCTAAAAGGCCAGTTGCCATTCATGAAAGTTCGCCTTCACACTCTCCTAGCCTGGAAAAACACAAGGTCTCGTATAGTTCCTCTATTTTTACTAGATCTAGATACCTCATTATCTCTAATTTCTCTTTATTCGCTATACGTGCGGCATTGAGTTCTCCCCGGAGAGAGACGAGGAGAAGGACGCTGGAGGATCTTCTGCAAGAGATCAGCCAGATATATCATTTAAAAATTGCTCGAATCGAGATACGAAAATACGCCTCCCCTTCTCCCTTCTATGCCCAAGGAAGTCGGTTCTGCGATTCTATTCCAAGTAGGAGCCCCTATGTAGGGACTAGCATATGCGCTGTACACTTCTACTTTACAAAACCGCGTGTGCTGTGCCAGCCACAACCAGAAGAAGGATCGGATTTTCTGCCCCTAGTGACGTGAGTCTAGAGATCGATCGGGGAACTCTAATACCGCGTCAATATGTTGTTTCCCGAGGTTTTTTCCCCGTTAACTGAAATTCCACTCTATCGCATGTCGTCTCTTGTCTGGTAACACCCCTTTCGACGTGGGTGTCTATCTCATCTCACTCCCTGTCGTACTATATAGAGATGTGATTAAGATACAATTAAATTTCTCCATCGTACGGCTATACAGCCTGATGCCCCAAATAAATGATAACCCTAAAGATAAATATTATGTGATTATACACCCTATTTACTTACCATATACCTAGCACCACTTCCATCCTGATCCTAATTCGCTTCCTTTCAATCACCTAGGCACGCATAAGCCACGACATCTACTTTTTTTTTATTAAGGAACACTGCTACGATGGGCATAGGGAAAACGAGAATCGAGAGCTATGGATGGTGGGGATAACATAAAGAAAGGAGGGAAACGGAAAGGAGTTGGAAGGGGGGGAGAGTATTGTTGCAAAGCTTGAGGGGATAAACATCCTGAAAACGCATATATCCTCTACACGGGCTGGGGCATACTGATCATTAACACGTTCGCGATATTGAACCTTGTTTATAAAATTCTATTAATTATAATGATTACGTATTATACGGTACACCAAGCGTTCCCGTTCGTCGTTTCTCATAAGCTCTATGAAGATAAAACTCTAAAGATGAGCACCACCAGCACCCCACGAGCCTAAGCCGGCTCAAGCGACGGCGGTCTTATCGTAAGGCTTGAGACGCAGGCTGACGGGAGCGCACGAGACAGTACGGAGAGAGTACGTCTCACCCGACGTCCAGTTGGGGTTCTGGTAGTTGGTCTCGTCGCAGGAGAGCGTCAGGTTGACGGCGCCGTAGCTGTGGAATGTGGTGCTGTTATCGAGTTAGTTGATGGTCTTTGCCACAAGCCAACTCGCTTGAGAAACGAAGGAGGCGGATGATGATGATGATGATGATGATGATGATGACGGGGGGTTACTCACGGCAATTGCGGGTCCTCGTCGGCGCAAGACCAGGTCTGGTTGACGTTCAACAGGCCGGAGGGCCGGCTGAAGGCGAAGGACGTCTCGGTGCTGGATCCGTCGGCGGCGGTGCAGTTGTAGTTGACGTTGCCGTAGAAGAAGTCCTGCAGCCAGGTGCTGTAGGCCGTGCACGACACCTTCTCCGGTATCGCCGGGTTTGTGACGTTGAAGTTCACGCTGCCCGACGACACCTGGTGCGCCGGTGTCGTGAAATGGTAGCTGGCGCTGTATGTGAAGTCCTCAATCTCCCACGCGAAGTCCGGGCCGAATGAGAGCCCCGTGCAGCCTGAATCGCTATAACGACCACTCAGACCCGAAGGAGCTGCGGCGGCGAGCGGCAGGACCGCGGCAAGGGTTCCGATGAAGGAGTTCACCATTGTGATAAACTGTTTACTCGGAGGTGAAAAGTAGAGGTGTATGAAGAGTTGGAGTGTGATAGATATTGTTATCTAGTAGTGACTTGTTGTGTTTAATCTGAGATGGTGATCTGATTGCATTTCAACCAGACGCTGCTAGGCCTTTTATATGATGACGCTGCGCCATATAGAACTCTTAACAACATCGTCTTGTTTCCCTATTACGTACAACACAATGGTAGGTTTAACCATATACTGTGCGATAGTCGATATTTTGCCTTCGTGTCGAGCGTGTGTTTGCGACAACCAACCAAACCATGACGTAGGCAGATGATCGGCACTGAGTTAATCCTAGCATGGATTCCGTTGATTCGCCAAGATCTCGTATTCTTTCTACCTGAGCCACATCTTTCTATAAGGCGGTCGCCGCTTGACTAGTTTAGTCAGTCGTCAAAGACATAAATTTTCCTACCAAGGGCTGAGCAGGACCGAATTTGAGCCGAGATGCTTGCAGCGTTGGGAATTCCCATGCTGACGGATGACCTCGTATGCGTATTTGCCGTATCGATGTAAATACCACTATGTTTACACAAAGTCTGCACAAAGGGTCTCAACCCTGCCTGTACCCCACTTGTACTGCATCTCGCTAAGGGATCGGATCGTGCCGATCCTTGCTCAATGCTACTCGGAAGTTATGCGAGCCCTGCATCAAGTTCGACTGCCGCGTCTTATTTGTCTGAGTACTACCGACGCAATCGCCTTTTAGATCTAGTGTTTTTGCTCCAAGACTCGGAATCTCGTTTTCATCGGTAGCATGACGCCCTTAAGCACATGTTGTGGTGCTTGTGAAAGAAACCGTTGCCTAATGCGGGTTTTGTCTTGCCCTATTTTTAGACTAATTGAGGCGCATGTTCCATCTATCTTCACTACCACGTTACCTCCAAGAACTAATAATACCTGAGATCTACTATGTAACATATCGATTCTTTTGTCTTTGAAAGTAGTAGGAGCCGGCATTTGATTGCTAGCCCAATCTATGTTCTTCCAGCCCCATGGGCTTGTAAACATTTTATTTCCTGAATGTTCGGATACGAAGAATAATGAACACGAAAATTCATCAAGTTGCGTTAGTCTCCAACCTTGACCCAGTATGTTGTAGTATTGATCGTTGTGGAAGCAATGCCGCCGTGATGAGTCCATCCTGAAAACCTAGGACTGCTTATTCAACGGTCGTGTATCGCTCATTTACTCTCATGCAGATCTTCGTTGAAATCCGGTTACGATCGGTCTGCTCCTTATCATATCAATGAGAAGCACATACAAGCCCATCACCAGCCTCTTCTGTCACAAGGGACAAAGAGAGTCCTGTTGTATATAGCCAGATAGCGTCCACGAAGGCAGTTTAGAGACCTTCGCGCAACAACAAGTATCAATTGCCCATCCGAAGTACAGGGTTCTGAAATCTTCATTATCCCGCGTACAAGAATGATGATCATCAACAACGGTTATCATTCTAGGAACGCTCATCACGGGCTGTGCGAGGTTTTATCAGATAACATCCCTTTGCGAAGTATACTGTAGTTTTGCAGATAAACCAACATTCAAAGGGACTAAGACGTATCTTGACAAAGATGAATATCCGGATCCCCGGCCCAGCAACTCCTATTCGTCCGGTGTCCGGTTTCCAGCTTGGCGGTGGTGCTGGGCGCCGGCGTGTCTTGATTCCTTACCCATTTGGTTGTCCGCGGTGGAGATCTGGTTGCCTTTCATATATTTTTTTCTTTAAGCATCTTACAGCATTGTTCTAGTCGCCCTAGTTTTATCAGTCGAATGTTTTCTAAGTCTTCAAGGGTAGTGCCGATAATGGCGATGCCAAGTAGTGCGTTCTGGATTTAACTGTCACGGAACACCACGGAATGATTTCCGGAGACAAGGGGTGCTGGGCACGGCCCACGGCCCGGTCATATAAAACTCGTTGAACAGACCCTGCAACAGATTAGGGGTTTGTCCCTTGTGGACCTACCAGTAGTAAGAATTGTGATATATGATTCAACTGAGTAGTGTTATACTGTCTGTCACTGTAACAAATACGTTTCCGAATATCCACAACGTGCTTCTGCTCTACTGGACTATCTAACACTTCATAGGTGATATGCACTCATTGGCAGCAATAACTAATCTCAAGTATTTTGAATCATTATTTCATTATCACTATATTGACAATCGATAAGCTACCACGCTAGGTCATGAGGGCTGGCCATAAATAATCCTTTCCGTCATTAAACCCATAGACCAGTCGCAATGATAGACCAAATGCTAAACAGATGCCCCCGATGCTGTATAATGCATGACCCATAAAACACGAACACCGGTGATGCAATGTATAATTTTTGGTGATTCTCGGAACCAAATTAAGCGTAGTTAGCGTTGCTCGCCGTCCTCTGCGGGACGTTGGAAGCAGCAGCGTGGTCCAATTCGTGTTTTGGTTCCTCGGACACATCCTTCCCAGAGTCAGGGGGGCTAGGGATTTTGGTCGCGGGGTTGTTACCACCAAAATCGGTGGGAGCGAAGGCACTCTTGGCCCGGATCTTGTGTCCGTAGAGGAGGAAGAGTACCGGAATTGGTACCAGGATAGCGGCAATAACACCTAGAAGGGTAGAAGCCCATTGAATACCAATTCCGTTAAAGAGGTAAGTTGCGAATAGGGGAAAGATAGCTCCGAAAAGAGAACGCAAGAAGGTATTGGCGGCGATGGCCGAGGCAGCGCTAAAATGGGTATTAGTATAAAGTCGGATAGCAGCTAGTCGAGATGGAACTTACAACATGAGGTAGGAGTCAACGAGGTAGTTCAGCGATTGCAGGAAGATGGTCAAAAGGCCGAAACCGCTAAGGAGACCGGAAAGAGCAGGCACAATCCAATGAATGTCACTGCGGTATCCAGACCAACCGAACCAAAAGATGCCTCCAGTGAATGCAACACCACCAACAATAACGATGGGCAGACGCCATTCGGGAACTGGAATTCCATTGTTGGCAGCAAGTTTGCGTTGGTATGCTGGTTGCATCAGAAGCACAACCGTGCCTGCAATAATCTGACCGACGACCATACCCAAGAAAGCCAGACCGGATTGGCCGGCATTGAAGTGGTGAATACCTTGGAATACAAGGGGGTAAGCGGTCAAGAACAGGTAAAGGAGGCCATAGATGAAAGCCATGTAGACGGATAGTAGAGTGACAATGGGCTCAAAGAGTAGCAGCCTGATAGGTCGGGTGAAGTTCTTCTGGATGAGCTCCACGAAGTCAACCTCGATTTCCTCTTGTTTGGCGTGGATACCCCAGTTCAGAGTACGGCGGCGAAGCTCGGCGGCCTTCTCAACGAGAACAATCGGAGGATACGACTCATTCATGAAGAACACGTCGAGGGTAAACGCCAAGAAGCCCATGAAGGAGGCGATGTACATCGTCCAGCGCCAGCCAAGGTAGGAGTCAACAATAAAGCCACCAACTAGCGGTGCAAGCAATGGACCCGTGAAAACACCCATGGAGAAGAGAGTAATGGCGACACCTCGAGTCGCATTATTGAACATGTCAGAGAAGACGGCACCGACGACAGCCAGTGGCGAGGCTCCGAATAGACCGGCAAAGAAACGGCAGATCAACAACGTCTGCAAGTCTTTGGCCACGGCACAAGCAATAGTGAAGATGGAAAAGCCAAACATGGCTACCAAGATAGGGAGACGTCGACCCTTCAGCTCCGAGAGAGGAGCCCACATGATAGGCCCTGTCGCAAAACCAAGGACGTAAAGCGAAACGCCCAATATCCCGACTTCTCTACTAACACCGAACTCCTTTGCTACGTAGGGTGTTGCAGCCGAGAAGATACTGGACGTGAACGCCGACGTAATTGTTGTATAGCCGAGAATGGCGGCTGTGATTAACCTGCAAGTAACAATTATTAGTTATTGTGCTGTTACCATGAGGAGAATTCGTGACCTACTTCTTCTTGAGTGGCCAGTTCTGAGGATGATAGGGGTCGTCAGGGCCCTCAAACTCGACGACATATGCTTCACGATCGGGCAGTTGTGGTGGAAGAGGCTTCCCGCCGCCGAAGGCAGGAAGCGGCTTTAGGGAATTTCGGTTCCTGGAGTTGGGATCCCGTCCAACTGTGCTGTTGTGTTGACTTAGTGCGGTGTGTATCCGGCTGAGTTCTGTGGGATGTCTCTCGAGATCGCGGGATGTGGGTATCCGGTTTATACTGATTGGGCGACGAGATAGACCATCCTCACTAGAAGATGTCGTCAACACCGACGACGCCGATATCACACGTTCGACCTCATTGCTGGCTCTGTGATGCGTCGGGCGTGGGCTAGACCCCGAGAACGCATCGCTTTCTGCCCGTATGAGCTCACGATCGACCTCGTCCATGTTTCTATATTCGTAATCTCGCCCGATAGTATAAAATTCTGAGATAGACTTTGACGGTGTCTTGTTGGCTTTCCGGATCAGGTGCTAAAAGACTTGTGCTCGGTATAAGATGTTCGTGGACCGAATTAACAGATGCAGGGATATTAGACGTAATAGATAGTTAAAGTTTATATAGTGGCTTTGTATCTTTTAATAATATAGCATAGATCCTCGCGAGCTCCCGAGACTGTGGTAATTGTACAGTAAATACAGGAACAGGTTGGTTTGAGAAAGTAAAGTTTATTAGCGATCAGATTAGGGAGGACATGATGGGTTCATAAAGGAAAATGATCCTGTCCTTGGGAAGGAACCACGCCCTTTCAGCTCGGCCAGGCCTCGGTCTCCAGCCTCGGCGAATGACATGTTACGAAAAATCAGATCGGACATGATGAGCTTATCGAATGAGTCGGTTCGGTCTTTCGCCTCTTTCTGGATTTTCTGGGTCGATGCTGTGGTCTAAACTGATGGAGATAATGTGTTTTGGTGGAGTCGGGATCGCACAGTCTGATGACGACAAACTGCTGGGAGCGGAAGAAGTACATGTACATACTTGATGAGTGGATAAAGGGTTGCATTAGTGCCACCATCTGACGGATCTTGTTCTGATCCTCCGATCTTTTGTGCCGAGGCGAGGCTTAATGAGCTTAATGAGGGTCTGTCGGGTCTGCGAAGGTTAATAATCCTCCCGAACCGTCTGAATGCGGGTCGTCTCAGCCAATGGGATAGGGGCTTTGCAATATGACGCCACGTGCCGATAACCGCCCGTTATCAGTTCGCATAGAGAGATTGTGAAAAAGACCTAGAAAAATCTAGAAACGCCGTTGCTTGCCGCTGGAATGAAGTGCCTTAGTAACGGGGCACGCAGCCAAGACACGGACAGAACACGGATGCTGCCATAGACGCGAATCCCGATGCGGAACCCTGACCCTTCCGCTGGGACTTATGTTTTTCGTCTATAAACAGACACATGTCTCATGTCATGGAGGCTTTGTCATTTGCGGATTAACAACCACCACGTGTAACCGTAACACTCAGCCCAGTAAATCGGACTTAACGTCAAGCCCCTCCCTGATTAGTAGGTGAGTACTATGGTATATTCGTATCTTGAAACAGTGTAGTTATTTTCGAGTTTCTATAAACGTGCGGCTGCACGCGGTTATTCAGGAGGTATGGGAATGAGTAGTGGTGTAGCTTCGCCGAATTAATGCCTAGGTTTGACGTTGAATAGACAAAGAAAAATGCGACGGAGTTAGAGAGAACGGAACTAGAACACGGACCATGGGTAGACTAGAACGCCGTTAGGTACCGGTACTTGGACTAGTTCAACGTTCTTAGCCTTGTCGACCCCACCACAACCCACTCATGTCTGAATACCAAGTCATTAGTGAGCATTAGTTGCGTCAAGGTTTGTCAGCCGAACTCCTCGGTAAACATTCTTTGGCAGGCAAGAGTTCAAGTTATATCAGTAACCTAGGCGCTATGTGCAGCAGTCGCGACATAAAATTTTTATTATTTATTTATTACTATTCTTCTCGGACTATGATCAACGATATCCTAATGAAACTATATCCTCTTTTGAAGTTCACTTTCAGATCTCGTCATTGCTGTTCGTCATGCTCAGAAAGTTAATGCATACTCAAACCGTTGCACTCGTCATGACGGAGGCGGCCAGGGAATTTCCGATGCAACACGACGTCAGTTTGATAGGCAGACTGCATTAGTTGTGCATATCGCCTCAACTTCTCTCATTGGATCTACAACTTGACTTGCGAAGAAGAGAATGTTGCTCTCTCGATAGCAAAACGCAAGCGGGATAGACAATCATTTGGTCGGAGGATGGCTTACCCGAACACTGACTATGCAAGAGTTTATTCAACGTAGTCTTTCCCTTCACAGCTGATTCATCCTGGTGACTTAGTAGATAACGGTGCCTTACACTAACAGGCCCAACGCCGACTACCGAAATGCCTAACTCCGCTGCCCCTCTACTATGCCACAAGGCTTGACTAATTACGGTCCTATAGTCCGGATTAGAACACTTGATACTGACAAGCTTCAACTATGGGTGGAACTACATTCTACAACATGGGATAGCTAATCAAACAATGAAATTCTCTTCATGCTAAATAGCAATCATGAAACCACGGAAACCGTCGGTGGTGGGTCTGCGATTCATTTAGGTATGTTTCCTTATGTAGGTACAGTAGTTAAGAATCAATCTCATCTCACACCCCAACCATGCTCGAGTAAGCCAGTGGCCTCTTCGAGGCTCAAACCCGCAGTCTCGGGATAGATCCACCACACGGCAATCCACCCGGCAACACACACGATGCCATACAGTACAAAGGTCCAGGACGCAGTGAGCGCGTCCATCAGAGGCAAGAAAGTCAACCCAACTATAAAGTTAGCCAACCAATTAGTCGCAGTAGCTAGCCCACTACCCAGGGACCGGACGTTGAGCGGGAAGAGCTCGCTCTGCATCCACGGAACGTTTCCAAGCCCGAGCGCGTACGCAGCCACGTAGACCATGATGTTCACGAGGATAAATACGGCGGCCCCCTGCGTCAACTCAGCGTCGCGGGCCGCGATGGAATGCATTCCCGAGGCCCTGAACCCAAAGGCCGTTGCAAGTAGCCCGAGGGCCATAAACGGGATCGAGTATAGCAATATCCGCCGCCGCCCTATCCTGTCAATGAGCAGTAGTGCTGCGACCGTAAATACAAAATTCGTAGAAGCAACGCTTAACGACGTCAAGGTGGGTACAGTGAAGCCAAGCATGAGGAATATCGTCGCCGAGAAGTACATGAGCGAGTTCTGGTATGAAGATTAGTAACAAATCACGTTATAAACGCCGCGATGCGTGGTCCGATGCATAGAAAAACCTACGAAGCCACATAATTGCTGTAACCCTTGAAGTAGACAAGCTATAGTCAGTGCGCGCCGGTTCTTGGGCACGAACAACAGCTCCCGCCAGCCCTTCAGCCAGCCACGGCGGTTCTTACCGTCGCCGTTACCTAGACTTACACCATCCTCCTCTTCTCGCACCTCGATTTCGATGTCCTTGAATATGCTATCAACCATTTGCGCGGCAAAGGGAACGGAGCCACAGGTCTTCTGAATGATAGAACGCGCTTCGTCCGACCTCTTGGCTTTAACTAACCACCGCGGCGTCTCCGGCATGAAGAAGAGCAGAAGGCACTGCAGGACTGCAGGGACGGCGCCCAAACCAACCATGAGTCTCCAGCCCGTGGCGGGATCGCCATGTTCGGCGAATCCCCAGCCAATCACGTATGCGACGACCTGACCCAGCGTGATCGAGAGGACGTTCATGGTGACCACCATGCCGCGATGTGCGGCCGGCGCGAGCTCGGCGAGATACAGCGGTGTGACGAAGCTGGCGGCGCCGATCGCGAGGCCGACGACCGAGCGGCCGATAACCATGTGCGACACGGAGACGCTGAACGCTTGGAGTATTGCGCCGAATATGAAGAGGATGTCGGCGACGAGAATGACGGGCTTGCGGCCGAGGCGGTCGGCGAGGATGGAGGATAGCGGGGAGGCGATGAGGGCGAAGAGAGATGTCGAAGATGTGATGATGGACTTGTCGAGAGAGGTCAACTCGCGGTTCGATAGCGAGGTGCCGATCGAGACTAACGTCGCGGATATGACGCCCGTGTCATCTGTGAAGATGGCATGGTTAGCACAGCATTACTTGTCATAGACGTAGAGGGAGGGGAACAGGAAGCATACAGCCAAATAGAAGACCGCTAATGCCGGCAGACAACGTTAACAGCCAGACAAAATATCCGAGTCGACCGGCCTGTCTGACCTTTCCGTCTGCTATCGGCGCATTGGGGTCGTTGTCGAGGGCTGTCTCGTCGAAGTCGTTGTCGTTGTCATCCTCGTCCTCGTCATCCCGCCGCGCAAGCAGTGGTGCCTCTGCCTGGCTCGCCATATCCGCCGGCTTATCTTGGGTCACACGAAACAGTTATAGGAAATGCGCAGATCGGACTTCGTTCTTTGTAGCATTGCTACGACGAATCTCGAGGCGTTAGATGGATGTCTTGGAATTAATTGTATGAGCTGAGGTCGACGAGACTATGTGGGGCTACACTTATATAGGCTTGGCCCTCCAAGCCACGGATGGCTTCTCAACATGACAGCAAGCTTGAGGAATGATTATTAGAATAGAATTTCGTAATAATCAGCAAATATAAACATGAAGTGAGTGAACCTACATTCTATTACTCGCATTCTGGATGTCTTAGGTGGTAGAACGTTACTTTGTCTCCAACCCAAAGTTGGAACCGATTGGCTATGTCTATGATGTCGTGGAACCAGACTCCAGGGGGACATCTCTACAACAAAACCAACCATAATTTCTTTAAGGCTTTGAATTCGACTCTGTAACAGATAATAAGAGTTGATACTTTAGTATCATACCGGGCATTAATGTATCATCAAGGTCTTCCTCTCATATAATGATAATCGGCATTCTGTCTACCATACTGCGCACCTTGACCTTTGGCTCTTACATCTTATTCAAGATGGCGATCTAAGCAATCGCCGTGGGGGTTGATAACGAATAAAAACTGCGACTGGTCGGCTCGGGTCTGTTCTTCGGCGAATTCGAGAGGTGTTAGTCAAAAGGTGCCGTACGGATTGAGCTCAGCGGCCCTCCTCCTTTCTGACTTTCGCCCAGTCTACCTTTCGATGGCTCTTTTTTCGCCCTTTCCGTTTTCTCCAAGCTGCGTCTCAGAGTTTCTGGCTTTGGCTGTCTGGCCACCTACATCGAGATCGATCGTGGATGATGGCTGCGTCTCGATGCTTGTAGTCACTGATATTGTTCGTGTGCTGTGCGGTAGTAGAGCCTTGAGCCCCCCTCCCTCCTGCATCTTTTTCATGGCAATGGTCGTGCTATAGTGGGCAACGGCCTATGAAAAGTCAATTCGCAAATTTTAACTTCCCCGACAAGGGAAAGCGGTTATGACTAACACAATAGAGCGCAAATATGATGCCGGCGACAATCAAACCGGCGACGATGATAGCAAATACGAATAAGACTGTCGACCGTACCTAGCGCGGACGTCCCTGGAACAGACACCAATTGTGGATGTGACACCAGGACTTCCAGGATGTCTTGTCGATGTTCCATTCTTGCTCCCGATGGTGGATGCAGTGCGATTTGTCGACTGTGTCTCGGCTATCGTTCTTTTTCGGCTTCTTTCCCGCGCGGTCTACATTCGGGGTCGACTGTCGCTTGCGTTCCGATTCTATATCAGAGGGGGCGGAGTCGTTTCTAGATGACATTGTTGCGGCTTGAGTATATTTAGGTTTCAACGATTTCCTTGGGAATATGAACTGTTATAGGAATATATGTTGTATTCCGGTTTCTTCAAAAGTGCCCTTAAACATGTCGCGAGCTTGACACAATATCGAGAAGGTGGTACAACGCAACTGCTCTATATGGGAAACAAGAGATCTTTATTAGGACGGCGTTGAAGTTTGACGTAAAGCATTGTGACTACCCAACCGGGGGATAAATTCGTCGTTGCTCTTCTTCAATGTCTGATTTGATAGACTTGGTCTCGTAGACTAGTCGTGTCAGGTTTCCCTCACCTTTAGTTGATTGCAACTGCTATACATAATGAAAACACTTTTGAAAGAAAGGACTACCTAGAACTCTCTTGGGCACTGATACCAGCTATGCGACTCTTCAACTTTTGAAATCCGGGTCCCCTATCGTGGTAACCAATTCGACAGAAGTTTCTTTTGAGTATGAAGCATAGATAGAGTTAGTAAGTTTGAGGACTTTAGAAGCAGAGAGGAGTTTTCTCTCAGCATATTCACT
Source organism: Xylaria sp. 218_066 (assembly GCA_019843955.1). Classification (NCBI taxonomy): domain Eukaryota; kingdom Fungi; phylum Ascomycota; class Sordariomycetes; order Xylariales; family Xylariaceae; genus Xylaria; species Xylaria sp. 218_066. The sequence continues at coordinate 76,558 of JADKYC010000062.1, read as the reverse complement.
GCATGTTGGCTACCTCGTCCCCTGAATAAGAGGGATTTGCTACAGGATCAACCATTCATCGGGTATTCTGACCCATGGAGTTTATTAGCACCAAGTAAATAGACGCCCGTCCAGACAAGTTCAACCCTAGAAATGTTGTCGATAAAACAATTTGGTTTTGACATCATAAAGAAGACCATAGTATGAGAGAAAATATAAAAATCTGCTAAAGAAAACTCGTCCTGACGTATTATCAGAAAATGGGTAAGGTCCAGTCCTCTCTTCCAGCTCCGGTGGTGATCTAGGTTTATATACACGGAAGCTCTTGATCTTGCCCATCTAGCTATTATCGCCCGTTCTCGTGATTAGGCAATTAACGGGTAGCTGAGTCTGCAAATCGCTGCGTTGTGAGATTAATTACGTGATATGGGAGGCGCCGACTGTGGTTTCGGAATACATGTAATTCCAGTAGCTTGGATTGGGAATCCAGTACATCTAGTTAAATTATACTAAATATAAGACCGATCTCGTTAAATGCCATCTGCTTTGAGCTGTCGATCTCAACTCTTGCCTGCGCTAAGCTTTCTCTAGGTCACGCTTGATACCTTTGATAAGCCAGGGCTATGACAATACATATCTAGGCCTCAGTATACATGCACTGTTGAAAGGCGATATTAGAGACATGCTGTTTAATCCAAAGAAAATGGTTAGCACGTTTTTAATATACGTGACTTAAATGAGCATGGCGGGAGCAGATCTGCAACGAAATGGCTTTGTGGCACAGAAATACTGTGTTGCAACTTGCAGGGGCGTTTCCACGAATAGAACTACATTAAAATATCAATACATATTCGCATATATACTTACGGTTGAGTCCGCAATAGGCGTGAAAAAACTCATACTGAATCCGAGTGTGCCTGGACTGGCGGACTCGGCTTTATCTCACTTATACGAGGTTGATCGGCTCTATATTGATGTTATCTAACCTAATGGTTACCTACCTGAACTTGCCGGGGGTATGTATAAGAACGAAAGGTATAAATGGGAGCATTGGTTGAGAGGCTGGTAGAAGTAGGAAATATAACCAAATTAGGCAAGTGGGGCTGTATTTAGGATCATCCAATCGAGAGTGGAAGTTGAATGCAGGCCATCTTCAACGGGAAGAGCACCTACATTGAATACCGGGGGGCACAAATAGCACAGCGACCAAGGCTAGCGCTTCCACTTACCATCCTTCTTTGCTTTACTTCGTGGACGCAGTAGACAAACCTCGCAAACACGTTTTTAACTTTGAACATAGAAGTATGTTTCTCTTAATAAGGAAATAACCTGTTTCTCGCGGGCCAAGCAATCAGATAAACAGTCAGATTGAAACACCGTCCTTCTAACTCCCCCATCGTATCGTCGACCTTGTTTTCCCACAACTTCAGCGACTTCCGCACAGCTGCTACCACGTAACAACACAAGATACAAGATACACGATACACATAAAAATACCGTCGTTTATTAGCCCACCATGGCTGCCCCCGACGCTGGACAGCATGTGGGAGCGGGCGCGAGCAAAAACTCTCGTCCCTCTCCACAGCCGCAGTCCAAGCGAGACAAGAAACGCCAGGTCTTGAGTGACCGCTTGAGCGCCCTTTCTGAGCAGTTCAACCGAGAGAAAGACCGACACTACCGAGAAGAACTACAGAAGATCCAAGTCGATGTCAACCTCGTGTCCCGAGTCGATCCTTATGCCGACCGCCCGCTCGACGAAATCGATCGCGAACGAAGGGAGAGAGAGCTCTCCCAAGCGACCAACGGTGCCAACAACAACACCAACGCCTCCCACCGTAGTCTCCTAGAGATGGCTGGGCCTACATTCCAAGAATGGATTCGTGAGGTCGAAGATTTACTAGAGACCCGTGATTACGATATGACGGCTCAGAAGGTAAGTACTTTCAATACTTTGGACGAGCATCTGCGTTGTGAAATTAGCTGACTCTTATTATCTAGTACGACTATGAGCGAAAGATGCAAGATTATCATAATACCCACGCCTATAGAACCGAAGTAGCCAAGAGAGAACACAAGGCGCTGTCCGATACCCTCAAGGACAGGCTGATCAATAACATCTTGTCCAAGAAATACCGACTCGTGAAGGAGAAGGAAGCGATCGATATTTCTGACGGCTCGGCATTGCTATTGCACCCAAATCAATTTGGCATAACCCATCCAGCCAGCCCTGGCGGTCCCCACGGAAAGAGGAATACTAGATTGCGGCGTGAGATGGAGGAGTTACCCGGCTTCTCCGACAACAAGAAGAGAAAACGTCACGCGGCTGATGATGACGGATCACCGGTGCCTCCTCGCAGAGGGGACACTTCCAATGCGACGCCCTTCTGGCAAAGCGACCGACTTAAGAGCGTGCGCCGGGGGGCGGGCCCGGTTTATAGCTTGGACAAGCTGTTTACAGACAAGGAGCTCTCCATGACTTACAACACGGCAGCTTTGGCAGCACACAAGCACTTGCTCACGCGCCGCGATGCTAGAGGGAATGTACTTCCTTCGCCCGAAGAGAGTGATACCAGCAACGGGGATGCCAATGACGACGAAGAGGAGCTCTCGGCGGTGACAATGGAACGGCAACCCTCGCACACTACTCGCAGCACAAGAGGTGGTCAACAGAACTTCTACGACGACAAAGTGCTTGGCATAGAAGGTCTAGCAAATTTTGAGCTTCCAAGTAATCTCAGCAAGGTGGCGGCTCAAGACCCTAAGATGCCTCCATTGATCCAATCTCACTATGTCAAAGCCTATGTCAAATCCGAGTCCAACACCCCAGCAAGCTTGTCAATGGAAGACACACAACATGATCTGACAGTAATGACGATCTGGAAGAATTTCCAGACCAAGAATGGAAAAGGCTCCAACATAGACCTCGATAATGGCGGTCGTCAGCTACTGAAGACTATGTCGATCCCTCAGCGAAGAAGTAAAAACGCCACTTATGTGCAACGTCCTCGGCCTTCCACGGATGCGCTCTCAGAGGCACTAGGTGTGTCTTCAAGTGTGCGAGACGAACCAGCTACAAACCCTGTCCCTATAAATGCGGCTACAAATTCATCTGCTGGCGCTCCTATGAGTCGCCAGAGCAGCCTGGGTGGTGTAGCTATGAGCAGAGCTGGGAGTGGCAGAGGCAAACGAAAGGGATGAGTCCCGATTTGGCATGTTATAGATGGATGTGAAGCCGTTACGAATATAGAGATGTTGTCTGTGTATCGGTGGTGTTTTATGACCCTTGGGTTAATAATATTCTTACACATATTTGACACTAGCTGGATCATTGGTAGTGGGGTAGGGGGGATATCTAGTGCTTTATTATATATACCAGACACGGAGGAGTTATTGTACGATTTCGAGCGACGCTTTTTTTCAGTAATGAGGCTGGTTGCACGGACACCAAATTCATACTCGGGGTTAATCCTACATTTATACAAGCTGTTCTCCATATCTCACTTGAGGTGACTATTCAAAGTGATTAATAAGTTAGTGATGCTAGATACTAGCCTCCGTCGCTCTTACAACACCATCTGTATATATCTACCTCTGCTCCTGCTCCTCTTCCTTGACCTTCACGAACATCTCTAGGAGCTCCTGCACTTCCTGGGCCCCGTCGACCTTGACGCCCTGCACCGTGAGGCACGGCACGCCCTTGACGCCCCTCGCCCTCGCCGCGCGGTCTTCCTCGTCGACTTCCTCGCCGCCTTCCCCGCTGTCTAGCCACGCCAGTGTCTCCGCGCGATCAAGTCCCACGCTCGCTGCTACATCGGCGAGAGCTTCGTGGCTAGTAATATCGGCTTCGCCCTCGAAATACGCTTCGAACAGCGCCGTGATGAAGCGGTCCTGGACTTTCCCCGCGGGTTCGTTCTGAGCATTCGGATGCGTCTTGCTGAATGCGATCGCCCGGTGCGCGGACCGCGTATTGCCTATCTTGCCCCGGAAGCTGAACTGTATCCCCTCCTGCCGCCCGATGGTCGCGAGACGGCCCTTGAGCTGTTCCGCGAGCTCCTTGTTCTCTTCGTCTGTGGCGGTCAGGTCGGGGTTGAATTTAGATCTCGTCGAGGCGAGCTTTTGTAGCATTCGCTCATCCCAGGGTATCCCTTTCGCCGGAGCCGTGGGGTCTAGGTAGTATGCTTTCCAGTTCACTGTGAAGTTGTCTTGCCGACCCGATGGGTATACCTTTTGGTAGAGCGCGATGGCTTTGTCTAATCGCAGCTTGCCTATGTAGCACTTTGGCGATGTTAGTGGTGGGTTTGTATGTCTTGTCTACAGGATGTGTGGAAAAGGGGTCGTACCCATGGGCAGACTGGGTCGGATACGACGTCGATAACAAAGTTGGTCATTTTGGCGGCTGCTCGGAGCGGATTGATTTCGTGTAACTTTCTTCGACCTGTTACAAACTATTGCTTTAATTCAATTATTTGGTTTATTCGTTCACTCGTTTGTTCATTTATCTACTGTTTTTCTGCTGCCTAGAACTTGGGCTGACACCAGCAAGGGCGGAATTCCGACAGGTTGTGTCTTCGAAACCCTGTTACGCGGTCACGTTGAAACGATATCATGTAGTAACAAATAAAAATGTATAATTAGTATACTCCTATTGATGCTAAATTAATGTCAAACTCAAACCCGGCCGTATCCTCCTAGATATGCTCAAGGGCCGAACACTAGAGCGCGGACCTCAATACTCTCTCTGCCCTCGGCGTCGGGCCGTGATCCGGGGTGTGCAAAGGCGGTATGCGCCACACGCCCGCCCTGAACACTCGTACCCTCCTTCAAGCTCTCGCTGTCGAAGCACTCCAGCAGCAGACGCTCATTGCCAGTCATGCCGCTCAGATAATGCCACTTCTGGCTCGGGCTGTACTGAATGGCGGCCGTCTGTCCTGTGTAGCCGTGCGAATAGCGATGCTCTACAGGGATGACGTCCTTCTGGTCAAGCGTTGCGCTGGATGCGAACCCCAGCGGCATGGTCTCGACCGGGTTCTTGTTCAGCGGCCGCCAGACGTTTACGATGCGGTAACGTCCCTGCAGTAGCTTCTCCGCGTCCTCGCCCATGTGACTGCGCACGCGCTTCTCGGCAGAGTACGCTGTCTGGTCAATGTGCACGATCTGCACGGCCGTGCGGTGGGCGTCGGGTGCTGCGCGCCGAACCGTGTGGTCGAAGAGGAAGATCCGGTTGCTCCCCGGGATGTTGTCGAGGAGCAGCTTCTCTACTTCTGGGTAGTAGTTCGCCTTGATGGACTCATCATCCGTGAATTCCGTCTCCTTTGACTCCGGCACATCTTGGAGGATTTGGAAGGCATCGCGGTCCAGGGTGAACTCGGACTCACGACCCCGAACATCCTCGATTGTCACATCTTGTTGGTATTTTTCCACATTGTTCTGCGGCTCCCCGTCTGGCGGGGTGCCCACGTAGTTGTACGCAACTTGTCCCTCTTTCGGTGGGTGAGAGAAGTTAAGCTTGGCAGTGACGGTGCCACGTGGAACAGTGGTGGGCGCTGAGATGGCCATTATACTTAAGTGAGGGGTGATCGAAGTAGAGGCTAAGTATATCAAGTGTATATTAGAAGTATTTTGATTTGAGGCTAGTTGTTTGAGCGACTAAATGAACTATGATGTATTTATGAGTTGATGCGAATCTTGTTCTGATCAACTAAAGCAATGATGATATTGGGAATCATTTTATATTTAATGATCAATGAGATACCATTTATCAGCAGTACACATTTCAAAGCAATTTGAATGTACGTATCGAATGTGACAGACGTTTTGAGTTCCTCCGTGATTGGCGATTGGCGCGGTCCTGGATCACGTCATTGCCGAACGGATGAAATGAGTAATCCGACAGCCAAACTCTAACTGCAAACCTCTTTACCGTAGGGCGTGAAAATTACTATTATTAGTCCTGTACAACCTTAGATTATGGAAATCTCCGTTTATTGCCGTTTGTATTGACAATACATTGTATCGCGGTGTTAGGCGATAACCTCTTCCCTCAATACAACATCTTATCAGAATCACAAGCTGAAGTCGTGTACCGGAAGATGATGTTTTGAGGGCGCAATAAACTCCGTAATCCGTATGGGTTATATAATCGACGATCCTACGAGTTATTGTACTTGTGATAATTAGACTAGGTCGCGGAGTTTAAGGTTTGGGGTAAAAGATATCCCTGGCTCAGAAGCCGGGGAATTATAACCTGCTAGATACTTATTATGGCTAACTAAACTACAGTGTGGAGATGCACTAGATCGCCTCCAAGACTGTCTCTGAATGTAGGCCCCGCGCCCCACACGCCACGTCTCAGCTCACCTACAGTGGGCGCTACGTACCTAACAATCACCTAAATAGGTAGATTTCAGAACGATGCTAGCCTAAAAGTGTCAAAGTAAACAAACTGCTTTTTTGGTGTCTTGTTCCACCCGCATCCCGGCATCATCATCACACCGAATCCTTACGTACTGGCTCCATCGCTGTAATACAATACTAGAGCATCTTAGACAGTCTAGACGCTTGATGTACATTCATGCCGACGGATCAATAATCACCCATCGTGACGCGCCCATGCCACCGCAATGGCTGACGCCGACTATTTCCTCGACCTCCCGTCGTCACCAGACCCGCTGGCCGACGATGTCCCGAGCTCGGTGCGGCCCGCGTCACGTCGCATCAACAAGTCGCAGCATGACCTGCAATCCCTCTCTATACCACAAAGCAGCCCGCGAAGGGGCCGGCGCGAGCAATCACCGAGGAAGCGGACCTTCCAGCTCGATGTCGGTGACGAGCGATCGCCCCAGCGCATTCGCGTGACCGTCGAAGCGGAGGAAGCCTTAAGACACGACGACACTGTTAATCGCAAGCTGTTCCCCACGGCGGCATCGCCAACAAGGAGCCTGAACCGTCGCGAGACCATCACGACTACGACTGTACCCTTGAATGACGACTCAGACGGCGGTGTTAACACTCCACGGAAGCGTGGCAGGCCGCGACGCACTAGCAACGGGACACCTATGCCGAGAGGCCGTAAGAGAGCAGGAACACCAATACGAAGAAAGTCCAAACAGGCCCGGCAGGAAGATGATCCACCATCGGAGATTAGTATTTTGAATGATGTATCAATGGACGTGGGGGCTGATGGCAGCCAGGAAACGCCAAAACCTAGGGCGAAGATACGGAAGACGCCGAAGAAGCTGCCTGCAGGTGTATCCGTTCCCTCTTCGCAAGCATCAAACAGAACAACTGGAAGAAAACGTGGTCGGCCTCGAAAGGTACCTATATCCGAGGAGTCGGCTATCATGGTTGGGGCCAGATCTGAGGCGAGCGGTGCAACCACGTCCGGCGCGCCGGATTCAGAATCATATAGTCGACACAGCCACGTCACGTCGCCGAATACGGGGAGAGATGGAGCCACGGGTGAGCATGCCGACGAGCATCGCAAGGAACCCACGTTCAACCCGCTGCTGGGACGGAGTACTGGCACATCATCTCCACTACGTCAAAGTTCTGCTCATGACCCGGCCGATATCAATAGGCTCTCAGGCTCACCTACTTCTTCACATCAAGAATTGGCTGAAAATGATGACTGCATGATGAGCGAGGACTACCAAGGAATGGAACCACAAAGTGACCTCGAATCCGTTGAGAGCGAAGATGGAATGACACACCATCGACGGGACACCATAGCGGACGCTTCCGATTTTAGTATGATTGCTGTGGAATCTCTACCTTCATTTCAGGCTTCATTCCAGGCTTCTGTTAATAGCCGAGCAGATCAATCCGCTTTGGATCAATATGAAATGGGAGAGGAAACGAGTCAAATAATCAACAAGACACTGGAGTCGTTGCGACGCAGCTTACAAACTGGAACGGACAGCTCACCGCGTGCCGAGGTTGAAAATGACTCGAGTAGAGTTGAAGAACGAGACATGATGCAGGATCAGTCGATTGCGACAACAAGCTACGACGGCGGACGGCTTTTGTCGAGGAGTCCGAGGAGGCCTATACCATTACCACTAAGTCGTCAAGTTTTTATTGGTAGAGGAAATATCGACGATTCATTCTCTACTATTCCAGACAGCATCCTACATGCGGCTACGCCAGGACGTGTCCCCACGGAGCCGACATTCGGTGAACATCAAGATCACACAGAGGAAAATGGACCTTACAACGACTCTTTTTCAGAGATACCAGACGCTGTTCTGGAAGCTGCTACGCCTAGGCCAGCTAGACGTGTAGAAACGCCGACAGACAAGTCACCAGCAAGAAATGAAGAGGTCCAACAGGCCACTCGCTCCACGGCTCCGAGGCCTGGCCTGGACTATGGGTCGAACCGGCTTCCTACACCGGAAGAAACTTCATCGTCGAATGCTGGCTCAAAGAAAGCCCATGAAGAAGATGCAGGCTTGGAACCTGAGGACCAGGCTGGTTCCGTTCACCGCACGGATGTTCCCTCGTCTCCACCCATTAGGACTCGACCTCGTGCTTTAGATTTTGGCTATTCGAACCTACAACATGAGCTGAATGCTGTGCAAGAGAGACGATCCTCTTCGCCTCAACGGCAACTCAACCAGCATCCATCTTTAGAGGCTCCCCTTCCACCCCCACGGCCTTCGCTCTCGCCAATTGTCAGGGCTGGCCGTACTCTTCAAAACGTTATGTCGGATAATTCATCTCCAGAAGGCCGAGAACGCAACCTAGGGAGCCCATTCAAAGGTTCTATGGGAAGTGATCCACGTCAATCGTCTGTTGCGAGATCACCTTCACCCACTATTCGTAACCGAGGAACCCTCAACAAGTCGCAAAATTCTGTCGGTTCACCCGCTCGACTGGCTCGAAATTTTAGGTCAAACTTGGATCGAAACTTCGGCACTCTCCCGTCGAGTTCCGGTGAGACCGGGGATGCGTTCGGCCATGGCAGGATTGCACATTCGAGGACTGGGTCCCTGCAAGACTCCATAATGCAGAAATCAACTAACTCTGCCACATCAATCCGTAGTTCTTTTAATGGTTCTACCAAAGCAGGCTCGCCAGATACTGGTGGAAAATTGGATTTATCTGAGCACGGCAATGATTCGCAGCGAATGAGTAGCCCACAACCACCAGTCCAGACAACCAGTCCTCATAACCAAAGAGCCTCACCGCGTAACACAAGCGTGGACCAGGCATCTCTTGTTGATACAAACTTATACCCCGATCAGGACCAAGACCACCGTGATGAACCTGTCCGAGATGTAGATGATGACTTGAGCGATAGGTTTGGAGCAGAGCATATCGATGACAACGACACTGATGACGATATCGATATTTGGGATATTGAAGCATCTCGCACATCACCCGGCAAGGCAGAGCCACCTCAGACTACAGCAAGGCCACTAAAATCAGATCTACCAGCATCTCGGCGGAGCAAGGTTCCAAGTCCTTGGAGGAGGAATAATAGACGGCTTATCTACAAAGATGACATCGCGAGTTCGTCTCAAATAGAGATTGAGGAGAGCTCACAAAGTGAAGCTGAACAATACCCGCCTGTTAGATATAGTGAACGAGTAGCGGCACAACAACCCCAACCAAACAACCAAGAACAGGCGCCGGATCCAGAGCCTGTGCTGGGAAGCTCAATACAAGAAGAGCCGCATGGGCGGGGTAATACTGCCTCTCCTACTTCTAGCCATAACGATGGCTTTAGAGAGTATGCAGGACCTCCTGATTCGGACGAAGCTGAAATCCCGGTTGAGGATGATGAGTTAAGCCTTCCTGAGCAGCCTCATGAGACGCTAGAACCAATGCATGAAGACCACGAGCAAAATGGGATGCAAGAGGAACCAGAAGACTTGGAAATATCCGCAGTTCCGGAAGCTTCTATAGAGGATTCTGAGTATTCACTGGTGGCCCAACGGGCGAAGCAGACCCCAAAAGCAGAGGAGCGGCCTGCCCCGTCTAAACCTGGGTTTTTTGGCAAATTCGACATCTTGTCATTCTTCTCGTCTCCTGCAACATTGCCCAGAAATAAGTCGTCGGGCACCAACCCGCCTAATCATACCAATAATGCTGCAATTCCACAACCGGCGTTAGAGCCCAGACAGTTGAAAGAACCTCCGATGGCGCTTTGGTCAACTGGCTTATTTCCCTCATTATCACAGAAAAACTCTCAGCCTAGTTCTCAGCGAAGAACCGACGCATTTTCTCCAGGTCCAGCTCTACGTTCCGCCGATACTGTAGCGGATACTTATGAACCATCGACCACAGTTTCACCTTCTCCCATTCGTTCCATTCCGGGATCAGTCGCACCATCAACGCCCGAGCGTCAAGTATTTCGGCCAATTCGACAAAAGCAAAACTTTATACCACAGCCAGGAGGATCAAGAGGTTCACTGTTCGCGCCTAGCCAGGGAGGCTCCTCGGCTACCCGAGGCGAAGTCCACAATGATTTTCATGATTCCAGTGATGAGCAAGAGTCTTCCGCATTAACAGAGGGCTCCGAGTATGAGCGTGTGCCACCGCGCGAGAAGCTCTCTCAATGGGATCGAAATCTTTCACCTGCCAAATCCTGTTTTCGCTCGCCGCTGAAACCGACAACGCCGGGACGCATCGTGGCCTTCTCAAATAACGCATTGTCTCCCTCAGTGCAGGCTGAGACGCGGAACACACTTTCTCACAGCGCTGCTAACGCACGCAACATCATCTCGCAAGGGCCCGCTCTTCTTCGGCCCACTCTCGAGGGTAAGGAGAACCAGTCGCATCCTCATGACACCCAGAAGATCACAAGCGCCAACAATAATTCTCTAGATGATAGAACCACCCCCAAGCCATCAACGGCTTCCTCGCAACCGGAAAGCCGGCAGTCCCGTGCTCCTGCTTCGGCGTCTCCCGCACCGACGTTCGTCGCCCTGTCGCAGACGACGTGGTCGAAACAGCACTGGTTCCGCCTCGACGAGATGCTCCAACTGCGCCGCCGCGATCCCCTGCAATTCCAGCAGGCGTGTGCCTTGCCGCCCCGCGATAGACGCCGCTCGTCCGCGCTACTGGGCAAGGAAGTCGCGGCTCAGGACGCGCACCTGGTTCTCGAGCCATGGCACCTCGACATCGTAGAGGCCTTCAAACTCGAGGTCGGAGGCTGGGATGAGCGAGCCCTTGCGAAGAGGGTGTTCGCACTCGTTATTGGTGAGGAGAAGAGGCGAGCTGCTACTGCCGCCGCCGCTACTGCTGTTGCTGCTGCTCGGTAAAGTACATATTATCCTTCCCTGTTCATGGCTGTTTACGATTGTTACGGTATGTGGATCATAGCAATTTGGGAATGGCGTTGCGTTGTATATACCCTGAAAATTCTGTGATGGGTTCGAAGTAAGGAAAGGGGTGAACTGGCGAACTAAACTACACGAGGACATGCATGGCATACAAGGGAGCAAGGCGTTTTTGCTACTCTTTTATCATGACGCATCTGGCACATACATCCCTTCTACCCACACTTGGCACATGTATGTCTTTGGTCTGGATTTTTGTTTACGGATACAGGCGTCAGGTTAGGCGGGCATGACTGAAAAACAAAGCATGAGTCAAGGATTGCATATGGATTGGTTGCATAAAGTCATGTCACAATCATGAGAATTATAGCTGATAGCAAAGTGTGTATATGCATGATATATCATTTGACGCCTACGTATAGCAAGCATCGCGTGAATTGAGGCGGGGGAACCGCAAAGCAGCATCCTGTAGTATTGACGTACGTTTTGGCCTGATTGATGATTTGCGGTCTATCTAATATTACATGTGTAGCATGCGATGCGGTCGACGCAAGCGATCGATCAGAACTTCCTTGGCGTAATGTAATCCCGTGTTTCTTCCTCTGTAGTAGAAGAAGAGCAATCATCTAGCGCCGTTTTATCGACCGGATCTCGCTGCGTCTGAGCCATCAATCAATTCATAGACACCAACCAAAATTTCTTACTCTAGCATGGAGGCCTGGTTCGTATATAGGACGTCGACGACGTTGCTGAGCTTCTCGATGGTCTGCAGGGCGGCATCGTAGGACTCGTCGCGATGCGTCTCGTCGAAGATGATGAGGCAGCCGGCGCCCTGGTCTAGGACGCCGATGATGACCTTGTCGAGGATCATCTGCGAGAGCTTGCGCTCGACCTGCTGCTTGTCGAGGCCGACCATGCGGGCGATGTGGTCGATCTCGACGCGGCTGAAGGGCTCGATGACCTTGATGAGGTTCTGCTCCAGCATGGCGTCGTACAGGCGGCGCAGGTGGTTCCGGATGAAGGCGTCGCTGCCCAGCTCGTACCGGTAGGTCGCGAGGGCGCGCTCGTACTCCTCGAGCGACCGGTTCGAGTGCGCGCGCGCGATGGCCTTCATCGCCTCGAGAGTCTGGCCCGCATACTTCTGCGCCTGCTTCGACGCCATCAGCGAGTTGACGTCGTCGGCCAGGTTCAGCATGATCTTGCACAGCAGCATATACTGCAGGGCGGCCGTGGCCCGCGGCGTCGCATCCTGCGTGTGGTACCCGTCCAACGCCTCAATGAAGTACGAATACGCCGTGTTAAAGTCCTGGTCCATCGTGTGCAGCATGCCTGACTGCATGTCGAGGTTGGCCTGTAGGAGAGGCGGCGTGTAAACGGAGGCGGCGCTCGTGCGGGCGCTCGTTAGGGCGGCGCGCGCTTTCGAGATGTTTCCCAGTGCGTGGTATACCCTTGACTCTAGCAGCTGGACCTCCACCAGCACCAGCTTGTCATCGAGGCGCTTCAACTCCCGTAGGAGCCCATTGATAAGGGTCAGGGCGTCATAGTAGGACTGTTTGGCCATGTATAGGGTGACGAGACGGGTCTCGAGGTTCTGGCGAAGGAAGCTTCGTCGCTCCGAGGTGGCCCATTCTATACATGACTTTGTCACGGCGATCTGGATATCGGTTGTGTTGGGGATGGCGTCGAAAAGATCGAGAAGTTGGCGGACTACGACGACGATGCGGCGGTGTCAGTCGAGTCAGGGAATATGGGAAGAGCAAGTATAAAGGAATACGAGAGGATGGCGTAGGATAGCTGGAACGAGCGTACCTAGTTTGGCTGTCTTGGCCTTTGCGAAGTTCGAGAGGACACTTCTACTCGAGGTCACGAGCTCAACCAACTCGTTTGGCTTCCTGAGAATAAATGCGTCAGCGATGGGACGCAAATACGCAGATGGCCCCGCATAGCTCGGGCCGTCCCCCCTCTCTCTTACTTTTCGTCTCGGTATAACTCCCCCAAGCCGATCAGGGCCGTCTCATATTCCTTGATGGCGGCTTCTGATGTGACGGAGGGGGGCGTGGAGATGATGTCTTTATATATGGCCTCAGCCTTGCGCGGGTTGGTGCTTGCTAGGGTCTGGGCCTCTTTCAGAGAGGGCTTATCCGTGGACATATTGGAAGTGTACTTTGTTTTTTTGGTGTGGTTGAATGTCTCTGGGAGGGTCGATTCTGGCGGGTGAGGGCGAGTAATTCGTGTGGTTATGTCGCTAGGTATTGTGGTTGCTGTTATTGATTTACAGCTCTCGAATTCATTGGAGGTGGTTTGTCAGGCTCGTTTACGTATTGAGGTCAGTGCCTGCTTGCGCCTGCAGGGGCCGGAGCTCTTTACACTACCTAAGGTACATTGGTCCCCGCCACCTAAGTTACCTGGGGCTTTTCATTGGATGGATACTGAGAGGTGGGGCACGGTACATCGAAATTCCGGGGCCTTTTGAGAGGCTGTAAATCGTCCATCATCAATTTCGTCCAGTCTTGACATCCTGTATTTACGTTGCAAGCTAGTTACAGTAACTATATTCTGCACATCACGAATGATGTAGTCTCTCTATCGTAATTTATTACATCCCTAAGTCACGGAATCCGTCCTGCTCCAAATCGCCTATCCCGCAGATGACCCAGCCGCCGAATATTTGGTTAAAAAAAACGCTGGCCGCCCCAGATGTTTCTATCTTCAAAAAAGTTCAAGTTCACTCATAACACATGCCTTCCTTAGCGGTGACATTGTTGAATCTTTAGCTGTTGGGACCTATTCTTGCCCGATTAAGTCCTATCCACTTTCTGATGTCAATTCAATTCGTACCCATGATATACGTAGGGCTAGTCCTGTAGATGGGGGCTTGCCAGTCAGGTCGCGCGTGTGAAGCCGGCACGTCCTGGAGCAGATGACGTTCATCGCTACTACCCGTCGAGTTGGTCGTCTGCCTCTCTAGACTTAGATTGGTACTGGTGGATCGATGGTGGCCGCTGATTCTCGAGCCAGGCCTCGAGGACGGCACACCGAACTGTTTCTTCGCGATGCTGAAGTTCCCGCCCTGTTCGTGGATATTGAGATTGCCCAGCCCCAGGTCTACCTCGCTACCATATTGGTGCACGCAGTGCGGCTCGGTGATCTGGCACTTCTCCGTCAGGATCTTGTACATCGTCTGCTCGACCTCCTGCGCCGTCGGCCGCTCCTGCGGCAGTACCGACAACATTCGCGCCACGACGTGGAGCATGGGTGCGACGCCGCGGAAGACAGCGTCGTCCTTCTTGGCCGCGTCTTTGGCCAGCCCGGTCATCCAGGTCTCCACCTGGCCCGGGTTCTTGTGAAATGATGAGTCGAGGACCGCACCACCCCGACCGGCAAGCTTGTGCTTTGCCGCGCGGTGCGAGGCGAATGCTTTTGTTGTGCGTTTCATCTGGAGACTTAATAGGTCTAATATAACACAGCCTAGCGAGAAGACATCGGCGGCCTGGGGGTCGAGGAGCGGATTTGGCGTGTGTAGCGCCGAACTGGCGTTACTGCCGGTTTCTGACCACCCTCGACTAATGGAGAAAGTGGTGCTCTCCGAGGACGTGGACATCGATGACCGCTGTACCATGTTCCTCCGCTGCGCATTTGGCGAGGGTCGATACCACTGTTCCGGTGCAGCATAATCGTACGACTCCCTATCGAAGACCGATTTTTCGGATGCGCTCACGGATGCCTCGCCGCACAGTCGGGACATATTGGCGTAGAATATGTAATTGTTAGGGCAGAAGAGTATCGTCGACGGCTTGATGTTTCCGTGTGATCGACCCTTTCGGTGGATATAACACAGCGTATCCGTCAGGCAATGGATCCAGTTCATGACCAGACGCCTTCGATCCTGTTTCGCTAATGATTTCAACTGCCCCGGTGTTGTTGACAGAAGCGACTTGAGGTTGTGATCGCTGGTGTGTGTGAATATGGCATATACAAATCCCTGATAAACATAGGAACCGTAATACGATGCCAGGTGGTCGCTCTGTAGGTTCTTGGCACTGTTGGTCTCACTAAAGAAATTCTCCATCGACATCATTCCGGGGTTCGTTCCGATGGGGAATCGGCGCCTTGAGAACATCTCACTGGGCCGGTTGGGAAGTCCGACCCTGTCGATCGCGTTGTTGGCGACCAGACCCGGCCGTCTATCGACCACGACGGGCACCAATTCGTCATCTTGGTAGACCACGTGCTTGCCCTTGTCGATATAATGGACCAGGTAGTGGAATTGCCGAGCATAAAACTTCTTGGCTATTCTGTCGTCCCTACCGGGGGTAAGTGCTAATCGTCCAACTTGGTCAAGTGCGATCGGGAGGTCGTTGTCGTCCCAGCTGTCATCGATGATGCCGAATATCTGGTCGGGTATCCCTAGGTCTGCTAGGATGAGAAAGATGCGCTTCGCTTTTTCGAGCCATTCCCAGTATGTCCCGTCCGTTAAGCCGTCGCCGAAACCCAACGGCTGGTCCAGTCGTTCAATCTCCGCAGGAATCAGATGTGAGCAGACAAACTGCCGCGTGACAGTGGCCTCGATGAGTGATGTATCCCACCACATAGTCACCTCCCACTCAACGGGAAAGGTCGCATTCTCTCCCGATATATGACCCAGTAAGTGGTTTGGATGGAAACGGGCCAGAGGCGCGATGTTATAGCCCCTGGAATAGATACTAGGGGAAAGTTATACCGTGTGTGGTTTATGTTGCGTGTTCGACGGAGTTTTATGACGTGAAACAGCAGCCTGGTGCTGCCTCCTGATGATAAGTTTGTGTCGAGTGTAACGCTGTCAGCAGAAGAAATTGCAGTGCAGAACTCAACCATAAAAAGATGAGGGAAGCACCGCCCACGCCTCTCTGGCCATCTGATGTTCGCCCCCCGAAGATGTCTATTTTCGCGGTACTTAGGTACAGGAATAAGGTAGTCAGATAAAGCGGGCACTAGTCTAAAATCATGTAGGGGCATCAACACGCGCTTGTCAAGTGTTGGCGCTGTGGGCAAAGCATTCGGGGGTGTGTACTTCAACGGCGCAGGCCAACGTCATTGGCTGACCTCAGGCAATAGATAAGGACACCACATACACCCCGGAGCGGGCGAGGCCCCTAGTAAGTAGATGGCGACTGAGCTATTATAGGGTGCGGGATGCATCCGGGTGATCATACTAGGGCGACCAATCTTGCCAGATTCGACTCGGTAACGCGCCAACGGAGATGACATGACATGATGTTACTTGTATATTCTTTCTCAGACTGCTGAAAAGGAGTTGATTCGAAGACACTTGAGAGCGTGGTAGCCCTTCGTTTGAACTCAGCTCCCCTCTTTCAGCCGTTATCTAACTTCGCACAGCGATCGCCACTTCGTATTTCAAGACCTAGCGGCTCAAGGGCCGCCTTACGACTATCTATATGTAACCGATGCGGCAAATGGGCCGTGCGTGAGGTAAGGGATGTGTGGGATGACTCGAGTCCAGGAACGTTTGCTAGGTTCTCCCTGGTTCATCCCCCGCCCCCCACAACTTCCAGGATGACGGATTTCGTGGGGTTTGGATAAATCACGATACTAGGTTACTTATATCTTGAATCTAGAACATGGCCTTAGACTTATAAATTGGTTAAGACTCTCTCTTTTGCTTTTGCTCTTGTGAGATGCCTCTCTATAATTGCTCAATTACCATCACGCCATATAGCTCATTGATCAGTTTTTTTATCTATGCGGTTATCTACGGCAAATTACTCGTCCACATTTTAACAAAACTTAGCTAGGTGAACTTTATCGGCACCGAACCCATGCTAACTGATAGTGCTCGAGGATATCTCGTGCTTCACACGTGTTGGTGGAGAAGATAACCTTAATGTATAACGCCACTAAGGGAACTAAAATGATAGGTAAGAGACCGGATTGCATTTTATAAGGCTTTGTAATAAAGCAAAAGACATTGCTAATCCACGCAAACTGATTGTTGATAGCTGGACGTACGTACCTAGACTAGGATCAGGTATTTCTGCGAAAATGGCTAACTCGACGTTGCAGCGCTTAGCGCTCAGACACGGTCCTGATGGAAATTGGCCGAGAGCACGTGGGCATATTACCTACGAGTGGCGCAAGTTCGGAGTTTCGAGAGGGAGAGGCGTCCATGCAGAAACATATATATCCTCCTGTGCAGGCAATCATTGGAAGAATCCTTCTTAAGCTGTAATCGAAATACGACGACAGGTTCGTATAATGGCCAATACAAGGTCTGGTTGTGTTTAATAGGCTATCCATCCTTGAGCCCACGCGGGAAGGCGGCGAGACAGTCACTAGTATGGTACTCAACCGTTGCCTACCTAGCACATCTATACTAACTACTAACTAAATTGTCGGATACGACCGTGAAACTGTTTCCCTTTCCCACGTCTAGCGTAGGGTACTGCGCTCACATAAACAGCAATCATCTTTTTATTCCAAACATGAACTTCAAACATCACTCTTTACCTCAGTCTGCCAGATCAAGGAGTATCCCTGAGAATGCCCAAGTGTACCTCATTCACGTCGATCAATAAGCCCAGCTGAGTGTATCAGAACGTACGACTCGTAACGGACCGGCTCTTGCAGGACGCAGACGCACGGATGGGTTGGCTGAGTGATACCCAAGCACGATGTTAGGATACCTATACTAACAGTTGCCTACCTAGGTAGGTCGGAAAAGGGGGGGACTTAGTTAGTTGCGGTGAAGTGAGGGAACCAAGCAGGCGACTGAGAGACGCATAACCGTGTAAGTGAGTACGTCAGATAGGAAAGGATATAGATAAGTGCTTGACGGTTCTACCGTTAGCACTGTAACCCAAGCATCTGCATTGCTACCCATCTGCATATATATATGCACATGGGAACCGCAGCTGATATGACATATTAGTTGTCGCCCGCCACCGAAGTCCAGCCTTACCTACCGGTGCATACCTGAAGTATTAGCTACGGCGGGCTAAAAATAAAGCATCGTGCCCCGTGGAAAAGTAGGGAGTGAGTAGAGTAAAGCAGATCAGTAGCGAATCGGCAAGTAAGACAGTTAAATGGACACATCGAAGCTCAGCTGGCTGATCAGTTGAATGCTGAGGTTTAATTAACAATAGGCGATTAAGAAGTCCCTAGGCCTGTTTCAAGTTCGGAGCTGCCGGATGTGGCATCTTCAATGCCCAATCTATTCTGGCGCTGCACTGTGTTGGAGAATGGTCTGTAGTCCACCTAAGTTACAGATTGCAAAACATAACTGACTCGGAGATTCACTTGGCAGAAAGATAATTGTCTGCGCCGGTTAAAGGGGGTCGCAATGGATCATCAACATCGTCGGAAGGAGCGTTTATACATTACAAATAGAGGATAGCGCAGACGCCGGCATCTACGTAGTTCTCCTTGGCTATAACTCGTACATGAGTTTCAACATCCCTTGCTATCCATTATATTAAACTCCCCTTCTTTTCGCTGGATCCCGTAACTTTGCGGCCGGCAAATGTCTGCATGCTCCGGTCTAGCCCGGACAAGCTTCGTGTAACCTTCTGGAGGCCAACAGGTAGCACATTATACCAGTCAATCCAACGGGCGTACAGAGGCATGCCGATGTGATCACTTAACCCCAGGTCGATGGCCTTGATGATCTCCTTGGCAACCTCAATGGGCTCCACGACGGGCGCAATAAATGAGTTCGGGGTACGGACGCCTTTGAAAAGCGGCGTACTAAGCTGGCCGGGCGTAACGAGAATCGTCTTGATCTCGGGGTACTCCTGTAACTCGGCGGCTAGAGACTTGTGCAGGGCCGTGACGCCAGCCTTCGCCGCTGCATAATCCGATAGTTGGGCAGCACCCAGATGACCGATCACACTCGATACGGTGACAATGGTGCCACCCGTCTCGTTGTTGATCATGCCAGGCAGGAAGGTCTTGACGGTGTAGAAGTGGGATAGGAGATTTGTTTTCAGGCTCCTGTCGATTTCGTCGGCGTCCATGTCGAGAAGCTTCTTGCCGACAACGACGGCGGCGTTGTTAATCAGGACAGTGGGCGTTCCTAGCTACATTCGCATCTACGTTAGCACAGGGAGCTAAGACGAGACTACGTAAGCTCAGGGACACCTACATCGCGCTCGATCTCGGCTGCGACATGGGCGATTTGCGCCCTGTCGCTTACGTCGCACTGGTAGTATGTGATGCCACGCGCCTCTGTGCTCTCAGGCGGATTGACGTCTAGGACGGCAACCGTCGCGCCCCTCATTCCGTAGACCTCGGCGATTAGTAGCCCAAGCCCGCTCGAGCCTCCCGTTATGACAATAACCTCCTCACTTAAGTCAACCTCGCGATGCATTCCGTAGGCGATCTTGTGGCTCAACACGTTCCCCATCCACAGCAGAGTCACGAAGATCGCCCAGGTTATGCTAACGACCATGGGCCGTGTATCCCACGCCTGGTGCTCGGCACGGAAGCATAGCGGTATAATCCAGGCCACGAAAGGGTGTAAGAGGGTCACGTTTAGCACCTTGAGGAAGAGGTCGACGGATAAGGGCGCAAACCATGAATCGTGCATCGGCGGTCTTGGACGATCCATGATTGGGACTGGGATTGGGAGGTGGCGGTGGTGGTTGGCGGGGTTATTTTAGAATTATAATATAAGTAAATCGACTCGGTCGGACCGTGTTGACCAGCAACCACTTCAAACAAGGTTATAATAAAGTGTACTTAGAATTGAAGTTGAGGATGGAAGGTGGTCGGTGAGAGGGAGGAGAGACACTTGGATTGTGTTGGTTTAATGTTTCCCGTGAACGGGGGTGATGGGATGATGGGACGATCTGGTGGGAGCGCTTGAAACACATTTGCCCCAAGGGCTGCAGCCTCTCCGTTTCACTATGTTAGGGGTTAGGGGGCCTATATGTGTGGGGAGGTTGCACTAACAACCAATCGGCTCGTACCGAGAAACCTGCGCTGCGGCTTGGTACCTGGCAGCTCGCCTATCGACCTACCTGGGAGAGACCTAACTGTTACAATATCATTACCAAATAGAAATAGACGGATCAGGACAAGTGCAGTTGAATGCAGTTGAATGTCACGGTTGTCAAGATGAGGCTCAGTGGGCAGGTACTACCATGGACGACTACACATGTTCATTCATCTACCGATTATTCAGCCGACGAACTAGCCGACGACGAGCAAGTAAACCCGTCAGCTCCCTCGTGTGTTATAGCATTGCGAGCCGACCTCAACATCCTCATTTGTCACCGTTATTAATAGAAATATCCCATTCAATGATCCTTTCATTAAGAGTCAATGTTCCCAGGTTGTATGTGGACTAGTTATATATTCGCGGAGGGTGGCGTGATTATGTTGCTCATTTTCCGATCAACGATACCTCTCTGAACGCCTGTATCACAATGCGGACATTTAATTTCCTTTTGGTATCCCGTGTTTTCCCTGTCCTTGTAACGCCATGCCAATGCAATCCTGACCAACTCGAGCGCTGATCTCGCCGACAAGTCTTTACTTTTCCTTCGCGAGGACAGCCTTGTCTCGTTCGCTTTGCCTCTTCTCGAACTGCTTCTTGGTATGTTTCCGCTCGTTCTCCTCGCGTCTCTTGATCGCCTTCAACTCTTCCTGCTTGATCTCGCCCGCCTTCTTCACGACCTTGGGTATATGTCTATGCCTCCTGATACGTCGAATTTCGGGCTATGGGTTGGTTAGCGACGGATCTCGAGTCGGCAGGGGCTCGTATAACGTACCATATGGCTGTATCGTTCAATGAGTGCATCGTTGTACTCAAGTGCTTGTCGATGTCGAGCAGACTTGACACCCTGTCGTTTAGAGGCGTTTGCCCGCCAAAGTCTCACATTACCATCATCACTCCTATAGCTGAATCAGCTACCGCGCTACCAAATATCGGCTGCTTAGCAGGCAGCACTTACCCAGAAAGAACGTAGTTCGCATCGGGCGACCATCCTACGGAAAACACACGTTGCATCCGTTTTGTGTGATAAATGTCACGGGACACACCTTCGTCTCTGTTCCATCTGTCAAAGAGTCTTAGTAATGGTCTTGGTGGCAATATCATAATCGCTTACAGTCTTATGGTACGATCGTAGCTGCCGCTAATCAAACCTCGGCCGTCGGGAGACCAGTCAACGTCCATTACGGCCCTGAAACACACGGATATTAGTAAGTCTCCTGCTGAACAGAACCGAGAGATCCGAGGGTATGTGGATATTTCTTAGAATAACCCGATAGGTTGATTTATAGAAGGCCAGAGAAGCAAAACTCGAAATGACTTACGCCACATGGCCCTTGTCTGTAGAGTCTCGTATTAGTGACTGGCTTAGAAGCTTCAATACTATGAACCACCTACAAATATTTAGAGAGCGCTGAACTGAGCGCATGCTATTTGATTCAAGAGTTAGTGCTTGGAACACATAAAAAGATGCCTGCACGTCTTCGGCTGAACTGAGGCGAAAAACTACTAAATACGAGGGTAAGGCTCAGGAATCGTACTCAAAAGCTGTGCCATGTTAGTGAGAACCGTACATGCTGTATCTACTAAGTCTAAAGCGCCTCGAACCGGCACTTGACAACGAGTATTTGGTAGGGTAGTAAACATACCATAAACGTTGTGATCTTCGGAAGCGACTACGAAGTTCATCGGTTCCATTGGATTGAAGACAATCTTGTTCAGTCCAAATTTGAGTGTTGTACGTGATAAAGGTGACGATGTCCTCAGATCGTAGCTGTGCGGGACATTAGTAGTTGTACTACGGGATCTAGCATCGCGCGATTCATAAAAGTAGGGCACTTACAGGACAATACTGCGATCGCCAGAACAACTGGCTAGCACGCTCGTTTCACTTTGATTGAAAGCGACCGATGTGACTTTAGAAAGAAAGCGTCAGCAAGTCCTTCTCCGAGAGAGGGACTGTTTAATTTCTGGAGTACGCAGGGGGCATAGAGACACATATGGCCTAGCAGAAAAGTTGTGCCAGTAGCTAATAACAGAGAGAACAATGTTCTGATATTACTCACTCGTGCTCCCTGAGGTGGGCCATCGGAGAACTTCCGGAGCAGCGGTATACTGATCCAGACTGTGAATAGATATACACTGCTTAAGGTCAGTCGAGTCTATATCGTAATTGTCGATCTAGAGACCTACATCGGTAGCCGCTGCGAACGACCGGCCGTCTCGATGGACAGATAATGATGAATAAGGATGGCTACCGAGCCATGAGTGAATGGGAGGAGCCTCACTTGGAGTGTTGTATGGATCGAATAATTTTATCGACGAATCCGAAGAGGCTGTTAATAACTTTTGATCTTTGGTGAAAGCCATTGATTTAACGATGTTCTCGGCTGCGGTTGTCTTCCAAACTTCTTCTCTGCTGCTTAAATTCCAGCACTTGACAACACTGGAAGGTGTCAGTTCTAATTGGCGAGAATGAAGCACATCAAATCTTACCCATCTCCTGATCCACTGGCGAATCGTGATAGATCATTAGGGTCTTTAGCAAACGAGTAAACACCATCCACCTAAAGTCATCAGCATCGTGGTCAAGACTGCACTGTGGTAAGACCTACATGGCCATTTCCAAGTTGACATATGACTAAATAGAGAGATTGGTTAGCATCCGGCTCTTGGTTGATACATACGTCGTAGGCAGCTCGATGTGATGGATAGAGACTGTCATAAGGAGACAACATTTAAGTCGAATTATTTAGAAGCCTGTCACTGATTAAGCTTACAGGGTTGAGCGAACATTCGCTCCAATTTTGTAGCATTGAGTGCCCCTTCATCGTTTGAATATCAGTCATTCAAAATCTAATGATCATAGAGGGATTCGGTATACTAACGAGTATACTCTCTCGCACGCTCAAACTGGTGCATTGCAGGGTCCAAATTCCTGGGGGCCTAGATAATAGGTGAGCAACGAAATTGGCGGTACGAGATTGGGTAGGGTGTGACCTTTGGGGCACTAGACCCAGCCGTCAGGTGGCTTTCAACACCCCGCGATGCCTTGATTTTCTTTGAGAAATTAGTATCATTGTCAAGTCTGGAATAGGAATACGCCTTACCATGGTGATGATAAATGATAGCTTCGCGAGCCTTCTGAGATGGTGATGTGTATGTACCCTGCGATAGCTCTCGCCGATATCAGAAAAAAGATTGGCTGTTGAGAAAACTTATTTTAATTGGCTAGAAGTGCCCGACTTGAATTTGTGGCTGAGTAGAGCATTTGTGGCGGAAACTTGTGTGGAGAGGCGCCACGTGCCGAGGTAGGTAAGTACCTAAGTAGATTTGTTTTACTTTAGGTAAGGTTAGTCCCGCCTTAGCCCGTTGCCAGCCAAGCCAGCAGTTTGAAAGTCTACAAAAATAGTCACAGGTAGTAAACGTAGGCAATATCTTCATTCTCTTTCAAGCAATACCTAATGCTTTCCCTAATTGTACTACAAGCACTTTCACTGCTGACTGACTTCAAAAAAATTCGTACGGATTACTCGGTATCAACGTCACTCGAGGTAGGCTGCGATGCGACGTTATGTAGTATTGGGACTCAAATGGTAATCATTTGTTGAGCCCGCAACCAAGCACATCAACTTGCGATAAACTGGTAAATAACGTGGTATCACCCAAAAAAAAATTAAGATAAGAGGGTCTGAGGGTCCTTACAATCTTGAATTAATCTCGGCCTAGGCTAGTCAGTCTACACTAACTACAGCAGAGAATTAAACGTTTTGGTAGCGAATGACCAACCGTGTTGGGCTCGGTCAGTTAGCCCGGTAGCTACCAACTAGAGACATGCCAAGATTCTGAGGTCGCACCCGTGTTTGGCGTTCCTGCGTTGTCCTTAATGACGCGCCATCCCCACCGATCCGTGGAATCACTCTTGCTTTGGGCCAAAAAACCATCCTAAAAAGGGAAGCGGTTGGTAAAGAGAGCTCCCCCTGCCCTGTCCCAACTTCTTGGCAGGCTTCCTCTGCTGCGTAGGTTGGACCGGACAGACACCGGAGCTAATTGCCCGCCAGCCTATCACAAAGTGTTCTGGTCGATCGAGATCTTGTTTGGTGGAGCGAAATCCCATGGCAGTCGTGAAATTACCTGGGGAAGTCGGCACAAGCAGAAGCGACGAGACAAGCTTTATCTCTTCCCACGATAGATATGGTTGATTCTTGACGCCGGGCGTTGGTCATCTCTCTCTCTCTCCAACTTTGCTTGTGCTTTTGGTTGTTCCCGTCAGCATCAGTAGAGAGTCGCATCTTGTCGAACAGCATTACGTCCTACAAACGCTGTTGGCTCCTTTCGTTCTCGTCGCCGATGCGTTAAGACATTGCGCTTATTTTTTTCTTCGAGGATTAGCTAGCTTGCTCTCGTTGCTGGCGATTTCCTTCGTTAGGCTCGGCGCTCCCTTCGTTAACAACATCCGCAATACCTACTCTCTCTCTATCGCATCCATTCGTTTACGCCCTCAATATGCGTCTCTCGTTTTTTGCCGCACTTTGCGGTGCCACAGTTACCTATGCGATCCCAACTATCGAAGCTCTTGGTAACAAGTTCTTCACCAGTGACGGCGACCAATTCTTCATCAAGGGTACGAATGGCCAATATTCGATATCAACCTGCAAAAACTAACTCTTTTATAGGTGTGGCATATCAGCTAGTTCCGGGTTAGTGAACAAGACGCGTCTGGGTTATGTGGGAAATCTGGGTTCTAATATGAAACTGCTTCAGACGATCCATTGATCGACGCGGATCAATGCGCACGAGATGCTGCCCTGATGCAAAAGCTAGGTGTCAATACCATCCGCGTGTACCACGTGGATGCGGAAGCAAATCATGATGGGTGCATGGAAGTTTTTGCTAAGGCTGGTATCTACGCTATGATCGACATGGATACTTTCACTACATACATCCTTCCGGTAAGCTCCTTGTTTGGTGTTTCGATCACCTGCGTAACGAGCATGGTGACTGACAAACGCTTGTAGAATGATCCGTTCTGGAACCAAACGCAGTTTAATGCTTACTCAAAGGTCATGGATGCATTCCATAGCTATGACAACTTACTTGGCTTGTTTGTGGGCAACGAGATCATTGCGATTAACAACCAATCGCTCGCCGCGCCGTTCATTAAATCTGCCACCCGCGATCTCAAAGCGTATAGGAACGCGAAGGGTTACCGCAAGATTCCTGTGGGCTACTCTGCTACTGACATTGCTGAGCTCCGACCATGGCTACAAGACTACCTGACTTGTGGCGGTAACGTCTCTGAGAATATCGATTTCTGTACGTGCTTTTGAAAGCCTCTCCTGCTCCTATCACATGATCTCGGGCACAGCCTGTGGAGGACTTTCATGCTCATAAAACTCACTATCACGCATTTATTAACCTCTGAATTGCGCAGATGGCATCAACTCTTACCAATGGTGTGATCCTTCTAGCTACATGACTTCTGGTTACGCCAATCTTCAATCGGAGGCCGTAGACTTCCCCGTTCCCATTTTTTTCAGCGAGACGGGATGCAACACACCTGGTCCCCGTCTATTCGAGGACCAGGCATCGATTTTTGGGCCAGAGATGAGCAAGGATTGGAGTGGTGCTATTATTGTGCGTAATTCCTGGGGTCGTTTAAGCCTTCCACCATCGTTTCCTTCATTTTCCTTCTCGAAAAAGCGTAACCGCCTCCTTTAAGACTGGAGTTTTGCTTTGGAGACTTTCCACTTCTACAACACTACCCTATCGATTCGAAATGATAATAGCTGACTCCGAACGTTACAGTATGAGTGGATCGAGGAGCAAAATCATTATGGACTTATATCCTACGGACCGAAGGTCGACCCTACGGTTACTGGGAAGAATATATTTGATGGTTTTACTCGCGCGGGTACACCAACGCCGGTGTCCCCAGATTTTGACAATCTGAGCAAACAGTGGGCTAAAATCACGCCAACGGGCGTTGCCAAGTCCGCTTACGACCCTAAGGCTGTCTCGACTCGTGCATGTCCGACCTCGACCCCTGACGGCTGGCTCGTGAATGGAAATGTGGCGGTACCCACGCTGGGTGCCTCGCTCGGCACTGGTACCTACACCACTGCCGTAAGCGCTACTGACGCGGGAGAGACGAGCGCGCCCAGTCCCTCTGAAACCAAGAACGCGGTTCCTGGTTCTCAGGAGGCCGCTGGTATGGCCGCTGGACTGGTGGGAGTCATGATGATGTTTACGTTGTGGTTTTAAGCACTTGGAGTGATGGTATAAATATACGGACGACGTATTCTGGTTAATCAGCCGCGGGAAGGCGGAGCATCGAACAGCGGTGGGTGGTGGTGTGCTGTCTCCGATTTGATATCATTCGGTTCCGTTCGGACATGAAAGCATTGTCACGGCGTTTTTTTTTTTTTTTGGTCTTGCATCGTCGGTTAGTAGAAGTTCTGCTGCTAGGCGCATATAGAAGATAAACAACCTACAACATTGTACCAAATATCGGTTCTTCTTATACGTGTGCTAGTGCCTGAGGTTCTCTTGGACTTGTTATGTAGTACTTCTGACTTGAACGGTATCGTATAGATGTTGAGACAATCAGATCAAGAGACTGACGTCCTGATGAATCAAGGCTTATGAGGCGACCGGCACATCGTAGGAAACCCGATAAATCGTTGGAATTCGTAATCTTCGATTGATTATAGCCCAGTACGTAATCTCTGCAGCTGGCTCATGATGCCATAACCCGACAGCCCCCTACTCTCACTAGCAGCGGCATCCACGTTCCCATTAGCCGATTTCTTGTGCCCGGAGTCTGTCCCGTCGCGACGACCGGCCTGCTCCATCTCGCGCATGAGCTCCTTATGCCGGTCCTCGACCATCTTGGCCAGGCTATCAATGAACTTGGTGCGGCCCTTCTCCTCAGCCGTGCCGTGCCAGACAGTCGTGAGCTCCTTGAGCTCCTCGATCCGTCGCGCGGCCTTCTCGATGCCCTCGACGGGGTCGGAGCCGGCTTTGTTCAGAAGCCCGGAGATCTCCTCCCGGAACTGCTTCAGGACTTTCTGCCCCTTCTCCTCCGTGCTGCGGTCCGCGGACCCGGGCTCCGGCGCTGAGACGGATAGGAACGAGGAGCTGACTGAGAGCTCGGAGGGCGGGAATACGAATTCCATCGCGTCCCCGAAGGTCTTGACTACGGTGTCGAGCCGCGAGCGCACGAGCGTCAACGTCTGGAGCTGGCTGATGAAGGCCGGGTCCTTGGTACCCCTCACCACCCCGCCTGTTTCCACCGGTGCGGCCCCTTCTGGGGCAGTAGCCAGTGGAGGCGCGGGGCCTACAATTGATATGTGTCTTTGGTTCGTAGATGTAGGTTGTGAAGTGGTAGGATCGGCGGCTTCCTCTTGGAGCCCGCCTGGGACAAATTTGACGACGTCATCGTGTAGAGTGTCTGTCAGGGTCTCGGAGAGGCTCAGGGCCTCACCACGTAACAGTTCGACCTCGTATGCTAGCCGGCTGCCGCTGCGCAGGATATCGTCGGTCAATTGTGTCAAGGTATTGGCTAGGCGCGTGGTGTGGGCGTTGAGCTGCGAGAGCTGGGTTTGCGCCTGGGTCGAGAGCTCGGCGAGGGGCACTTGCAAGGGGTCGTTGTTCCGGGGCGAGGTCTGGAGAGAAGGTAAGGTCGAGTTGAGGTAGTCGGCTGGGCTGAATGTAGGACCTAGGAAATTCTGAAGGAAAGGGTCGGAGACGTGGGCGGATTTCGGCTCGAGATGGGCTTTCGACTTCTGGCGAGTGTGGTGTGGCAGGGCGCGAGAGGCCAAACTCGCGGAGCTGTTCTGACGCCGGCGAGCGGACATGGTCGAAGGCTAGTGTCAGAGGAGGTGGAGAGTAAGAGCGCGATCTTGGCTGGAAAGGGGGAATTCCGAGCAGTGTAAATGTAAACGGACTGTTCAACAATGGAGGGATGTTGTTTCGTGGACCACATCAAAGTATGGTTCCAAGATTATCGGCTACCTGGTAGTTAACCCCACAGTGCCGGGTAATTATGGGGTCACTTTACAGACGACAACTACCTACTAAGTTAGGTAGGTAAGTAAGTAATCTACAAATCGTTAAGCATGACCTTACTTATCTATGTCAACATATTTCGAGGCTCAAATTATAACGAATGAGTTGGTTATCAATATACCTTGGTAATAGATAGAATAGTTACATAGCAGGGATCTTGTGGCATTGTGCGTTCGCCATCTGTTATGTACCACCCGAGAAGCGCTTTGAAGTAGTTGAGTGAGGCTGACCGTTCGTCCACGTGTAGCATAAATATGTACCTCTACTTGTACACAAGGTAGTAGTAGTAGGTAGAAAGATAGAGAAGGCTTTCCTTTAAGGCTCACGTAGAATTGGTCTTTCTTCTATCCTGCAACGGACTATAAGGCCATTGTATCGTGCACCAGGCCATGGTGACATGAATCCGCATTGTCTATCTATGCTTTGTTTACATCAGTTTAGCTCGTCTCAAATGAGAGGTACAAAGGGAGGCGCAGGTACCTTAGGTGCTTTTCTAGAGCCACATGCCTTACCTAAATTCATGCAAACATGCATTCACCCATTGGTGCCTGCTCTCTTAGCCTTACATGAATTACATACAATATGTTAAAATTTCTTGCTTTTTCCAATAAAAAATAGAAAGGAAAAAAATAAAAAACCAACCTGCATCTGGGTGTGTAGATACCCTTTCAACTCCAGCCCGCCTGCCTACCTCTGTCCTGTCCATCTGCGTCGGGTCTCAAAGACCTACCTGCACCGGTCTGTTTTCCTTCCCTGCTCTTACCTACAAGTATGTTGATTTATTTCTATTCGGAGTGGAGTTTAGAGTATTTGTCTATCCAGAGCACATGTGTATCCCTGCTTCTGACCCTCCCATTGTGCATTAATTGTCATTCACTGTTGTGTCCGTGTGGCTGGATCATTACCAGAACTACAGACGTCAATACTGGTTCTGCTTCGCCCGGGTAACAACTTAAGTACTATCTTACATCATATGGCAATCCCTCATCCTTTTTTGCTTACAATTGCAGTCTTATGTTGCCTATGGTTACTAAAATTACCCATTAGGGACACCCTGGAGCAGCTTTAAGGCAATCTCTAACCTTAACCCACCGCCTCGTCATCCATTGTCTGTACTATCCACCATTCATATAAACGCATCCAGGACCTCAGGTCTTCAAACACACACAACCTTCGCTGACTTAAACGCAGCTTCTGACTGCTATCACGGGTTTGTCATAAACTCTCATACTAAACCACGGAAATAGTTCCTTTTGCAGGTAAGATAAGAAATCCATGTGCGTTTTCCTCTTGCGCTCATCCAACATCATTATCCTTTCTGTGCTTAGGCTGGAGCATCTATATCTCACCAAATTACTCGGTCGGATCATCAAAAACTCTATCATTATTTGCATCATCGCCCGGTGGTTGCTACTTATACATGTGCATTTCCAGATATGGCAAGATCTTTCACTGATATCTCCTCGTAGTCTCTATATTTGTGGAATCACCAGTCCGTGATCGCATATTGGTCTTACTTTCTACCGTATTCGAGCACAAGACGCAAGCATAGCGCCAGAACTTACGGCGATATTGAACTGTGCGAGTTCTCTGTGCTACCTTGGGATTGCAAGATGCCTCCCAGCTCAGGACGCAACCGCATGCAAGCGGACATATTGGCTGCTAGCAAGGAAACAATTCCATTCATTCCCAGAATCGGGAAAGGCGATGTCCAAGGTAAGAGGGTTTATTTACTCCGGAATATGGGCCGTATTTGAGGATATCGAAAAGGACGACCTGCTTGCTTTATTGTTTCTCCTACGTAACTTGCTATCCTCTCTAACTGCTGTTGTTGGTAGATGAGTTCGTTTTCACCTTCGCACATTCTCAGATTCCTACCGGAGAAATAGAGATCCGTGTGATGCCGCAAGGTGAGTTGCAAAGCTCTTGCTATCGGCCTTTCACTTTATTCAGAGTAGCACGTCCTAGCTATTCGCTAGTCGCAGACGGCATAACGCATTGCATAAAGCTTAGCGAGAAGAATATGGGCGATATTAACGTTGCGATCAGACGCGGCATCATACCCCAAAGATAACTACTTTCTTGTCTATACGAATGACGAGATCCCGGCTAGTATTGGCAAGACCCTTGATGAGGCGATGACATCGACAAGGGGAATGCCTATAACTGATTTGCTCAATGCCCTCAGTCGCAAGCTCTGTAGTAGCTTGCAATCAACAGGCGAAGAGCAAGATGATGACGACGATGATATCGTCTTAACGGGCACAGATCCCATGGAGGTATCAGATGATAGCGACTCGGATGGTCCTATCGACGATAGCGATGACGATGACTTTGGTTTCATTGGTGGTTCTCAACCCACCAAAAGAGTAAAAATACCGGACGTTATCTTTGAAAGGATTCGCAAAGACTTTAGAGCTGTCCGGAATGCAGGCTTCAAAGTGGGCAAAATATGCGGTGTCGACTATAGGTCGGCGTACAGCATATTGACGATGTCCATTAGGGTCAGCAAACTTGGTCTCTCAAAGGAGATTTATGCATCCTGGAATTTGGAGCCTTCCGATTATCTTGTTCTTCTTATGAAGTATGATGGCGAGTATGTGCCGTTCGAAGCCGCCATAGGAAAACCAGTTGGACAGACGCCGCTGTCTTTTAGGCTCCGCAAATGTTCAAAATATCGACCTACGTTGGCGGAAGCAAATGCAGCTTTTTCGCCGACTCATTCCAAGCCTCATCCGAGACAGTCCGTCCAGGAATCTGCGACCGACAACAAATCACCCGTGGACAGCAATAACCTTTTGACTTTTGGTGTTGGGGATTCCATCGATCTATTTCTTGACACAGGGTTTCTTCCTATGATGAAGATAAGAAAAAGTAAGTATTTTCCTGTATAATTCCCTACTAGTAGGCTAGTAGGGAACGTCTTGAATATAGTATTTCGGCAGAAATTGGGTATCAATGGAAGCTAATTTGATAATTCACAGTGGGAAATGTTTCTTGGGATGAAGCAAGGAAATTTCATTCACAGTGTACGATCACTGCCTGGGATACTGGATCAGTCAAGATACCGACTTTGGTTCCTGGCCAAACAGGTATCGCCGACACAAATCTACCTCCTATACTAATGGATGACCATTTATTAAGCGCGGATCCAGTCTCCCTGCCTCTCGTTGCGATGCAATTTACCTTGCACTATCTAGTGAAGTGCACTGACTACTGCATGATCTGTCACGACAGAATTGATGAGACTTTCGAGGCACTGAAACCATACGTCTGTAGCAACCCGCTCTGCCTGTACCAATACATGAGTTTGGGTCTTGGTCCAAGCATTGATCAGGAAATTATCAATCAGGAATACGTCGTTGATTTGTTGATTAGTTTCTGTTACGCCAGCCTACAACGCACCGCCGATGGTAAAGTGAGGCTGCGAGAATTTCCATCGGGATTGAATCTGCAAGTGCCCTGCGTTCGAAAATATTCTTACAGCATATTCACGAAAGGAACTAAAGATGTAATCATCGACCAGTATGGAGCACTCATCGAGCCGATAAACGTTGAAGTATCCTGGCTTCACCGTACAGCCACAATCACAGACCAATCTCAACTAGACCATCAAGCCCTGAATGTGGGCCAATGGGTGGTTATTCATACCGAACATAAGAATCGGGACAGTCCAGAGAAATCAGACCCGAACATGTTCCACTATGCGCGTATTGAGGACAAGACTGGAGCAATTCTGCAACTCCACATTGCGTCCCGGCATCCGGTGCCTATGGGATTGACAGCGTATAGAGAAGTGAAAGACAGGGACTGGGATAATGTTGCCATTACTACAGGGCGGCTAGTGTTTTGTAACCAGTCTCTGGATGATCTCCAGACCGACGAAGAGAAGGCCTTTTCACTAAATCTACTACTATCCTCGTTGCCGTCTGTCAGGGAAATGAGGTCTTATCTCATGGGCGACAAATCTCGACAATTGGTGACTTGGAATCGGATTCCGCCGGCAGCAATGAAATTGCTGAGGTGGATTATCGCATCGAACCGCTCCTTCATTGTCCAGCTCGATGACCCTTCGGGTAATGAGACCAATCCAGACGATACAGAAGATAAAGGGCTAGATCGATCTCATGAGAAGGTGTCGGGACTAGATGGTTGGATTCAATTCAGATTTGCGCAAGGTTCCCCTGAGAAGGAGGCACGCTTTCTGGAGGCTCTACGGGAGGTAGAAAGCCCGCATCGCACAATACTAGCATGGCAGTAAGTTTGTCCACGTGTCCGTTTTCCTTCGCTCAAAGCGTCTACCAATTCAGGGTTCTCGTGTCAGATCTCTCTACTTCCATCTTCACTAATAACCCTCTGCTGACTCTATGCATCATAGTGGTAGCGCTGTAGGCAATTGGCACTCTATTATTCGGGAGGGACTCGACTTCAAAGTCATTGCTAATGGTCGAGCTTTCGGCCAAGGTGTCTATTTTAGTCGATCTTTCGATTACAGTATAACCTACAGTAATGCTCATGCAGGATCAGAGGTTTGTTAGCCCGAGAGCTGTCTGAACGCTTTAAGCAATTCTAAGTTAGTATTTCCTAGAAACTAACATTCGTATAGTTTCTCATTTGGCCACAGTCTGTATTGCAGATTACGCAGGCCATAAGTCTAAATGAGCTTATAAATCAACCTCAAAAATTCCTGCATAGGGCTAACTGCTACGTTTTGGATGTATTGCATTGGATTCAATGCCGGTATTTGTTTGTTCGTCCACGGGATCCCAATGCTGCGCCGCCTGGACCGACATGGATTTCCCTTCATAAGTCACAGCAATTCA
This sequence comes from Xylaria sp. 218_066, assembly GCA_019843955.1. NCBI lineage: Eukaryota > Fungi > Ascomycota > Sordariomycetes > Xylariales > Xylariaceae > Xylaria > Xylaria sp. 218_066. The sequence continues at coordinate 43,415 of JADKYC010000062.1, read as the reverse complement.
AGCAGGATCCGCAGTATACAATAACAGGGCCATCTAATAGGACCGGTAAGCTTGTGTCTTCTGATGGCCCAATATTTCAGCTGACAAGAATGCTATAGTATATGTCCCAAAGATCGCCATTCCTTCGGTTCAAGAACGGCATACCTCTACATTTTCATCCTCAGATGGGCCGACTGGATATGATACAGATGCAGAGGATGTAGAGGATCTCAACTTTCTTGCCAATGGGGATGGTATCCAAGCCCATACTATGAGGCTGGAATCTGGTGGAAGCAGTACCTCTCGTTTAACCTTGACCGATTTTCGTCCAGGACATTTGGACTTTTCTATGCTGCCTCTGTTTGCTTCTCCATCCTACGCAACAAAGCCTGCACAGCAGACAATACAGAGAGAGCTTCAGAAATTACAAAAGATCCAGTCCTCAACTCCCCTACACGAACTCGGTTGGTATTTGGACTTCGACAAAATCGACAATATGTTCCAGTTGATTGTTGAGTTACATTCTTTCGACCCTAGTCTCCCCCTTGCCAAAGACATGAAGGAAGCTGGTATTACTAGCATTGTACTCGAAATTCGGTTCCTACGTGGGTTTCCTTTAACCCCACCGTTCATTCGAGTCATCAAACCCCGATTCCTACCTTTCTCCCATGGAGGAGGAGGTCACGTAACGGCCGGGGGCGCCATGTGCATGGAACTACTCACCAACACAGGATGGTCTCCAGTAAGTAGCATGGAGAGTGTGTTGCTGCAGGTTCGTCTGGCGATGTGTAACCTGGAACCTAAACCTGCACGCTTGGAAAATATGAGAGGTGGAGCCAGGCAGTATGGTCTACGAGAAGCCATAGATGCATATATTCGTGCTGCCGCTATACATGGATGGGAGGTTCCAGCAGAACTCAAGGAAGTCAGCACTTGAGAGCGAGATAGTGCCGTTGCCAACAAGAGCACACACATTGTGCAACAATAGCTTTCACTGTCTTCAAGTCAAGTGGAGATTGACAGGTCCGGATCGATGCTCAGTCCTGATCGATGAGGTCTTTGAGCCCCTGAGTGAGATTTTGTGCCAGTCCTGCCGAATTATGCGTTAACTCCTTGAGATAGCCCTTTCGCTTAAGGATTTAATGATAGATCGCCGGGTCGCAGCTGTTTATTAGAGCATGGGACAGAGATTTGTGTGTTTCACTCGCGATTGCAATATAGGACGAAGAAAGATTTATAGATAAACTAGTCTAGCATATACACAGGACTCTTTGCGCTACTGCCTGCCACTGTGCAAGGCACGCCGTTTCTTTGAAACTAGACTCTAGAATACATTTGGTGCCTGGTTTCGAGTAGGTTTCCGCATCGCGGAATTGATGGGGTTGGCAATAGACTTTGAATCTTTTGCCGAGTTGATAACCTCGGCCTCTATATCCAGATGGCAAGTGCTACGAATACACTCTGTCGAGTATGACTCGGGATATTCCTAACAAATCAGAACACCAAACGCTAGCTAATGAGAATGTAGTAAAGGACTGTGTCAAAAGGGATAGCTACGTCGACATGCTTGTAGTCCCTACGGAACGTGCATGTGCTAAGAGGTGGCGGCTTCACCGCCAAGCTTTGGAATACATTGATGGCGTTGTATGTAGGAGACGGCCTCTAAAGAAAGTCTCGACAGAGCCGCAAGGGCGCGTGCCGCCGCATTGCCACACGCCTATGGAACTCTGAAGAAATACGTGTCATGCTGTGGTTTACGTGAAAGAGAGAGGCCGTGGCGCGGGGGGCCAAAAGATTACGTTGCCTTACATGAGGGACCAAAGCCGCATGTAAAACGACTGGATACAGAGAAGCTGTAAGAGTGTTGATCTAAACATGGTTTATTAGGCAAGTTTCAAGCTGAAATTGAATGGTTGTTAGGCAATCTAAACATCAAGGCAAACGCCGAGGCATATGGATCGTGACATTGGTCCGAAAAGACGAGTTAGTGATGGTTATGTCGCATGCAGATGAGTGACGAGGTACTGCGTTTTGCGATGATCAACTAATTGGGTATTCGTGATCACACCTTGGGCTGCAATCTACCATCTGGTCGCCGAGCAATCCCTTCCCCCGGCGGCCTCCTCTGTGCCAATGGCCCTGACGGCTGAATGAATGCCAATATAACGTCGCCACGATATGCATTGCTTCTCTTTGCGTGAATTGGCATCCAAGAACGGGGCTACTGCCATCACGTTTGTGCCCGAGAACAGATTGTTGCGTTTGTCTTGGCTGAATCGGGGTGCTGAATAGGAAGGTGATAGTTCCACGCATTTGGCCATTCCCTGGTCTCGGCTGTGTGCGTACGCGTCTTGGAATAGTAATATCACGTAATTCGTTACAGGCCTCCAACATCCATAGTCAACCTCTCAACCACTTCTACCTCTCTATTACCATTAATTGTGGCCACCCATTGGTCAAGAATTCGAACCTCTGCTTTATTATTCATCTGTTACCCTATTGTATTCTTGTTGAGAATCGGATTAAAGCCTTGGGATATTCTAGGGCAAAATGTATACAAAGTTACTATCTTACTAACCAGTCCGTCTCCCCCTTCGTCAGAGTAGTGCTTAGGGACCTATCAGCGCGATTTCCCGCGTGGCATTGATCCCGACTCCTGAACATTGCCAATATAACCCAATTCAGCTGTGATATAGCGGATCAAGATCTAGCTAATCAAATCGCACGCGGTCGTGGGACGCCATCGGCAGCGCGCTTGATGCGCCTCCAAACAGCGTCGAACTGCTTATCGCTCTTTGAGAAGCGGCACATGGAGGTGTGCGTACCACTGAGTATCATTTTCTGTTCATGCGGTAACCCCATGATGGCGGAGTCTTTGTCTACGATCTAACCCTGGAGTCAGCTGGCACCCAGAGCAAGCCTTCAGGGTAGTCGCCCAATCCGTACCACTTTGCCTAGAATATTGTAGGCATACTCTTCGTAAAAGCTCACGATAGCATAATTGGCAGCTATAGGGCGGAAGTCTTCGCTTATTTCATACAGATCCTCCGAATCTCTTTTGAGAATCTTTAGAAATTCCGACTGGCTGGTGCGAAGTACGGCGTGTCCGATTTTCTCTGCCATTACGGCCCAGTGGGCTGCATCTGCACCTCGGTGTGGCGTTCCAAAGAAAACCTAAATAGTGTGCGTCGACGCCTTATCAGCGAAAGAACCTAAATGTAGGAGCGTGCGAGCACGTACTATTCCTTTCGTGCAGTCGGCCATACGAGGATAGTCCTCCTGAGCGAACGCTAAGGCCTTGAGTTATACCTGGCATTAGAACAAACCATAGAACGTTAGCCTTCAAGAAGGTGGACTTTCATACTTGCTTACTGATGAGCCCCCCAAGACTATGCGCAACGATGACGATCGGAACGTTGGCGTATATCTAATCATCATTGAGAATGAGAATTTCTAACAATGGCAACAAAAGTCTATGTGCACATGCACTTACGGTGTCTTCTCGTTTGTCCCTTAGCAATTCCAACAGACTACGCGCAGTGTCTCGCACGTTCGCTATTGACATGCTATTAAAGGAGGCATCATATTCAAAGCTCATGGTACGGCATCCGGGTATTTTCTTGGGTAGGAGGTCCTTCAACCACATTGTCGTGGGTGCAAGCCAAGACTTGTCGGCGAACGTATCCATGTAGTGACCGTTTAGGCCATGGATAGCAACAACGCTTCAAGGTATTAAGCAAGGCCGTGTAAACAGAGAAGCATGAATATTTCTTACTCCATTGTAGGACATTTTGGTTCCTCTGTTAACAGGTGTAGCGTGTTCACCATCGTGAATACGACTTGGTATTTTTCGGTCTCGAACCTGCGGGAAGGATAAGTTTACAAGGAGAGAGGAGAGCGAAACACGAGACAAGACGAAGCGAGTTAAGGTATAATTATCTGTGATTCTTATTCTTGTCACAGTCTTTGTGGCCATTAGATCAAAATACGCATTAGCAAATGTTGTGATTGCACTTTCCACATTTACCAATAGGCTGCCGCCACTCATATCAACAGCGGATAGCATCACTTGCTTAAATCGAGGCTACCAATCCCACGATGGCTCCTTTCATCATGTGTTCTGCACCATGTGCCCTGGGCCTTGCGTTGCAGTTGGGTAGCCATATGGCCCACTAGTGCTAGAGGTAAGACCAGACCTAGGCAGACCCTCTCCCCCCTTTCTCTCCTTAACCTTTAAAGGTCTAGTATATCGATTTTCAAACCTTACGATTCCTATTGTATGGCACAATGAACAATTCCTTTTGCGCAAAGAGCCTACACTGACCAACTGACGATCTCTGCTATAATTACGAAAGACCACTCTGGTCTTAGAAGTCGTGGTAGAGGCTTATGGTACACTGAGTACAAAGCAAGCATAACTTGGTCTATTTCTTATATAAAACTATCACCTTCTCCGCCTTGCCGTCTCATAGACCTTAGTTTGCAGCGTGGGCCCTCGTCAATCTTGCAGGATGGCTCCGGTGGCTGAATTACAACTCAGTGTGATCTATGATCCAGAGGAGGAAGGGCGAGGTGTTGCAGATGTCGAGTAAGCTATTTTAATTGATTGAAAACCTGCGAAATCACCATGTCTACCCGTGCTGACTTGGACTCATCACAGTGTCGTACTCGTCCATGGCTTTGGCGGTGATATCATGGATACGTGGACCGATAGAACAGTTGAACCCAACGTCTTTTGGCCACGGGACTTACTCCTACAGAAGCAACCTCGAACTAGAATTCTATCTTTCGGGTATGACGCTGGAGAAACAACAACGGCGACGATTCGTGACAACGCCCGGACCATGCTAGTCTATCTAGACTGCCTGCGAGACGACGACTGCAAGACTAGACCAATTGTTTTTATAGGCCAGTGCCTTGGCGGGCTGATTATTAGGCAGGTAAGTAAGACAATCGTCTAGTATTTGGTTTGGTAGCTGATATATCCTTGGTATAATAGGCTATGTGCTTCGCAAAAAGGGAGAGGATCTACAAGCCCATCGCCTCCGCGACCAAGTCCATCGTGAGCTCACCCCAGTTATCTTCATAAGGGATAAGTCCTGAATTTTTCTGATTAATACAACTAGATGTTTTTTGGGACGCCACATGGAGGGGGAGACGAAAAGGGATGGCTGAAGCTGGCCAAGAACTATGAGGGATTCGGGCCCAAATGCAAGATGATCGACGTTCTTGGAAAGAATACGGCCGAACTGTTGAAGTTGGATGAAGATTTCTGCCGCCTCATAAACGACTATACTATTGTGAACTTCTTTGAGCTGCAGCCGTTGTCCGGTACGGCGATGACCATCGTGGGAAAGGCGGACGCAACCAAGCTTCCCGGCTTGGAACAGTTGGGCGTAAATGCGGACCACCTCAGGATATGCCAGTTCAAGCGTGTTAATGATAACACATTTATGAAGGTTTGCAAAGTCATAAAGGAGGCTGTCGGGAAGCCCAAGGAACAAGCGGTGGCAGCCCAAGCCCCGCCGTCTTCATCAGCTAAACAGATCGAAGCTCCTAAGTTAATGCCGCCGCGACAAATGTTGCAGCTGGAACAAGGCAATAAGCCATCATCCACGCCTTGGGATGAGTACCCAAACCAGGAGACTCCAGCTACTGCAAAGCCAAAATCGCATAGGCCAGTATTGGAGTTTGTCAGGGCGCGTTTATTTTATTAAAGATGCTGATGACGATCTCTGTCTTTTGTTATCAAACTCATTGTACTGCTGAAATTAACATTGAAGCGATGAATCCTGAGCCCTCATGAAGAAAAGATTAGGCTTGAGACCCTGTACTGGTTACTTTTCTAATTTATATTGCCAATATTACCGCGTAAGACCAAAGCACTAGGAATTGCTTTTTTATCGTCGAATGATGTAACTTTAAAATCTGAACAACATACATACAAATAGATGAAAATCTTCCTTCCTGGCTCCTGGCCTAGCTACACTCAAGATCACTTATTTGCTTATATTCTACTAGCTCCGTCTCTGTAAACTGGCGATCACATGTTGAAATCAGCTGTGCTAAGCTACAGGGGTCTTGTCGAGTTCAAATGTATCTACGAATCTGCGGGCGCCCTTGATAATCCAATGTTCACCACGATTCGAGGCTGAACGCTGTCTTTCTGTAGGCAGTACCGGTGGTTCCGTTTGTAGGGGAGGCGACCTGTGCTTGATCTTCTCGTCGACTGAGCAGAGCCTGGGATAACTCTCTTCATGCCAGTTGTGGAAATAGCATCCGACTTCGGCCCAGCTCTTAGCATTGCCCAGAAGTTGGTTTTCTAATTGCTGCTGCCGCTCACGGTCTGCTTTACCCTCTCTGATGTTGCTTCCGGGTATGGCTAGGTCTCGGCCCAGCTTTAGGTGCTCCGACCAATATAAAGCAGCGTATCGGAGGAACGGATATTGCTTCATTCTCTCCTTGACCTCCGCCTGCCAGGAGAGCCAGTCGTTGCTTTTAGACCTAATAGGCTCGGAAAGGAAGGGCATGGCTAGATAGGTGGCGCAGAGATTCCCTAGCCTCGAGTGGCTCTCTGCCTCATCCATATAAGAGTCGGCGTGGTTAGGCAGCTTCACACCTTTGCCGTACTCCTTGCGCAGCTCCTCGGGTTTCGTGGTGAGATACTTCCTTAAACTCGGGTGAATGAGTTCAAACCGGCCGTTTTCGAACTTGATTAGATGGCCGCAGTACCGGTGAACCCAAAGCTCGGTATGATCGTTCACAAACTCGCACACTTCCTCGTAGCTGAAATTTTCCCGACCGGTGTTTTCCCTTGCTTTCTGAAGAGCCCACGCAACGGTGAGTTCGGCCGGGGTTAGTCCCTCTTGCTGGAACGCAACCCACGACAAAACCTGCTTGATAGACCTCCTGTTCTCTTCATCTGCCCATGTCTTTTCAAATAAGTGGTCATATAGTCGTGCAGTGTCTTTTGGCGGGCTATCCAATAGTTCGTATATATCGTCCTCGCTGTAGCGTACATGTTTCAGGCCCCCGAGCATCAACTCTGCGCGTAGGTAGATCCCATTGGCCGCCTTAGGTACTCCCTCGCCTATCTTCTCCCGAAGCTTAGGAGAATATTTGTGGATTTTGTCGAGCACATCCAGACGACGACCAACGGCCGTTTTTATATCCGCTCTAGTATCAGTGGTCCCAATTGTATATCGGGCAAATCCATATTTCACCGAGTCTGACTCTAGGCTTGGGTATTCATTGGAGAAGAAAAGTAATCTCAGGTCGTGGAGCGTCTGTGTCCCTTTTCTAAGAGCCCATGATGGTTTCTTGCGACTCCGTAACGCTTCAAGGGTTTCGAGGAAAGCTTCCTGGCATTGCCTTTCCATTTTATCGAAACCATCGATGACGGCAATAATGCGGTGCTTTGCCAATGCCTCGGTTATGGCTTCTAGCCAAAGCGCTCTGAAGTCTGGTGTCCAACCGTCGGGCGGCTTGTCATTCTTCCAGTTGCGCATCAGGATACTACCAATAAGTTTTGGTTCTATGTCCAGAACCTGTCGAGTAGTAGCAGCGAATAGACCCTGCACATTGTTCTCTGCCGGTTGTGATTTGCGACTGGGCTGATTGGGAACTCTGTTGTGAGCCTCAGTCAACAGGGCTCTCAGATCGCTGTCTCCCAGAAGTGGCTGGCCGCGATGTAGCTCAGGTTCTATGTCTAGCGCCTGTTCGATAATCTTCGACAATAGATACCATACGTCGATATTTGTCGGATTCGGCTCGCGCAAAAAGGCGCAAACGACCGACTCGCCCTGTCCTCGTAGTTTGTCGACAACATGCCTTGCAAGATAGCTTTTACCAGAACCCGGAACCCCTGAAAGCCAGAGCCCCTGCTTGCCATATTTCTGGGTACGCCAGTCTTCGAATTCAGTTCGCTCAAAGATCCACTCCCCGGTCTTTGCTGTTACTTTCTTAGCCATCATGGATTGACAAAGTAAATCGGAGCAAAGCAAATCAAGAGCTTTCGTGCGCTTCTCAGTAAGTTCTGAAGTATAATAATTAGCGCCAGTAGTTATGGTATTGGTGGTTTCGGGGGCCGGGGGAGGATTGATCAAACATACTTTTCTGCTTAGGGGACTCTTGGATCATTTTTTTCATCCCCTTCCATACCACTATGAAACGATCTTTTTCCTTCTTATTCCCTCCGAACTTACAAAGGCCGAGATGGTCGCTCGCTATCATCACAGCATCTTCAGTAGTGATACCCATCTTTCCTTGTTCGTGGTTCACCACCTGCATTCATATTGAACTCGTACCCATATTTATGAGCTTTGATTGTCGGTTGTGGTGATAGAACTTACCGCTTTGCCAAGTAGCGCTGTCTTATTTCCCTCTTGAAAAGTCTTGGAGCTTATTTTCTCATAGAAATGAACAAAGTCGCCCGATGTGCGATAAAGAAACTCGGGATACCGCTGGATCTCTTCTACCATGTCTTCAGTAGGCTTTGCTCGTTTTGTCGAGAATAGCTTCATTGTTGGTCTATTACATTCTAGGATATCAGCCAAGAAGGTCGAGAACTCCTCATTTGACCCACGATGGAGTGTTGAAAAGTACATCTTCAATGCCTTGCCGTCAGTAACGTCGAATATGCTGCACGTACGATCAACTTACAACACCCAAGATTGTATTCTTGATGGATTTGAACGCGGGGTCCATATAGGCGACCTGGATTGCCTTAAAACCATCAATCAAAGCCTAGTCAATACAAAAGAGGCATATGAGAGATTTTAATCACCCTTTTGATGATGACACCCCCAAGACTATGACCCACGAATACGATAGGCCTCCATGTAACTCGCGGGTCATCTCGCTTGTCAATTAAGTGTTGCAGGAGATTTTGTGCAGTATCATCAATACCGGCCTTACTAGTGGTGCCTTTGATGGAGCCACCATACTCAAACGATAGAACACGAACACTGATACCGTTTTGTTGGAGGACCCCCGGCAAGAGATCTTTCGGCCAAACTGTTCTGTCCCCGGCCTTCCAGGTCCCGATAAAGTCTCCGTTAAGACCGTGGACTAACAAAACACTGGAATCGAGAGATAGTCAGACTATTAGCTGTACTGTTACCGAACGGGTTATACTTACTCTACATCAATCTTGCTGGGACTAGACGAGTCTGAGTTTGGATAGAGCTCGTAGAGAAACATATTTGAACCAATAACTAGTCTAGTGTCTCAAAATAGCCGGGCATCTCGTAGTGAATAATTCATAGGTTATAGAAGTTATGGTACTTGGGTCCGGGGATTTTATCTTCGGCTTATGGACGTCTCGCACAATAAATGGAGAGCAATCCGGCTCGTCCACCGTCTTTGTTTATTAGAAACAAATGTGTCCAACCTGTTGCGCAACGATATTGTCCCTTATCATACCTATTCACAGCTCGTGATAGGGTTGATGCATGACAACTCGTGACACTACCAGTGGTAATGTGTAGGCACATGTGATTATGTTGATATTTGTGTTATCTGCCGATTTTGGCCAGAGAATAGATTATGGAGGGTTTCTGTCGCCTGCGGTTGGCTGGTGATGACTGACGATTCATGCGTGATGGGTTGCCTCGAAGCAGGCAACAGAACCAGCAGCCTACTGGAATCCGCTGACCAATCCCGAATAAACTTCACACATGCACATTCATGATGAGTACTTAAGCGATATCTTGAAGTAGCAGACAACCAAGCTGAATATAATACAGGAGAAAGCAACTAATGGATGGAACGTGCAAATGAAATAACTCCCAAAGCCATTGTGGTTTCGGTATATATTAGGTGGTTCGATGATACCAGATACAGTTCAATCATCTAGAACAGGCTATCCACGAAATTTCACTGAAGCTCAGTCTGATCAATTATCACACTGCATACTTCGAGCTCATAGATTGTCAAGTCTAGAGCACCTCAGAACCTTGATAACGGCTACTGTCCGGGCTAGCTAGTATCTCTTTCTACTAGTGTAAGTAAGTGATATTAAATGATAGTTTGTTGAAATGCTCATGCATATAAGCAGCACCTTGGAGGGGGACAAACTCCAGTGTGATGGACGGACAAGGGGGCCAATCTGTGGAAGATGGCATCTCAAACTCCTCATCATTACTTGCAAATATGCTCCCGGGGCTGAATGTAATAGAAGGGATGACTAAAGAACTCCAGGCGGCGAAAACTAAGGCCGATGGAAACGTGCAAAAGTGGGAGCAAAGGTACAGGGAAACCGAGGAGAAGTTGGAGAAACTAGAAAAAGAGTACGAAAAGCAAGCTTCCCAGAACTGGGCGTTGGACTACAAAGTCAAAGATCAGAATCGCGAGATCCAGATACTCGAGTCGACACTGCAGAATAGCATCCCCTTGGGAGACTGGGAACACCCACCACCGAAAATGAGGACAGCGCTCGAGCTTGCCCAACAGGATAGAATCGAAGAGCTAAAAAAGGAAATAGAGATGTTGCGGAGGAAAGCTGAACTCTTGGAGAAGGAAAAGCGCGAATAGGAATTGAGTAGGCAACCAGAGTGCGTTCGTGTCTTGTAGGTTGGGGTAGCTTTGATTTGGCTCAGCGGCGCTCACTTGCCAATGAAGCAAATATTATTAAGGCGAACATATATCTGCCAACACATGACTGTGTAGTCAATATTATGCGGGTACATGCATTTTTGCGAGGACCCTGAAAGGGTCATCTGATATGACGTGGCTGCATGTGTGACGACTGAATAATAGACTAAATCCGTGAGAGATGTTTCTCCCGAGTCATCCGAAGTTTCTGCCAAGTAACGAATAGCCTGGCGAATTGGCCCCTGTAAACCCCAATTCGGGATCGAAGCACATACCTAATCCCCTGCATACTTAGGTAGGCATCGATCTGCTAACGATGGACGGCTGAGGTGCATCAGTGCCCAATGCCATTTTGTGTGCAAGTCTGGACGCAAGCAAGTTAGGCCCTCATGGATTGCGCTACCGTGATACTTGTCCGAGCAGAGCCTCAATTAAGTTCGCCTTTACGTGCTGGTCCCATGGTCCGCCCACGACCTGACACGAGCCCCCGCGAACGAGTCGAAATCCACTCTAGATGGTTCCTAGGATCTGCTGTGATTTCTAGCTACTCATACTCAATACGCTTTTATGTAACTACAATGTTCAAGCTCAAGATTGCCAGTTACAAAACCACAACGCTTTCGCATCAAGAAATATTTGGGAAGAGGGAAGGTTGTCTACCTGCTATATTGTAGTCATGCGTACATAGATTCGGGCTGGGCGCAATTTAATTCAGGTCTCTTGTTCCCTCTTCGGTGTCCGGTTCCTCTGATGGTACGGCCATTGCACACTTATCTCTATTCACAACGCACTTATTATTGAGCAATATACATCAAGCCCTCTGGTTGGCAGGCCGATACGAAAAGGTACTTGTCTCTAAGTTTTATGTTGCGGCTACTTGTCCAGTATACTTTCGTAATGTGCGAAGACTAATGCCAACGCTCTTATAAAGCCAATCTCAAAATGGCGATAGATGATTGGCGAAACGCCCAAGCAGCGGACCTCGAGAAAGAAAAAATCGTCGACGCCGTGACCCAAACCGGGAATATTGGGGACGAGATACTCAAAGTTATTTCGGCGCTTAGAAGGGAATTGAAGGCAGCGCTGGTGGAGCTGGATCAAGCGCGCCAGAAGGTGGTTGATTACAACGAGAAGTTCCTGGCAGAACTGAACAAAATGCCTAAGAGCGACGAATCACAGGCCATCAGAACTTGGGCACGAGCGGAATAGGGTTATTGTGCCTAGTTGTAAGCGGATTTTCTGGGTTCTCTCAGTTTATTTTGTCGGCTCGTGCTCCTTTCCCTTAGTGTACGCCGGTTAATGGTTTCCCAGAATAGCACCAGATACTATTCAAGATCTCACCAAACGGATTGAGCCGAGGCAACAAGATAACTATCATGATTCGATCGATGTCTTGGCTGTATATACCGTCGAGATTTATATTCTGTTATAGCTCGCATTCGCATAGACCATGTCATTACTGAGGAAGCTCAAAATAATTCAAAGCCTCAAGTTAATTCATGTGTTGGACAAGACTTCATTATGGTATCAACAAGCTGAGGGAGTAGTGGGTCCGGCACCTAAATTTTTGGAGTGAGGTGTTAATGTAGGTATCATACAAAATCCAGACAAAGAAATCGATTGAAGTTGTGGTTATGGCTTTATCTCTCTATTGGAGTTTTTCAAGGTGTAATATTGATATGCAGCACCACCCCCTGGCAGGCCTCTCATGGCTACCCTAGCCACCCCATCTACGCGCTTTACGCGTATTAAATAATTGGTAATTCTACTATTACTGTCAAAATATTACAATATGTTCTAGCGGAGGGTTTCTGCTTACAAAGTAGAGAACAGAAAACCGAGCATTTAAGTTGGAAAGGATAGGGGTTCGGGGGGGAAAGAGGTTGGTTTTCCAGCAATAACAATTATTAAGATTTTCTAGAAATATTAATTTATAGTAACGAATTTATCAAACCTCATATATGTGAAGTTCCAATCCATGCTCGAAATAATGATTCTTATCTCCTGCTATTGTGAAAAAGGGGTATTTCTGTGAAGGAAGCAGGTTTGTTTGTCCTACCACCTATGACCTGGTGAGGCTGGGCACTGATTACTCCGCTTCCTTCGATTGTGCCTGTGTCGACTCCTCAACTTTGAATTTATTATTCTGAACAAGTTCCCGATCACATTGGATATATTATTTACCATGAGCAACCTGAACTTAGTTGTTGGCGTTGATTTTGGAACAACAGGTCGGTAGTATACGCACGCCTTCCCCACACTCACTAATAACTAGGTATACGCTAACAATCTACACCAACCAACAGGGACGGCTGTAGCGTACGCCAACCCCATCGAGAACAAGGTCCACCATCTCACGGACTGGCCCGGAACGCCCGAAGGTGAGTGCTGGATCTAGTTTTCGCCCATGGGCCCGCATCGTTAATCCGCGCGGCAGAATTCAAGAAATATGACAAAGTCCCGTCGATGGTGGCTTTCGAGGGCAACAATCCGGAGGCGTGGGGCTTCGGCGTTATGAGCCTAAATATCGAGTCCATCCCCAATTTCGACTCTTACAAGCTATTCAAGCCGCTTTTCAATAGCCAGGACCCTTCGGAGGCGTCCGAGGCAGAGCGCTGTGTGCGCGTATTCCTGAAGGCGCTATATGAATACCTTAAGGAAGCACTGAAAGACCAATTGCCCCAAGGCCAGGCCTGGGATCAGTCCAAGGTTAAGTTTTTATTCAGCTACCCGACAACGTGGGATGAGGAAACGCAGGCCCGCTTCTCCGCCGAGGTCAAAGCGGCCGGCTACCGGGCGGTGGACGGGCAGCTCAGTATGACGTCTCTCAACGAAGCAGAAGCGTCCATGGTGCATTTCTTCAGCAACGCCCCTGAAAACAGCCTTCCCAAGTCCGGCGAACACGTTCTGGTGGCGGATGTCGGTGGTGGAACGTCGGACGTCTCGATATATAAGGTAAAAGGCCTCGAAGGCCGAAAGGCCGAGCTGGTGCCCGTGGTGTGTGACGAGGGCAAGTATATTGGAGCCGCTCAGGTTGACGAACAATTCAAGGACAAATTGCGACCGATAGTGAAAACGAAGTACCAGAGGCGTCTGCAGGAACAACCAAATGCACAACAGCCACAAGAATATGCCTTGGAAAAGTATGTCGATGCGGCCGTGCTCCATATCGAACAAAACACGGTCTACATGACCCAGAAGCACAGATACGGAAAGAAAGTAGTAGACGGCCGGCTTCAGAGGGCTGAGTTTCAACTTTCGTTTCTTGATCCCGCCGAACCCGAGGTGCAGGCTGGAAAGGTGAGCACGAAAACATCCATCATTATCCCCATCCATAGAGAAGAATTCTTTGAGGGTGGCTTCCACGACCAGTGCGCCAAAATCTAGGACCAGTGCAAGTCGCAGATGGAGAGACTAGGGGCCGGGCAAGTCGTGAAGTGCGTTGTGCTTGCGGGGGGGTTCGGCAGCTCCCCGTACGTTATAGCTAAACTGTCGGAGAATTTCACCGAGTATTCCAAGTCCCAAAAAGTCAGCCCGCCAAGCGTGATCCAGATCGCCGACGCCCAAATTGCCGTGTGTCAGGGACTAGTGAACGACGAGCTGCGCAGCATACATGGCAACGGCTTATGGGCCTACCCAGCCGCTGCCTCATACGGCATTCAGAAAGGCGGTAAAAAAGAAGGCATCAAATGGTTCCTGAAGCATAATGACGAACTGAGAGTCCCGCGTGCTGTTGACATTGAACGCCACGTGGATATTGACCAAAACAGTATCGCCGGTTTCCCTGACTTCAAAATCGTCAAGATCGAGAAGTCACCACCGACATGGCTCGTCATAAACAATGCGGGAAGGCAGAATGGATCCAGCACGCTGTCTCGATAAAGGATATCACTGAATGGGTAAAGGTACTAATAGACACACCATTCCGCGCAAACACATATGGCAAACTAACGCGGCGCGTCGTAGGAATACCTGCCAGACGACCTGAAGGGCAGGTTCCCATTCTCGAAGAAGGCGACACTGACTATCAGGGCCAACATGTCGCGCGACACGATCATGCTGACCCTCCCTCAGGCCAAGCCTCAACCCAGCCGCCCCCTTTACATGCACGAACCCTGGCACAAAGCGCCCGAGGTCAACGCCGGAAGGGCCAAAGCACCGAATTTGAAGGCATGGAAGTTCAGCCTGTCACTCACTAAGATACTCGGCCTTGGCGCACTTGCGGGCACCATTGGATCCCTTATCTACACTGCCGTTGAGTTTCATAAGGGCAAATCCGAACCGAAAGAATCGCAAGGACCACCTAACAACGATTCGAAACCCGCCATACCAGGCGTAGGAGATAACGAGCAGGAAAGCGCAGGATATGACCATGTCGCTGCTGCTACTGCTGCTTCCGAGCATAGCGGGCCGGACGCGGCTGACGTGCCGGTGACGATAACAACGGCCGATAGGCCAATTATCGACAACCAGTATGTCCTTTAAACTTAAAATATTTTGGGACAGCTGGGTTTATTGGTATAAACGACGCTTATGTAACAACTAACCACTCGGGCTTCATTGAAAAAATACTTCTCGGAATGATCATAATCTTTTAGTCGGTAAGGGTCAAAAGGTTGGAATAAGCCCAGCCAAATAGTTGTGGCTATAGAGGTGTCTGCGTGGTCACGGACAATAGGCATATTGGATATCATGGCCCTGCTGTTCTTGAAAACCAACAGCTTTCGTCCTGGGCCTGAATCCCCCCCCCCAAGCGCGCAAATATTGAAGTAATATCATGGCGACTGTCTTTTTCCTTTTTCTTTCTGTTATTTATTATCGTCTTTTCTATTATAGCGAACCCAGTATGTCGACTAGCAAGGGCTCAAGATAGTGTGTACTACGTGAATTTGGTTCTGGGCAACATAGTCCACTTCAAAGTTCTAATATCACACCGATTTACATCAAGTCACGCAATAGGGCCGTAAGACGAAGCAGTAGCTAAAAATAAACTTGCGGTTTGTACGTCGTACCCAAGGTCAAGGTAAAGCAAACACATAAATAAATATATAAATAAGCCCAGAGCAATCCTCCCTTCTGTCCCAATCAAACCCTCCCCCCATTGGCAAGAGAATTACTCGCGAGGTGTCCACGGCGAAAAGAGCCCCTTTAAGGGGCGCGTTAGAAATAGTCATGATAGGGGTAAGAACTATAGCTATGAATACAATCCATACCAGCCAATAACGGCCACCAAACCATTTTACCATCATTCCGCTCACGAACACCTGAGTACACCGTTATGTTACGAGTACCATCGAATACTCTATAAGCATTGTAATAAGATAACCAGAAAACATCTTCCCCTAAATACCGGGATAATAATGAGAGAAGCCAGCTCTCATGGCCCAAGGTTTTAGTCCATCTTATCCATGACAGTGCGCTATGCAGCCGGTGCTTCTGGGTAATGAGGTTCGCGGATGGACAACACTGCGATCAATGTTAGAATGGAACCATCTATATGCTCGTGCCACTTACCTCTAGACTTCTTGGTGACTTTATGGAGGATTTAGAGTCCTTGGGTATTTTTGGCTTCTTGTCTTTCACGAGATTCCCGGAAAAGCCGGAGCTGCTTCTTTTGCAGGTCCTCCACCCGAGGAGCACATCGCCAGCATTTACCTTCGATAACAAGTTCTCGCGTGATATGCGTAGCACGACTATCAGCGTGGTCACATAGAAAAAGCTTGCCCTGACTAGTGTATCGATTCTGAAAACTGCCACAATGATAGGTCCTTTTGTGTGCCCAATGGTTCGGATTGGAGCACTGTTCGTGCTGGATCAGGTATTCTCCACAGTAGCAGCCACGCAACGATGGATTTTCCACGCCCTCGTGTTGTTGTAGTCACATTTGAGCATATTTCCGAGCATCTTCCAACTTGATAACAATTACCATCTTGAGAGATAATTCAAGATTGAAATTTTATCGCAGTTATGGAAGCCAGAAGCTAGGGGTCCAACGTTTGATTTTGGGTGTTGACCTCAGAAATCCTGAGGGTTAGCTTCCTGAAGAATTATATACAACGTGCTTTCCCGTCGAATATAACAAAAAATTGAACAACAAATGTAAGGGTGCTGGCGTAAGCTTGTGTTGATCAATATAGATGACCGAAACACTGCAGGGGTTAGTATGGTGGGTTAGAAGGTATGTGTGTGTTCTATTAAGTTTACTAACTTTGTAAACTGGGTGTAGAGACCTCAATATATACATGATCAAGACATCCATATTCCTTCATGCCCCCTTCATCTTGTACAATAGACGAATTGACGTCTCGGCACGGTTCACTGTTCGAAAGGTTTTTATGTGTTGTAATATAGGATCCCTAGCTGCAAACTACCATGAATGATTTTTGTTTTGGAGTAGACTTTTAATGTAGGTGAATATAGATGTTACGATCTTATGCTACCACAACATACCGGCCAACAAAGTGTTTAGTAATTATTTGCATAGAAGTTATAATACATATATATTTATAGTTCGAATATTAATTCTATGCAAGCTTCTTGATTGGTTCCCTCAAAGCTCCTGTATCATGCAAAGTTATCAAACAAATAGCATCGGCCCTGTGATACCTGTTTTGTACTCCCCATGCTTAGCTGATGAAAAATCGCTTGCCATCATTGTCCTATTTGTTAGAGCGGTTACTATCAGGGCTAACGATCTAGGCGAAGATACAGCGTATCACGTAATCACGTATATACGCAGAAAAGGGACTCTGAATAGAACCTGGATGTAACTTGTAGAAGGGAGAGTGAAAGCTAAGGAGTCTCCGGTGTGAAGGTTCTACTATAATACAAGGTTTGGTGGGGCTACGTCATGTGACCTGACAGTTACACACCCCGACAACTCAAGGCTACGCTCGTATCTCGCCTTTGGAACTGGGTATTGAATCGGCCCGGAGTTACTTAGCTTCTTTGAGGCCCTAGCCAGGGAGGATTACTGATTTATATGCATCCAAGGCTAATGACTATTTCTAAATTCAATAGGGGATTGCTTATGAATAAAATATAAGTATATCAACTAAAAAAGCGAAGAAATTAGAAACATTTGAAGGAGAATTTAGCTAAGGTAGCTCACTAAGGCGCTTCAAATATAGAGAGGTTCATGCGGGGTCAATGGGTTTGATACGTTGTGAACAGAAACATAATATTGTAATCATTTCAAACAATGCTAAAACTAGGCGACGCATGTAAATATTCAAAATAAACAATGCCTGCGATGTTAACGTACTACAAAATCAGAATTTGACCCACTAGGATGCGTTAGTAGTGTCAGGGGCTGGCGGAAGGGGGTATGTGTTTGCATCTAAGCTGTGAAGCTCACCGTTTGTCGCATACCACACTGCTGCCTGAACTATTTGTCGAATAACTTGGAACTCACCCTGATCTCGTGGGGTATAAATTATCATGAGAGTTTCGGGGACGGGCAAACGAATACCAAGGTACCAGTTGAAGTACAACTTCCAGTACCAGGCCGTAGTGCAGAAAGGATGTCTCTCGCCCCATCCGCTTTCAATAACACGCCTACAATCTTCGGGATGCAAGACAATATGAGACGTGCCCTCCCTATGGAAATGAGCTATCTCTCCGCCAAAGACATCTGGGGTATTGAAGGCGGCTCTAGGGTTTAATGGACCACCCCGCTCGTCCATAGGAATCTTTAACCGGCGACGAAGGGCTTGAAGTCCGGGCTCAAGGAAGGACTGTCTTATTTCTATGACGTGCCCAGATTCAGATGTGACAAACTCAGGTAGTAATGTCTCCAGTGCAACTTGAATGTTAGGGGGCGCAGGAAAGTCAACCTGCCTCTGTGGTGTCACACCGCAAACACTAGGCCTCGGGCCGTTGCGCTGGGGGAGGAAGTGAAGACGCCCCCGATAGGGCATCTGTGTTTGGGGTACTCGAGGAGGGCGCAGAACGTCAACGTTCGCCACGAATGCGCGGAGACGAGCCAAAGCCCAGCCCCCAAATGACGTACCAGAGCCGCCGAGACCTAGATCTTTGAAAAGAATGTAGTAGTCTTCATAGATGTATACACCCCAATCATAGATAATCAGGAGGAGCAAAGAAGGAATGAGATATTGCCAGAACAGTTGAGATTTAATGACAAGCTGAAAGAAGTAGTCGTAGGTTGACACAATCACTGTCATAGGAGCAAGAGAGAAACCGTTGTACCATAGACGCTGTACCGGGGACTGAGAGTAGACAAAGGACTTGATGGAAATAGGGAAGCCGGTGGAGTACCAGTGGTAACCAAGAAGAAAAACCCATAACGCGATTATTAGAAAGTACAGTACAGTAATTCGATAACGTCTGCGTAGCCGGTCGATAGCCGCAGCTGCCCTAAGAAGTCTGAAGACGAGTGGAACTACGATCATTAATAGAATGATATGAACTATCAACCTAGAAACCATAGTCGGGCTATTCTGATGTGTCCACATGGCCAACGCCGAGGCTGTAGAAATAAGTGTTGTGAGTGAAAGGACTATTGTAGTAGTCGTACTCATTGTATCGTAGCTTCAGGTTAATTCCTTGATGTTGCTGGTGTAGTTTTTTTTTTTTTTTAAGGCGGATTTGGGCATAATTTATACATACTAGATAATTATCAGAAACGTAGCAGCTATTCTAGTTTCAAGCCTCTTGTTGTATTCAATTCCATTAGCAGGTATAAGAGAATAATGAAACAGAATCATTGTTTCTGACAATGTTGATAATGGACAAGGGGCATTGTTCCACATACTGCCTACCTACCCAATCAAACATGTTCAATAAAGTATCACTGTCTTAAGTATCTATCCCCTTCGTGCTTTGTGCTGCATAATTCGTACTCCCATTTCACTTCTCTGCACTGGATGCTGGAATCCGCCAGAAGATTCATAGTAGCCCCTCAGTTTACACCCACGAAGCTTCACCAGCCAGAACGGCTACGATCATATCGTCAAGACAGGCGAAGAAGGCTATAGTCTATTTGGGATACCAGACAATATTATTATGTCGTTCTATCCTATGAAGAAATGAAGGACTACGAACTCGAAACCCCCGTTCGAGACGCCTTCAGGGTCTATTGAATCTTTTATCCCCGTGCGTCCGCGTCATTGTACTAGATGAGAACTAACGCCATCAAGCTGCGGCGTCAAATCCAGCCGAATTTACCGGGCCCCCGACAACGTCTACACTAAGAGCAAACGCGATGGAAGACAAAAATAGAATCGGTCAACGTTGTGGCAAAATGGTTTCTCGGTACGCTCCATGCCTCTTCGCCCCCATATCATCCGTATCCACCGTATCATCTTGGGCGACGAGCGCATTGTAGGCTGGGCTTCTAATCACGTAGACGGAACATGTTAGTTTAAAATGAAGTGGCTAATGCAGCTCACTGACACGCTGGATTATCTACATCTTGAGGTCGGTGTTCTCAATGGAGATCTTCAACTCAAGAATATTTTTGGTGACAAGGCCACGGACAATGTCTTACTGATCTATTTCGAGAAATTCTGCAACGATAATTGAGAAGCAACTGCAATGGGAGTTCAATCAGCTGCTGTGGTTAGTGTATGAGATTGTGACACATGACTCGGCCCTTGTCGGGGAGAAATTATATGATCTCACGCCAGACAACGAGAACCCAGATGCATTTTATGCGTGTGATCCTAGCGTCATAAACGAAATGAAAGAGTGGCAAGTTCGTACGAATCTCGATTGTACGTCTGAAGAAATCCGACAGTACCTTCAAAACTGGATTCAGCGGCGTAAAGCACTCCCCGTGGCGACACCGAAGACCCCAATTCAAATATCGTATAAGAACCGTCCGCGACCAAAGTTCTAAATCAAAGGGAGCTACAAGAAGAAAAGGAACTATTGCCAATGGGTGAAGTTCGACGGGGAACGGCCGCCGTACTCAACAGTCTATCCTAGTCGGGCAAACAAGACCAGCAAGCCCTCCACTCCAGGGCAAAGTGTGCCAAGAAAACGCAGTATAGAACTCGACTCGCTAGACAGTACCCAAAAGAAGAGGGAAAACTGTCGGCGGACATCGAAGAGGGGGAACCCCGACGTAAAAGGGGAAAAGTTTCCGACACACATAGAGAGCACGTGGTACGCCACGAGAAACACAATGAATTGGAGACAGTAGAGAGTCTTGTTCAGGGAGTAAAAGTAATAGTCAGTGAAACAGAATAATAGCTTGAGATAAAAGTGACAGATACTGATATCGTATCCACGAAGAGGGGTTTATCAGCTTATGTAAGAGGTAGTAATCGCTCAACCTAAAGTGTCAGACATTAATTTGATGAGATGTGGGAGATCCTACTCTAGATACACTTGATATAACTGACATGGTCGTACAGATAATAGTGCAGTTACTATTCAACGTTGGAAGACAAATCGATCGTTTTATTTTTATTTGTTCTACTAGATCTGTATTGGCTTAAATGACAGGGGCGAAGCAGGGACTGAAGACAAGTAGGCCGGTACAAGCATAGTCTTATCTACTTGACGGGAGTGCAAGACGACCCGGCCTAAACCAGAACCCAACCACCCCCCTGCAGTCTTGTCAAATTGAGATGATTCCACATATCCCGCATGTTTAGGCCCTTGTCGTCGTGATGGGTAGAGGTTGAAGCTGCTCCCACTATATCTACGGTCACCTCGTTAAGGTTTAGACTCGCGTGGGGTCGCTGCAGGGTGATATTTCCACGTATCGGTATCGATTCTCGTGAGTAGCACCAGTTCTTCTCTTTGCGGGGTACCGTGTGATTCCTTGGCGTTGATCTGGGGTTCTCATGCAGCTTGGGGGTACATACCCACTTCAGTCGTTGTCACGCCGCCGACATGCTGTCACCACCGGCAGATTATACGGTGCAGGTGGTAATCATTGCTACTTTGGATGAATACACACCGTACCGTTCAAGACTTGTACCAGCCAGTTAGTTCAACTTACCCCGCTAGATGGGGGATGTATCTTCGGCCTTCATCCTCATGTTATAATAAACGCTTAGGCTAGACAACAAGATCTAGAAGTAATCATTCATAGTTTCACCGCTCTTGACTTGCATCATGGCAAGCAATAACGATCACCCTAAACTTCCGGGAGAGGAGAAGCTCGACGGCAGTTCGAGTCAGCTGAATATACATCTAGAGAAACACCATGCGGATTCTGACGCTCTATACGATGTTGACACGGCTATGGAGACTTATGCCACTATCATGGCTACTAATAAACCAGATCCACGAGGGCCGGGCTATATCAGGTTATATGTCCTCGCCGCGACTATTTTCCTTTGTTCTACCATGAGTGGTCAGTATCAGGCTAACATCTCGGAACACACGACGCGACTGTGCTAACCTCAAAGCAGGATTTGATAGCTCCCTCATGGGATCAATCAATGTGAGACCATCTTCAACTTCTTCAAACCGTGACAGCTTTAGTTGCTCCAGGGTCGGACTTCATATGCTTATACGATTATGTAGGCCCTGCCTAATTACACAGAGTATTTCGGGTTGCCTGCTACTGGTAATGCATCTACAGGAATCGTTTTTGCCATCTTCCAAGTAGGTAAGAAAATGACAGCAAGAGGGCGGGCATTAAATAATTAACAATTGAATAGGTTGGGCAGATTGGAGGTGCTCTATTCGTGTGGCTAATAGATTGGTATGGCCGCATTTGGCATATCTTCTTTGGCTGTCTAGGCGTCATCGTTGGTACCATCATTACTGGCCTAGCGACTAATTTACCTACGTTCATTGGAGGACGATTTATACTTTCTTTCTTTGCTACTCTGACTACGACAGCGGCACCGCTTTATCTCGTTGAGATCTCACCTGCGGCCTATCGAGGAACAATTGCTGGGACATTCAATACTTTCTACTATGTTGGCTCCATCCTAGCAACATCTTCTGTGTATGGCTGTCATAAGTATCTTGCAGATCAAGGGAACCTCGACTGGCGAATTCCGCTCTGGCTCCAAGCAGTTTGTGCTGGTCTAGTTATCTTAGTTATCAAGCTCTTCCCCGAGTCGCCTCGTTACCTCGTTCTCAGCGACAAGCACGAGGAGGCAAGACAGATCATAATCAAGTACCATACGAATGGTGACCCCAACCATCCTCTGGTAGATCTCCAGATGAAAGAAAGTGCGAACCCATTTCCTTCTCAAGGTGTTAATTTTTAGAGTATAGATCGTTTTAAGGTCAAGACAGTGTCTAGACACTTTTAAAATCCGCACTCGAAACGGCGATCACTAACTCTAGATCAACAGTGGTACAAAGTGTACAGGGAATCCCAAAAGCGACATGGAAAGATCTGTTTGACCTACGAGTACTTGTTGAGACGAGATCAAGCCGATACAGGCTGATGCTGAATATGGTATTTTCGTGGTTTGCCCAATTCAGTGGGAACAAGTAGGTCTTCCAAATCAATTCGCCACAATCTCTTGTTACATTATACTGAGAAATGGCTTCTAGCATTATATCATACTATCTACCAGTAATGCTAGATGCAATTGGTGTCAAAAATACAGATACTAAGCTTGTAAGTAAAGTCCTATGGGTGTCCTTCTTCCGCCTAAATACCTTCATATGTATCTGCCCATGCACGTAGCTTTATGAGATGTCTGACACCGCTAGCTGATAGATCTTAAACATTATCTACTCAGCCATCGGTTGGGTCTTTTCCACTTGTGGTGCTCGTCTACACGATGTTGTTGGCCGTCGAAAGGTATGTGTTTTCAAGAGATCCTTCCTTGTCCCTCTCGATAGAGCTTGAAGTGTGGAAATGTTTCCGAATAATATTTCCACTCATTTTAGCCACTCTTATTTACGGGCCAGTATATATCTCCCCAGGAATCAATCGCTTACAATAAGCTGTCTAGATGCTGATGGGAAGCACATTCGGCATGGCCATCTGCCTTGCATTCGTAGCTGCTGGATCAGCCGGCAAGATTGAATATAACAACAATGCCGCGGCGACTTTGTCTATTGTGTTCATATTTGCGTTTGGCGCTGTCTTTTCAGGAGGTACGTCTACATTCATTCATCCTGTTAATGTACTTTACTAACAAGAGAAAGCTTTCACTCCCATGCAGCCAGTATATCCCGCCGAAGTTGTCTCAAATCGGATGCGAGCCAAAGCAATGGGAGCCTACAAGATCACATCGGGTGCTGCTGGATTTTTGAATACTTTCGTTGCCCCTATTGCGTTATCCAGCGTACGTATTCCAGACTTTTAATCGTGTTTCGGCAACTCACTATGAAATACAGATAGGATACTGGTTCTATGTGTTTTTCGTCTTTTGGGACACTTTTGAGTTCGCATTCATATACTTCTTTTTCGTGGAGACGAAAGGCCTCACACTAGAGGAGCTGGACGCGTAAGTCTTTCTTGTTCATGCTCGGGAAACAGCCGATACTCTACAAATTATTGAAAAATGTTCCACCGTCTTCCAACGACAGCCTCGGGATTTTCTTCCGTTATCCTAATACCCTCTAGTTTTGTCAGCCAAGCTAACTTGAACCAGCATTTTCGAGGCAGACAACCCACGTAAGGCGAGCATACAAGCAAAGAAAAAGCTACAAGAAACGTATAAATTATCAGCGACAACAGAAAAGACGACCGTATAGGTGAGTCGGTTATCACCGAGTGCAATGAGCAACCGGCGATCGTGATCAATTAATTGCCTATGTCCGATGGAATAGACGTCTCGCTCCTACGCTATTTATTTATTGTCTTATCCCCGTCTCGGCCAATAACGACCGAGTCCAGCCCCATTCTTTTCTTTTCTAGCGTTGATGAGTGTCGAGCCCAAACTTCATTTAGAACTTCAATTATATTACAGCTTTGTCAGCAACGAAGTCCTGATGGCTAACTACGTGAGATCCGAATGATCCTTCGATGAGTCCCGTTTAAGTTGTCCCTTTTAGCAACTTTCTCGATGACGTTAAAGTTGGCGCAGAGGTCAGATACGGGAAATAAATAATACGTAATCATGAATCAAACTATAAATGCCACAATGCATCTCTAATAAACGTCGACTTTCTGCTTCTCTTTGTCCTTCGATCCCGGGTCCCTAGAAACGATGCATTTCTCTACTCTAACACTGCTGGCTTTTGCCTGCGGAAACGTTCTTGCGACGCCAACAACCAATAACTGTCCTCGGTCAGCAACCCTACCGCTCCCGGCCAAAACTATCTTCCAACTCGACAACAACACGGCGCCCAACAGCTGGTTCGAGAACATAGCATTACGTCAAAATGGTGATCTTCTCGTGACCATGCTGCAGCCTTACGCATCTGTTTACTCCATCCAGCAGCCCCTATCGGGCTCGCCCAAGGTGTCTATAATCAGCATCGCGAATGCCAATGGAACGCTTGGCATCGTCGAGACGAGTCCGGACGTGTTCGCCGTCGTAGGTGGAAATTTTAGTGCTCTTGCAACACGTGAGTATTTCTCTCTATTCATTCCCAGCGTGATAAAACTCTCATTTAGTGTGCGTCACATGCTATCACAATCTGACTCCATGTTCTGTAGCTGTCCCGCAGACCATGGCTGTCTGGGAGATCGATTTGAGGGGACCAAAGCCGGTTACCCGGCTTATCACAAGAATGCCCGAGGCGGGGCTTCTCAACGGTGCTGCTACTATACCGGGCTCCTCATCGCCTGCTATCCTAGTTTCGGATAACGGGATCAACCGAGTCTGGCGCGTCGACGTGAAAACCGGCAAGTACGAGATCGCAGCCGAAGTTCCCGAGATGAAAAGCGTGGCCAACGCTACGCTCCCATTGGGTGTCAATGGCCTGAAGATTCGCGATGGGTACATGTATTTCGGCAATAGCAACCTCGCGTCTATCTACCGCTTAGCTATCGATGAGAACGGAATAGCCGTCAAGGGTGCTAAAGCTGAGCTAATGGCAAAGTACGACGCCGACAATATCGACGATTTCAACATTGATGAAAATGGGGACTTCTGGGCCGCCACCAACTTCAACAATACCGTGGCAGTTGCCAAACCGGGCTCTGCTGGCGTCGTTGTGGTTGGTGAATCTACGCAGCTCACTGTTGCTGGAGACACAGCCTTGGCGTTTGGAGGTCGGACTAAGAGCGATAAGGACATTGTCTACGTAGTTACAGGGGGTGCACTGGCTCGACCAGTCAACGGCACCGTAACCGAGCCAGCAAAGATTGTTGCGATTGATAGGACTGGCTTCCAGTAAAGAGCGTCGTTATAGTAGCTGCGCGTTACGTCTCATTACAAATGAAAGTAGCTTGTGGTGAGGCCCAAGGATTAGATAGAAGGACTGAAACGTAATTAAGTACTACATTTTTTTTTTTTGAATTAACGCTGAATTACTACCGTGTTAGCACGTAAAATCGAAGGAAGGACCAAGCGCAATTTGATTTCCGAATATCTGCGTCCGTTTTTTGATCTGTTTGAAACCCTTGCCTATGACTTTGCAGATGTCTTGTATTTTTGACTAGGAAAAAAAAAGCGTCTTGATTAGCACCAGGTTCCTCCTATTTCGGAATATACCTACTCGCTTTCTCGCTTTCTTGCAATCTCGCAATCTTGGGTTTTTGTAGTAAGTATCACTCAGAAACGTTGGCTGACTCCATTGTGGCTGAGTCCGCCGGCGTCATCTTGTAGAAACTTGAACGCCAAGAATAATCCATCCGCGCCACGTTCCCCTTTCCCCATAATCTGTCTACATGGGTATCGTAAAGACTAGGTACAGGGATTGTAAAGTAGTGGGCACTTGTCTATAAGTATGCAGAATATCGATGGTGATGAGCGATTCTCGGTACACTAGAGAACGTCCCTAATGCAAGGTCCCGGGGTTTGTTAAATTTAGGGTTTGTTTTATCATGCTACCCCTTTCTATCATTTAAGGCCGTATGAAATACTTTTTGTTCTTAATTCGCTTCTATTTTCCAACAGGTAGTGAAAACCTATACTAGTGCAGCTGTTACGATACAATTATAGATCTACCCAGCACTAGGTAATAGGATATGTAAAAGTTTAAAGATGGTAAAGCTGGGAGTTTACTCTTCTACAGACTAATAGGCGATGAAGATTGCACATTGAAGTCGAGGTTCCATGCCGTTCTCCTATCACGGCAAAGTTACCTTACTACTGTCATACGGAACTGCCCGTGGTGTTGGGAATACATATATCCGATGCTATGGGTTGTTATTATATAAATTATCTATGAAGCGGCGGTCTACAATATTCAGCTACCTGTTAATTGCCTGATCACGAAAACAGACAGTAATACACCATAATAACAAATGAACACAAGCGTAGCTTTCGTGTGTGTATATAGACCTAGTTGCCGCTAGACCCGAAGGGAGGGAGCCAGTTCAGTATGGCTTCCTTGTTGCCCTAGATGATTATATGCGAATAGAACACAGTTCTAAGCCTTACCCTTGTTGCACTATTGCGGGTTGCCCAACAACTGGGCATTGTTAAATATAATGTCTCTTTGGTCTCTCGTTTCTCGGCCCATCGTTCTATATCAACAACTTCCACAATCACAGGTGCATCCTTCACTCTCCCCTGGCCAGTTAACGGGGGTAAACGTCCTGTTAGCTGGCCCTAGAGACCGACTGGCCGTAGCCGTCTTGATTGGCACACTCGTTATGATGACATCCTTATTAGACGTAGAATGATAGACTGTCATAAGGCACAAGGCTCACAAACTTGCAACATAGAAACATCATATATAGAGCGAAATAGTCTTTACAAAGATGGTATAGAAATCTTCATGCAACAAAAGATGTCTGATGCCTGCCTCGAGCATAGGGTTCTTGACATAGACAAAATTTCTCAACATCTCGTCTCTGACTATAATGCTTCACTAGCAGAACACAAGTTATTTGATGATTTCTAGTAGTCAATGCTAGTTTGCACCAAACCTTCGACTAAAGTAGGGGAAAAGACCGGTAAAAACAACTTATGGGGACTATCGGCACACTATAAAAGCGAGACTGGACAGATAAATGGCCGTCAAGATGCGAATAAGGAAATGTGAATGAAAGGCCGTAAAAAGTAGGAAATAAGATTTTCAGACATCCTAGGCTTAAAGCAAGCAATAAACACTTGTTATTGCATAGAATTTCCTTGAACACATTTGTGGCATTGACCCAGCTATATGCAAGAGTCTCTATATTGTGTGCAGTGGGCAGATGATATTGGAAGTCTGCGACTGCTGACTTCTATGAAATTAAAACCCTATAAAATAGAAACAAGTCCATATCGGAATGCCTTGCACGTTTTGCAAATTTCAAAACCTCCCTTCTTGCGTAAGAACCTCATGGGCAAGACAAGCCGCAACCGAAGTAGTATTCACTAGGAAAATCAACCTTCTAGCGTCACGAAAGCTCTCTAGATGTCTTATGAGTGCATGTGTGTACATCCATATCTCGAATACTGTTAGTTAGGCTCCTCCTAGAACAGTGATTTAAAGTAGGCAACGCGCGGAGCAGATGCCTTGCACTATAGGAGCAAGAGTACGCTAGAAAGACTACAATACAAATACTGTATCCAAGGGTTAGGAGTCTAACCATCAAGGCGGGATCGACTATCTTTCAGAATTAGGTAGCATTGACTTGCTGTTGTTAGCCGTTACATATTATGAATAGGTTGCAAACAAAAATGAATAGAAAGGCTCAAGGACCGATAACATCAACTTTTGCCTCTATAATTGTACCTGTCAGTAGCAGAATAGTGAATTTTTTTACTAAGTTTATGCCCTTTTAATTTTCCTAGAAGCATTAGTTCTACCCATATCAAGAATTATATATTCTCCTCATGATCATCGCATGACGCCTGACTTTAGTTTCGGCTTGAAGGAAAACTATCTTCGTTGCACTTCGATTGTAAGATTTGTACATTAGGAAGGGAAGCATGTTTGAATTTTGTTACCAAAACATGCACTTAAAACAAAATATATTGAACTGTTTTCGTTTTACTCTAGTAAGTTGATGATGACGCGGATGGCATAGATATAAGTAAGCAAGCCTAGTCCATATCTAACCATTAGTGCGTTGTCTTTGGGGGGATCATAACCCAGATGGTAATAGTGATATTCTAACGTGACGTGTTCAATCAAGACTCAATGAAAGGAAAGGGAAACCACCATAGAGTGGCCATGATGCCGGGAACGAAACGAGATCTTCTACTGGATGAGAGTACAATTAGTTGAGAATATCATTATTGTAACGAGGATGAGGCTCGGAACTTGGTGTTCTATTCGCATATAATCATCTATGGCCGCAAGGGAACCATACTGAGCAGGCTTCTCCCTTCAGTCTGGCGGCATCTAGGTCTATATATACACGAAAGCTACGCTTTCGTCCATCTATTAATATCTCCCATTATCGTGCCCGTTCTCGTGATCAGGAGATCAACGGGTAGGTGAATATGTAGACCGCCGCGCTGCAGATGAATAATATGATCTAACCCCTGGCATCGGATATACGCATCTTCACTACCTTGAGTTATTCCGTGTGACAATTATGAACGATTTCCGAAGTTTTGTTTGGTTGACGGACCACGAACGAGCCGCCGCTTGAAAATAACAGTCCAGTTGACCCACGGGTTTACGTGAAGGTTGTTTGATTCACATTGGGTGGGTAGGTAGCGGGCTTGTTAGCGAGTACTAATGCCGGTTCAACAAGGCTCAAACTCTCAGTCATTTAATTTAAGTATTACCGATACTGCTCGTTGAGACCCAAACATACGGCGGGAAGGGTCGCCTTTAGGTGACCTCGTGTCGTTTCATCCAACTGGAATCGCAGAATTAACCGCGCCATTGATTGGGGTTCCCGTTGTAACTTCATTCGCAACCCGAGTTTTACGCGCGTATATGCAGAATAGCTGGAGGCCTCTTGTGTATGAAGTAGTATATATGCCCCTCCTTGATTCTATTCGTCCACGTCATGACGCGAGCATAGGGGGTGGCGCTGTTGGGTTTCAACATATTAAAGGTTAAGGGGGAAAAGAGCACTGCCTTCTAGCCGTGATACTCCCCTACTTAGTCACTAGGACCATAGTATAACTACACCAGAATGGATCAGGAATCTCTGCTGTATATAGGCCATTGGGGGTCTATTTGTATAACCAGCCATCCCAGCTGACTACCCTGGAGGAGGCTTAAAAAGTCGACTTTTCACTACGTTGTTCATTCTCCCCGGCAACCTAGGGATACACTCTTGCCTGCCTAGTATTTCCGTTTAGCAACAAGCTTCCTGAATACTTACGACCTAGCCACACTGTAGTAGTAGCAGCCAAGACGTAAAATATCTAATGTATGGTGTGGTCCGAGCGAGGCTATGCACCCGCCAGCGGACAGAAGGAGCCCGCGGCTCGCGCAAATACAGAACTCGATAGGCTTCCGGTATAGAGCTCTGCAGTCCGCAAATGTTGTACCACATTCGGCTTATGGCGGGTCCCCGAGCCCCGTGTACGCCCAACTGGCGGACGGTGATAGGCGTATGGTGGTGAGATATGTGCTTATGTGCTGTCGGTATTATACTACCTCAGGCGTGCTGTGCTTGGGTGCCCCGGCCTAGCAATCAGTTTCTTGGCCTCTCTTCCTTTGTGATTGCAACAGCCGCCCCATTTCTAGCGTTTCTCGATTCCTTGAGTTAGTAGTTACCGAAAATCAACGTTGGTTGGGATTTGAGAACGACCCCTTTCCCTCCGTTGAGAGCTGTTAGTTAGTGTCGCTGATTACGTTACTACATAGATGCTGCGCCATGCTCCAACCTCTGTCTCGTATTTTCGCCCAAATGAACCTTGTCCAGCTGGATGTTCAGGGCCAAGCCACACATTGCATAAGACGAACGGCAAACACCACAATTTGCGCAATGTTGGCCCAATCAGCGCATCAACCCCGGTGCACCGCCACGTACAGACGCTAGACAAGAATTGGTCAAGTGAAATAACTTGAGCGGGGACAACATAGTCCCGACCCGCCGACGAACCCGGCGAAACGGGTCCCTATCTGAAACTGGCCAACGAGACATGTAGTAAGACCTTCTTTGTTGTTTCCATCGGCATGATCGTCTGCCCACATCGGCACACGGGTGCTTCGTTCGATGGATGGGACGAAGCTATAGGTATGTTTTACATGAAAATGGCAGGTTTCATGCTTTTCATAGTTGGACTAGTCTGGGATCCGTTGTTGCACGGAGATGAGCGGAAGAAAGATGGCCTCGACCTACTGTATACATAATAGTACGGCAGCAGGGATGCCGTAGTGCATGTATACATATGTAGTGACGGACAAAGTTAGCTAACAGTCTTGACAGTACCTTCATACTTCTGCAGTCCTCGGCGCCATCGAAGATGGCCTTATGTCCTTGAACCGGCTTTCTCTAGGCCCTCGGAAGTTAGCGATGCGCGAGACCGACTGCATTCCCGTTGCCCATTTGAAGAATAGTGTAGCTGACTTCAGATACCCGCGCTTCGGAACCATATAGGCGAAGGTGAGCAGGTATCATCAAACTCACCGCCCATAATAACCTTCGCGCGGTGGCTTGTCAACTCCCAACATGTTCGCATATTATGTCCCGCTTTCGAAGTCACTGTGGTCCGCCGTTCACAACTTGTAATGAATATCCACGAGCACTCATCTCTAGTGGTAAGCGGTGGTGGCTGTGCCCTCGGGGATCTGTTGGGGACCAGCAGATCCGGTTGGCCCAATCCCCCCCAGTAAAAGTCTATACCTATGCTGTGCTACGCTTGTATAAGTAAGTCAAATAGATACATACCTACCTAATGTTACCTGTATTCGTAGATAACGTGGGTAGTGCAAGATGTGTTCTGATCCATTTATACTCCAGGCTGCCATTTAGCAGCGAACCAGAGGCGACGAGATTCTGCAAGTATCTACCTAAGATGATAGCAGCGCCCCGATGCCGACAAATCCGGCCGTACGTCCGGGATAATCAGGTGTGCTGCCGAGTAGTTTTGATGCCAATTCAAGTTGGTTTACTGATCTTTGCCTTGATTGCTATTTTAGGAAAATCTTCACTGTTCGCTGCTTAAGCACAAATAGGTAGCGACTTGAATTCACAGTACAACGATTGCCTTGCTCTATGGCATCCAGAATGCCCATTCACTTTTTTGGGTCTGCTATACACGTGCTTAATGTAGAGACGCAGTACAGTCGTTTTCTGCAAAACACCCTGGATCCCGATTAGGTAGGTATTCCGGATTATTCACCTATGCCTCATCATCGTCGTCGTTGCCGTCGTGCTGTCAAGCACAGCATCGTCATCGCTTACACCGCCCCTCGTCCCGCCAGATGGTAGCCTGAGGCACGCTTTCCATCATCGCAGAGAAGGTAGGTAACGATTGGATAGTAACGATTGAAGTGGAAGCTGGCCTCGTCATCTATGCTCGTCGCTGATATGTCCCGCTTTGGTGTTTTCATGCCAGTACTATGCTTATACAAATATACAAATAATCTTGGGAAGTGATATATGTAGATAACACCTAGCAAGTTTAAATGAGGTAGGCGAAGTAGGATGCCCGAATCTCAAATGAGCAGATGCGGCATGCGGCAGACGGGGTGTGGTATGGGGCGAAGCAAGTACTTGTAGCTATCGAGGTGAACACATCTCCACGGCCGTGGTGTTCTAATTCGTCAGGGGCAGAAGGGCTTGTTTTAGCCCTTGGTCCAGCGGTGCAGTGGTCTAGTTCTAGTGGTCCAGTGCACAGAACTTAAGCAGGCATACCTGGTGCACACCCGAACTATCAGTCGGCCCCATCGCACTCCACCGCAGAGGCTTACGCGTCCCCTCCCCTCTCTTGGTGCGTCCTAGTCCATGTCCTGGCCCACTGATCCCTGCCACCACGGTCGAGGACGAGCCAAAGCGCCAAAGAACCAAGAGAGTGCCGAGAGCGCCAAGCCACCTGGAGAGCCCCCTCGGCCGTCCGCTGAGGATTCTAGTCGGTGCACTCTTAACGCCCATGGTCCCAGCAGATCTACCCACTCCCCATTATTTTCGATCCCTTTCTCTTTCCCAAACCTTCAACCAAACCAACATCAACATCACTATACTATAGACCATCGTGGCCAACAATCGCCGTCTATCCGCCGTTCAAGACCATTCAAGCTCGTCCGTTTTCTTTTGTACGCCACTGTCGAGAGACGAGCATCCTAGCTTTGCCAATATGGAGACCCACGGGTCAACGAGTGCCTCGCCGGTTTCCAACGACCCTCTCGAGATGTTCGATTTTATCAAATACAATGCAACCCCGTATCAATCACCATCATTATCACCAACCGGCGTGAACAAGTCACAGTTCACTCCTGCCACTCCTGCCATGACGACCACCCCGGCCACTTTGCCTGCAAACCAGGTCTTGTCCGGCCCTAGCCATCAATACGATGCCTACAAGCAACAGACACCTTTCGTCCCCGGCGCTTTAGCCAATACGCTCGCTATAAATGATGCCAGTTTGCAAATGGCTAACTACGGCCTGGACTACATCAACCCAGGCGAAGAGTTGTACGATTTCAATAGCCCCCAGAACGCGATGACTACACCCGACATGGATATGGACTTCGAGTCCCCGGCAGAGCCGGCCTTCTTTTTCCCAGCAGCGCCGGTAGTCAACCCCCACAACGGCAACATAGCATCCACTTCTGTCGCGACCCAGCCCGGCACCGTCGGCAGGATGTATCCTGGTATGCATGCACAACGTGCGGCCATGGCTAAGGCTCAGGCCCAGGCTCAGGTTCACGCCCAGGCCCAGGCCCAGGCTCAAGCTGACGCGCGGGGGAAATTGCATCAAGCAGAGATGATGCGACGTCAAGAACAGCAGCGTCGGCAACAGCAGCATAAGCAGCCTCGCTCATCCAAAGTTCCTCAGCCAACCGATCCCATTGTCGAACAGAAGATCACGCAGCTGCTAAACACAATGCGGACAAGTATCTCTGCATCAGAGGCCGGTGATGACGAGGATTCCCCTCTGGTACAGGTTCCCCGCCTCAAGAAAGAGCAGGACGAGATGGATGAGGATGAACGCCTACTTGCTAGTGAGGAAGGCAAGAAACTTAGCAGCAAGGAGCGACGCCAACTACGAAATAAAGTCTCCGCTCGTGCTTTCCGCTCTAGACGAAAAGGTGAGAACCGTCTTGTACATGCCCGAATTCTCAAAGCTAATCATTTTTATAGAATATATCGGCCAACTTGAGGCTGAGGTTGCTACCAAGGTCAGCGAGAACAATGATCTCCGTGCCGAAAACCGGGCTCTTTCAGAGGAGAACCGGCGCTTGACCAACTTGGCGCATATGTTGCTATCATCAACCCAGTTCTCATCCTTGCTCGACTCGCTTAGTCAGGACCCTACCCTTTTATCTCAAGTGCAACCTCAACTGGAACGGAGACAGCCCGAGCCCACACAAATACCAAAGGATGCCAACCCATATAATACGGCACCTTTTGGGCAACAGCAACAGATTGGCATGGTTATGATACCGGAGCAGACGATGGACTTCTCGATGCTGCATCACCAGGCTGCTGCCGACCTTTATCAGCCCCGTGTCTATGCCGTGCTCGAGACCCCAGAACTTCCTGAAATCGATACCGATACTCTAATGGGCAAGTCATCCAACTTCGTCGGCGAGGCTCCCGTATCAGAAAACGATAAGACGGATGCCCCATCTCTCGAAATTCCTGTTCCTCCGACAATTGAGAAGCCGCAGATTCCCGAGGCGATATCGGAGCCTACTTGTGCCGAGAAGAAAGTATCAAGTCTAGATAGTGATATCTATGATGATGACTGTTCCATCCCGTCACCAGTTCCTCTTGAGCTTGATACCGATGGTTTTTCAACGGTCGACATTTTCGGCGGTATCGAGTCTGAGAAAGCTTTTGCTCGATACGAGCTAGTGGACTCGTCAGAAGAAGAGAAGCTAGCTAGTATGGCTTTAAAGCGTGTAGAACGCCTTGCGGCCAGTTTGGCGGCCACCATATCTGGACTGGAACGACTGGATATGGATGTGTAATCTGCTTAATCTGCGGCAAGCTTACATCGCATTAGTCATTAAGGTTCTGGGTCATATCTGGCAGTTCGGCGTTCAGGCAAGGTAACGTTTTTCGAACTTCAGATAGTTTATACTTCTGTTCTAGCACTTTTATACATAGTATCGTGAAGTTATCGAATTGGGAAGGGAGGTGCAAGGGAAGGGTCTCCGGGATGGGGAATGCCGTTTCGTCACAAGAAACGCATGTATTAAAAAGAAGCGGTTACGTATATTTTGTGATATTGGCCTAACCAATAGACACTTCTGAATTGCCACCAGGAGTTCTTGACGTGACTCTTACGGCGTAGGAATGAAACGTTGTACATTAGACATAAGATCGTCCTTATCTTATTGGGCACTCAGGTGCTTGCCGGCGTTCATACTTAAACTATTTTTCCTGTTGTTACCTTATCCTTCAAGATAGTACATTGCTTTTGTACCCTGTAATCAACTGGGCTTAATGAGCTTTTGCAATCTTACGCTAGTTTGTATTCATTCCTGTGAGAGGTTTCAAGAAAAGTCATTGCAAGACGACAGTGCAAAGACTCCACACGGTGATTGCATATCAAGCTGCGCTACGATAATGATGCCTACACAACACTCCTGCATAGATATGAACTTGGCCCTTTACGATCAAATTTAGGTGCATGTACCAACATCTCTACCCTACATAATGCTATAGGGGCTTTCGATGTTGGCAATACCAGAAGGCTGGTTTGATTGCCGCACCCAGACGCCTACCGCCGATACCATACGAGAAATGATACAGTAACGAGTTCTGCATCAGATTAGCTTGTGTATATTCCCCCACCTGGGGATTGCTTACACACAGTGTTGCCCTTTTGCTAGTTGGTCACGGGCAGTTCCCATTTCGTCCGCAGAATGGCAATAAATGACTAGCTATTCAAGCACCGTTGACTTTGTTGCTAAGTACTAATCGCCGTCAAGCATAGGTAGGCATTTGTTTCGGGGCTTGTGGGAAGGTACGAAGGACAGTGCCATATGGCTACCCCTCACGGTGACTGCATGTCAATTACCTCCATTACTTCTACAACATCAGTTGTCCAATTGCAAAGATTACAGGCTCCGGGACGAAATCCTAGGACGGAATCCTCAGTCGAAATTAGCGCCCTGGCTACCGAACTTTAATAACGATGATATATGTACGGGACTGCCTGTCAATGAGTACTTGGCTGCACGTTGACAGGTATTTAAGGTTACTATCAATCTGGATTTAATACGGTTATAGCTCGATGATTTACGTACGTCTTGCTCGGCCCTGACCTACTACTTAAGCCTCATAATACCTCGGCATCACTATTTACATTTCCGAACCAGATGATTTCCGGTAGCTTTTGTTTAACTCGGCTTCTTCAGCCCAGGTTAACACCATTGGAGGGAATTCCTGATGTGAAAAGGTGCCCAGGTGGCTGATGTGACAGTCGACATGCAAGAACGGGCCAACGCGCTGCCAGACGTCGGTCATCTCCTAATAGCAAGCCGAGAGAGCGAAACCGATAA
The DNA here is from genome assembly GCA_019843955.1 of Xylaria sp. 218_066. Classification (NCBI taxonomy): domain Eukaryota; kingdom Fungi; phylum Ascomycota; class Sordariomycetes; order Xylariales; family Xylariaceae; genus Xylaria; species Xylaria sp. 218_066. The sequence continues at coordinate 7,259 of JADKYC010000062.1, read as the reverse complement.
GTCAACTCGGGGTAGGATGCGACCAACTTGGTTTCGGAGACATAATTATCAGAACAGTCATAGCCAACGAAGCCAATGGAGCCAAGGTGATGTTTCAAACCGAAACATCTTCGACCCGCACGACTATGATTCAGTCAACGATAATAGTCTACGGGAGTACGGCCACGTCATGAGTGAGCGAAAGTATAAGCAACCTCATCGGAGTGTCGGGTTCTGGCATCCTCAAATGAAAAAAGTAAGGAAACATGTTCTTGCGCTCTGGGCCAGAACAAGTGAGTACTCCGTCTGCAACATAAACCAACAAGGGCACTGATACAGATGAGACATAAGTCGTCATACTCATGACGTTCGTATTTGCCGTGCTATCACTATACTGGGGTGTTTTCTACGGTGTACAGAACAACCTACGTGTTCTTGAAGTACACGTCGTTGACTTCGACGGCAAAGTGCCACCTTACGATAACGTAACGGCTATCGTAGGACCAGGTAATAATAGATTGTCACTGCCTTTTATGGTTCTTGCCCCGAAATTCGTCGTATCCCTTTAATACACATACTCCAACACCTACCTTCATAATATTCTAGCTGATGTAGGTTACCACAGCGATGACGGACTTAACGCAGCAGATACATTCATCTTCACTGCACCAGTCCCTTGGATATCGCATCATCCCGCCAGCTGAGTACAACTACAGCTCAATTGCGGTTCGACAGGGTGTCTATAACTGGGATGCTTGGGCCGCGATAATCGTCAACCCAAACGCGACGGCGCTGCTGCTCGACGCCGCCAAGAGTGGAACTGCCTCATACGATCCCACGGGTGCGATTCAATACGTCATTCAGACGGCGCGCCAGGAGACGACCACGTATAATTACATTTTACCTCAGCTGCAATTACTCACGTCCCAGTTCGCAGCTCAGTTTGGGGCCCGCTGGAGTCACATTCTTCTTACCAACACTTCATTTTCGCCATTGGTTCTAGCGAAGGCCCCGGCTGCTGTGAACCCTGGTGTTGTGCCTTGTAAGTGGTTTTTAAGGTCACTTTTTCAACTTTTGGCCGCTTCAATATTGCCAATGCTTGTTTCACCCTTACGATCATGCCATAGGAACTTCCCGAGCTTCTAAAAGATAACAGTGATAGCCGTTGACGAGTGTTATAGTGAACATTGATCTTCGACCGTTCGAGCCTTTGACTGTCACTCCCGCAGTGTCGATTGGGCTAATATACTTAATTATCGTTGCGTTCTTCTCGTTTTCGTTCTTCTTACCTATACACAACGTACGTCTTCTATATTTTATAGCTAAAACCATCACCGATGCCACTTGTTCGGCCCTGTGTCCACATTCACTTTTACGGATATGAGTGGCTTCAACGAATGAGAAGATATCTGTATATGTTCGCTAACCATCTCCGTAATAAGAAATACGTGAAGCCTCAGGGACACCCGCCTCTTCACTTTTGGCATCTGATCATATGGCGCTGGTTCGCCACGTTGATCTTATACCTATTCGTGTCCCTGACATATTCGCTGGTGTCCCTCGCTTTCGGCGTGCCGTTCTCGGCAGCCCCGGGATCAGCAACTAAGATAACTATCAACGCGATGGCCTACGGACGAAAATCCTTCCTGGTCTACTGGATGGTGAACTTTGTGGGGATGGTGGCGCTGGGTATCGTATCCGAGAACGCCGCCATGGTGTTAGGACGGCCGTGGGCTGCGCTGTGGCTCATTTTCTGGGTCATCACGAACGTCGCGACGGCATTTTACCCGCTCGAGCTCGCGCCGTCGTTCTACGCGTGGGGGCGCGCCTGGCCGCTGTATCACGTGGTGCAGGCGACGCGGCACATCGTCTTCGACCTCAAGTCACATATCGGTCTGAACTTCGGCGTGCTCTTCGCATGGACGACTGTCAACACGGCGCTCTTCCCGCTCTGCTGCTACTTCATGCGCTGGCGCACCGAGCACGAGCAGAGGGAAGCCGAGAGGGCGAAAGATCGGTATGTTGTACATACCCCTGACGGCGACTATGAGTTTCCGAAGAAAGGGGGCGATGAGCTACCGAAGACGAGAAGAGGCTTTATGAGAGGCATCTAGAGAGACAATTACGTTGGGTTTAGTGTCTGATGATTTACTACATCAACTTGAAACTCGCGTTTACTGATGATACGTCTTTTAATGAATTAAGAACAAAACGGGGTGCTGTGTTGAGAGTATAGAGTGTTATTTGAGGTTCATATCTTTGCTGCCATGCAGTACGATAGCCGAGGCTTGGATGGGAGTTTATGTATCACCCAAATTGCACACAATCTAGACCACGACTGTTCCTGTGTTACTCGGAGGGATCCGCTCCAATAAAGTTTGTGTTCCTGGACTTCAACACTCGCTTTCTGATTCCCCCAATGATACGTTGGTATATGATGATCCTGATGGAACGATAAAGACCTGACGATGATCTGATCAGAAAGTTAGTGTAGCTTAGATAAATCTACTGAGAACTCAGATCGTCTAACCTACACCTACTTACTATCGATTTGGTAGAATTATCAAGAAGCAAGAAACAAGGGAAAAGGGAAAAACAAAATTGAAGAAAGCAATACTGATATCGTTAGCTTCTCAACATTCGGTGTGAATGCCACAATTATGCATGCTTTAGGGTCCCATTCCAATTAGCGGTGCTTGGCCGCTTGTAGTTGGATCTCTCGGCCCGCGCTTCGAGTTAACCTGCATTAACCCGCTGCCCTGGTTCATTCTTGGATAAGTTCGTGCCAAGTCTCCTTTCTTATTACTCTTTATGGATGGATAAATATTGATCATGATCTTTCTAGTATTCAGCTAAGAGTAGCTCCTGTACGCAAATTCTTCCTATGTTCTGGCTAAGATTCAATAGAGTGCTTCCTTCATGTACCCAGATATCCAGGTTGTAGCCAATATTCAATAAGATAATAAGATAAGGAGGTCAGATGCAATCGACCCGATCTCGGATATAGTGTACAGAATAGATCAAAGAAAATCTGATCACGTCACGGTGTTACCGTCTGTCTTTGTTCGTATGCATGCCGGCAGGGCCCCAGTTATGTTTCGGAGGTCACAACCTGGGACACCCATGTAAGATGTCAGATGTACTGTAAGACGTAATACCCGTATGGACTCCACTCTGTCACACCCGTAAGCAGGAGTAAAACTAACCCTTACGTATAGGTCTTTAACTTGGCCATAACCAGTAGATTTAGCTAAAAATAGGTATAAAATTTATTATATAAATCATATCTAATTATATATATTTTAGCTTAAGTTAATAAATCTATTATAATAATGCTAATATTCTGTTATATTTAAATATAAGTGGTTATTTATACGTAAAAACAAACTTTTTTTTTATTAATAACTATTAAATTATAGTACTTACTATTACTAATAATTACTATTTTATAGCGCTTATTGCTACTAATTTATAGTATATACTACTATTAATATAAGTAACTACGTTTAACAACTATTACTACTATTACTATATACTACTAACTACTACCGATCTAAATTACTATTATTAATCTATACCCTTATATATACTTTTATATACTTTAATACTTTTATATACTTTATTTCGATCGAATTTATTAAATCTAACCTATTTTAACATTTTTATACACTTTAATACTTTTATATACTTTATTTTAATTAAATCTATCGAATTTAGTTTATTTTAATTATTTTAAGTACTTCGTTGTTGCTAAATATATACTTATTTTTATTACCTACGTTATTTCTACTTTTAAATCTATTAAAAATAGCTTATAAACATTTTTCTTAAAAACGCTGCCTAATTTTTACTTTTTTTATCGCACCTACTTTTACCTTATATGTTTATAATTTAGTTATTTTATTAATAACTTCGAAATCTAATAAAAGCAATAGTATATAAAGTATAAAACTATTAAATTTACTTATTTTAACTGCTCCTTTATTTGTTTTATATATCTTTTATTATAATATACCTCTAATTTATTGCTAATATTAATAGAACAACTTTAAAAATAGCGTATTTTTTATTAATTTAGTATAAAACGCCTAATTTATATGCTTATTTATTATATTTTTTTTAAAAGTTTTTTTTATACTACTGTAACTTAGTTTTATATATAAGTTAACTTATTTTTTTAAGCTTTATTTATTATATATACTTTTTTACTTTTAAATAACGCTTTTTATTGCCTATTATTATTTATTACGTATAAATATATATTACTAGCTTATAAAAAACTATACTTTTTAATAACTTAAGTTTACTTTTGCTACGTTTTATAAATAAAAATAGCATTATAAAAACATTTATATTTTTTTTTTTTTTTAATCTATCGATCGTTAGCGCTATTATTAACTTAAAATAACGCTAAATAATTTTTAGTATAATAAATATAAAAAGTATATATATTTTTTTATAAGCTTTTAAACAAGTTTTAATATATTTATATACTTTTTATAGTATTAATATATTTATTGCTATTAAAAACTTTATTTTAGCATTAATTTTATTTTTAGCATTAATTTTATTATTAACATTATTTTTACTTTTTTATATTATATCTGTTTTTAATAGTAATATATAAAGCTAAAACATAGTATTAAAACTATTATTTCTAAAGTTATTATATTTTTTAAAACTATTATTATTATAATTATTGTTACTTTTATTTTATTTACTACTTAATATTATATACCTACGTTTATTTTATAAAAACGTTATATTTATAATCGAAAATATAAAATTTATAACTATATTTAATACAACTTTTAAGTTTTATAGTAATATTTTTATTTTAACTTACGTATTTAATACTATTAATTTTTTAAACGTTTTAATACGAACTAACTATAAACTAGCTAAAAAATTATTTTTAGCATAATTAACTGCGCTATTTTAAACAGCTAAAAATATTTTATAACTTAAATAAGCCTTATACGCTTAAAATATTCCAACATTTAGCGGCTAAAGTTTATAAAAAGTATGTTTTAATAATAAAAATACGATTATACCAGCTTCCGCTGCTTTTTTTTTAAATTCCTACGTTTTATAGCTCTTATAATTATTTAATAACAATAGCTTTTTTTAACCTAATTGAACAGGCTTTATATGTTAATCAAAGTAATTAAGCTAATCTAATATAATTAAATCGTTAATTTATTTATTTTTTAAAAAGTAAATAATAGTATTATTATTTAAATCGTTTGTACTAAATTTAACAAATATTATAATATCGGTGTTAACTGCAAGCAAAGCTATCGTACGATAAAGCAGTTAGCCTGCCGGCCTACTTAGGCAAGCGGTATATATAGGCAGAATTCTTTTGTTACAAAAGAATTCTCCGCGCGAAAGCTTTACTTTTACGCAGAAAATATAAAAGATAGATCGATATATATAGCTATTTATTTTACTTACTTATTACGTATAATATTATACCCTTAGTTACTTAATATTAATTAGTATTTTTAGCTAAAAAATATAAATTAGCAAAAATAAAAATAAAATTTTAACTTAATTACACGGATTATATATTCTATATTATATTTAAATCCTTATAAAAATAGCTTAACAAAATAAAAAAATTAGTTATTTATTTATATTAAAGTTTAGCTTTTATATAAAAGTTTAATTAATAGTATATAATTATGCTATTTTAATTATTATTATATAAACTATATAAAAGTTTGTTTAACAATTTTTATTAGTAATTATATTTAATACTAGTTAATTATATAATAGTTATTAAAAGCAAATTTATTAAAATGTTAAAACTTTAAAAAAATAACTTTTAAACTTTTTTATTAACTTTTTATATAAGTTTATAGTAAAAAAATTTTTTAGTTTATTAATATTTTTTTAGCTACCGTATAAAAAATAATAAAACTTTAAACGTATAATAATATTTTATATAACTTTAGTATAATAACTTAAAAAAAAATAAATGCTTAAGCTATATATTTATATATTAAATATAGCTAAAGTTTATATAAGCTAAAAAACTTTTAAAAAATATTAATAAATAATTTTAAGTTAGCTAAATTATAAATTTTATAGCTAATTAATACCGAAATTATTATAAAAATTTATAATATATTTTATATAAAAAATATTTTAAACTAAAAATTTAAGCTACATTATAAAAAAAACTATATTATATAATTTATAAAAAATAATTATATTTTAATATATAAACTTTAACTTTTTATATAAAAATTTTAAATATAGTTTATTATTTTAAAAAAAAAAAATACTATATAAATATTTTTTTTTTTTACTTTAAGCTAATAATTTTTTAGTTAAACCTATAATAATAAAAACTTTTTTATATAACAAAATAACTTTATTATATTTACCTTAAAAACTAAAATATAATTATAAAAAAACTTTTATATATAAAATTAAAAAAGACTTATAACTTAAAATAACATATTATTATATAATAATAAAATATTAAAAGTATATTTTTAAAAAATAATTTTATTTATTAAATAATATTTATTAATAGTACTAACTTATAATTTAGCTATATAACTTAAAAATATATTATATTTTTAATATATAATAAAATACTTAGTTTTATAATATTTTTTATAAACTTTTAAATAGCTAATTTTTTATATAATACTAGATATAAAAATATTTATATTTTAAATTTAGATTTTATTTATATATAACGTTTAAAACAGGATTATTTTATTAGCGAAATATTAAATATTTTTAAAAACTTAGTAAAAAAAAAAAAACTATTCCGGAAAACTATATAATTTGTTTTATAATAAAATATAATAGTTTGTTAATTTTTACTATAAGCTAAAAATTATAAAAAACTAGTTCTATATTATATTTTTAACTATTTTAACTAATTATATAAAAAATTATTATATATATTATATTAGTTTTAAATATATATAAAAAAAAACATATAATATTATAAACTTATATTTTAATATAGTTATAAACTATAATTAATATTAAACTAACTAAATTAATATTATTTTTATATAAATATATAAATAAAAAAAAAACCTTTTTTTATATAAAATATTTAAAACTATAATTAATAAACTATTAAAAGTATAAAAAATATTTAAAATAAAATATTTAAAAAAAATATATTTTAGTATAATTATTATATAAATATATAAAAGTATACTAAAGTTTAAAATAGTATTTATTTTTTAAAAACTTATATATAAAAGTTTTTTTTTAAATTTTTATATATATTTTAAAATTAAAAG
>JADKYC010000061.1:0-231091 GCA_019843955.1 Xylaria sp. 218_066 | reverse complement strand
ATATAATATTTAATATAATATATAAAATATAATATATTATATTTATAATATTTAATATAATTTAAATATTAATATAATATATAAAATATAATATTTTCAATATTTAAAAGAATTTAAATTTTAATATTATATAATATATTATAATATTAATAATTTTTTTTATTAATTTTTAATTCGTTTTTTATTATTTTATACTTTTGTTTTAATTTTTTTAATTTTGTTTTTAATTGTTTTTAATTTTTTCTATTTTTTCCGATTTTTCCCGATTTTTTCCGATTTTTTCCCGATTTTCTACGATTTTTTCGATTTTTTTCGATTTTTTTAAAAAAAAATCTATTTTTAGAATTAGTATTTAGTTTAGTTTAGTATACTAAATACTAATTAGTTTAGTTTAATATTAGTATGGGATCCCATTAGTTTAGTTAGTATTAGTATGGGATCCCATTAGTTAGTATTAGTATGGAGTCATACTAAACTAAACTAACTAATTTCCAACCCTGACCTAGTGCGAGGTGAATGACATAAGCGGCTGGCGATAATGGTGTGGGGCAAGCATGTGAAAGCGACTATAGTGAGAAGAGAGAGGAGGAAAATTGAATTGAGATTGGATTCCAAAGTTATGATACTTATTATACCTACCTTTCATGTCTTGTTATGTTATTTGCCTGCTGACGGCTTGGGTAGGCCGCATTGCTGACCGTTTGTATTATCACCCCAGTCGTCACACGCTACTCACTCCATTGCCAAGCCATTAGAGTCTAACGTCTAACCAAGTCCATCATCTCTTCAGGTCAGCCTCGTTCTTCGTCTCCGGGGGCCAATCAATACCAAGCGTCCAAAGCAATCCGATCGCCAGCCCTGGTACTACTGTGGGGAATGCTTCATTTCTATTACTTAGATAAGTAACCTGGCTAACTCAGCGTCGGATGTTCGGCACCGTGTTCGTGGTTGTAAGACGTTCACTTCCGTTTCATGTGTATGGCGTCGTTCTCCTTGTTGTCCTCGCGTGCTTCAGCCAGGAGCTTGTCTATGCCGCGCTCCTCTAGTGCAATCTTTACCATGAATTAGAGATGCAATGCATGTAAGCATGGGATAAGCAACGATAACCTACCTTCAAGCACTTCTGGTAGTTTTCAAAGTGCTTGGAACACTCATTACTGTCCGCCTTCCCATTTCCTCGTAGGTATTCTGCAAAATGGTCTTAGCAGATGGACTCAATCACAGTTTCAAGGGTCCGGGCCAGTTAGAGTCACGCATACTCTCGCTGTACCATTTCAGGAAGCAAGTGTCGTATCGCCTAGATGGAAAACGGTCAGCTTCCAACCCTCAGCCAAGTTTTCCGCCTCACTAGAACCCTACTCTTTGACCTCGTTGCATTCAGGCGCAAGCGAAGCAGACATCCCGATAAAAGTATTATAGATGGACCGTTACGCTATTGTGAATTAAATATGAGAGTTCAAAACTCAGGTTGGTGGAACGGGAGATAGAGATGTTGATGGTGCCGATGAAGATATAGATGCAGTGGTGTAACCCAAGTCTGCACCTGCCTACATAGGTACCTACCTAGGTAGGAAACACTTATAGCTTTAGGTAGCTAGCTAAGCTACCTGGGTTTCGCATTGGAGCTGAGTTATCGGTATCTTATCTTATCAGCTGTCGCGGCGCGCTCTGTCTTAAGGACCTAATCGCTATATGTACAATTTTTTGTTGCCAGCTGCTAGCCTCTAAGGACCTACATTGGCGTTGTCGAAACCTTGACCTGCATCCACGTACTAGGTAACATTCGCCGTCGCTGCAAACGTGTGGCGCCCGGGCACGGAGACAAGACGAGATCAGACAGGACAGGACAAGACAAGATATCGCGCCGATGGAATCCTCCCAAGATTTCAAATCTCTCCAGGAGACCGTCCAAAATGCCCTCGTTTCCACCACCCGACTGGCAAACCAGGTCGCCGCCGAAGATCTGGGCTTCCAACGCACCAGTAACCCCGCTGTTGCTGAAGAGCTCGATGATATCGCCTCCCATCTTCTCAAATTAACCTCTTCCCTTCTGCAATCGGCAACGAGGGGCGCCGACGTGGCTGGACCGGCCCTGGAAGATGCCGACGACGTCGACGTCCACTGGTCGCGCATTGTTGATGTCCTCGATAACCTATTGGAGAAGGCCGACACGTGCCTGGACGAGTACACGGGTGCCATCAAGAGGAAAGCTGCCCCCGTGGATCAGCCTGCCGCTCCTGCGAAGAAGACTCGATATGCTTTAGACCAGTCCATGCGTCGGGCGAACGTCCTCAAGCCCCAGAATGCCTTCGAGGTCAAGCCCAATAATCACGACGCCTCGCCCTGGAAACCCATTCTTACCCAAAAGCCAAATGCCACTCTTCCCCTCGACAAGAGCCTTGTGACCTTCAGCGATGAATCCCAGTCTATCCAGTATGCAACTCAACTTTCTTTCCCCTTCCTCCCCTAGGAGCTGCAAGTGCAGCGCAAGAAAATGTGCAAGAAAATCAGACTAAAAGGCCTGAGAAGAGCCAAGTCAACCCAAGTAATCTTGAATATCTATAAATCAGTTCAGGGCGCTAACGACAGGTCTAGGTACAAACATCCTTATGAGACGGAAATTCTCTCTCTAGAATACCCCGAAGCCATCTTCCAACAAAAAGACCCGATTCCATATCTTCCCTTTGAATCTACTACCGCCACTTATGTCGATACATTTGACGGGGTCTTGGCAATGCTAGAAGAGTTAAAAGGCGCAAAGGAGATTGCGATTGACACGGAACATCACGATTTCAGGACATACTCAGGCTTACTCTCCCTTATGCAAATAAGCACCCGCGAAAAAGATTGGATCGTCGATACGCTGCAGCCATGGCGTCACAAATTGGAAGTACTCAACCAAGTATTCGCTGATCCCAGCATTGTCAAGGTGACTAATATCTATAACAATTCCGGTTACTATGTCCATCTTCTAATAAGTGACAGGTACTACATGGCGCGTATATGGATATTATATGGCTTCAAAGAGATTGTGGGCTCTACATCGTTGGGTTATTTGATACATTCGAGGCTGCTTGCGCTCTGCAATACCCTGGACGAAGTCTCGCCTATCTTCTCAAACGCTTCGTAGATTTTGACGCGGATAAGAAATATCAATTGGCGGACTGGCGAATTCGGTACGTTATATCGAATATTATGTCAAGAGCTTCCTCGTTTTCAATTTAACTAACCCTTGTCCCAGACCAATTCCCGAGGAAATGTTTTATTATGCTCGATCAGACACTCATTATCTTCTTTACATTTATGACCACCTCCGAAATGAGCTTCTGTCATCCACTCAACCAGGCGTGGCAGAACATAATCTCATGCGCCATGTCTTGTTGAAGTCGAATGAGACGGCTCTTCGTAGGCACGAATCATACGTCTATGATGCAGAGACTGGTCAGGGACCGTTTGGTTGGTATAACATGCTCATTAGACAATCCGCAGGCAAATTTACCAAGGAGCAATTTTCTGTATTCCGTGCTATTCATCAATGGCGGGACAAGCTAGCGCGAAAAGAGGATGAAAGCCCTCTGTTCATCATGAACAACGCAACGCTTTTCGACATTGCGAGGCGGCTCCCCCCTGACCCCAAAGCGCTCCACAGCCTACTGGATTCTGGCTCTTTCTTAGCAAAGCGTGAAGTGTCCAATTTATTTGAGATCATCACCAAGGCAATAACACAGGGTGCCAATGGCCCCAGCGTGGCAGAGGTCATTCGTGGCAATTCAGCGACCAACATGGGGATCGGCGAAGTTGCTCGTGCAGTATTGCCCCAGCTCAAGAATCATGCGAAGGATGCACTCGATGCGAAGGATCTCGTCTCACCTACATCCCAATTGTGGGGCGATATGCCTATCAGTAGCCGATGGGATTCACAAGGCAAAGCGTCTCTACCAAAGCAACGTGAATTTGAGCTACCTTGGGCTCAATTTGTCCAGTCCGCCAGGCTAGCAGAGGACGCCAATCAAATTTCGAATCAGGATGTAACCATGTCAGAAACCGTAGCCGGCGAAAACCCACAACTGGCTTCTAACGAAGCCACAAATGGTGATCTAACACCTAAGGACAGCGAATTTACACTTAAAGCTGGCATGAAGCGCAAAGCCCCTGAACCTGAGTCCAGCTCAGAATCAGATGCCGAATTAGAAATCAATTCCGAGGCATATGAACCAGGCGGACTCGAAACCAAATCTGTATCAAAAACTGACGATGAAGAAATCGCCGTCCCTGACGACGATGATAGTGAAGAGGAAACGAAGACTAGGAAAGCCAGAAAAGCAAACAAAAAGGCGCAAAAGCTCGCTCGCAAAGAGGCTGGGAGAAAAGAACGCAAAGATCGCAAAGATCGCAAAAAAACCGAGAAGTCAGCTAGGAAAAACCAGACTATGGCTGCTTCGAATAAGGAGGCCGACGAAAGTGATGAGCCATTCGATTATAGTAAGGCAAAGTCAGTTCTCAAAGCAGGGAACAATACAACGAATAACACGCCCGCTCCACGAAAGGCCAAATTTAATCCATACGCCCTTACTGCCGAAGGCCCAAAGCCTGCACGCAGATTACACGGCGAGAAGACCGGGAAGAGCGCGACATTTAAACGATGAGTGGAGGTACGCTATTGATCATAATTGGCATTTCAACGGAGTTAGGACGCGGCTCTACACGGCATTTCTCAGGAGTTGGGAGTCCCAAAAGACGTTAAAGGTCACGGTGGAAGTGTCATGATTTAGAATGGGAAATACCCCTTTTAGGAATCGTCTTTTACACAGCTCTATTGCTGTGCTACCGTACTAGCCAGGCGACCGAATCGATGCCCTGACAGCCTTAATTCTTGTTCTTGCGGCTTGCTATTCGATGAAAATGCGAGACCCTGTTATATGCTTGCTTTGATATCTAATCGAACGTCCAAGTGAATTTGCTGATGCCGATGGCTTGCGAACTCTATGCTGTACCCCTTGTCCTTGGCCAATTGCTCCCATAGCTTGATATAATCCCTCTCAATTTGTTGTTTTGCTTATGAGTAGAATTAGTTTATAGAAACCATGAATTCGTAAGTACAAGTAGGAATACTAGATTTAGTTCAACGCATGTAATTCATCAAACGGATTTCGTCTCCGCCTAGAGAACTCTAGCACTGGTTATAGTTATTAGATTGATATAATTATCATGAGTTTCAAAGGAAAAGTACAAATAAAAATATCTGCTTGTAATTCAATAATGACATGTAGGGGTTTAGAGCTATTCTGACCTAGTAGAACGTTATACGAAGCGTAAACCTCTGCTCTGCTTATATCTAGCCGCGCTTGGTAACAGCAGCTACCGCTCTCATCCACTCTAATGGCCATATCCAATTTCTTGTCTATAAAACCCATGACGTCCAGGATAGACAGGCGATAATGGACTATAATACGCGATAATAGCAAATGGACGAAAGCGCAGCTTTTATGTGTATATATAGACATAGGTTGCCGCCAGAGATGATTACATGAAATTTGAACATAGTTCCAGGCCCTACCATAGTTACAAAAAGTGACAAGCTCACACATATCATAATGAAGTTTCGAAGTACTTTGCCAAGCTAGCGAGCTTTTCTTCTCTCATGGCTCCCGAAATCTCCTCGTCGAGCGCTTTGTTATCTATTGCTTGTTATCAGTAATCCCCGCCACCCCTCATTATCATTACTGTGTTATGTCCAATCGGTTGCTTCTACGCCTGTCTCTTAACCGACACGCTCGGTGGAATTAGGAATATTCCCTCTGTCAAACGAGCTCCTTACTTTTTCAGTTGTGAACGAGAGTCAAATGTCAAGAAGTGTGTTTTCCAGCATCTGGTCTTGTCGCAACCCCTGGAGTTGCGCAACAAATAGCTTTCTATATTCAGCCCAGATTATCTACGAGGGCTTTTATAAACCTTCGCGCAACCATGAGTGCCTGTTACCTACCACGAGTACGGGGCTCCTGGCGAGTTTGTTTGGGGGAGAAAAGACAGGATCTCAACGAAGGAGAATCTGGAAACTTAGCCGCCTGCGCCGCACTTAGCTATACTCCTTCGGTTTTTCGTTTGAATTTTTGTTTAAGCTAATTTTGGTCAAGGGATTCCGCATCTAATTGAGCGATGTTAGCTAGCCTTTGACAAGTCAGCGTATCTCCCTGGCTAGAGCCAAAAGCAGGTAAATCTATTAGGTACTCAGGCCAATTCAATATCGGTATCGTAACGATAGCCATTCTTAGCATTAGAGCCACCACATGCAGATGCATTCTCACTGATAGCTGACGAGTAACCTTCTTTCTACTCTCGTTGGGGGGGGCATTCACGCTCTGAGAATGAAAATATTAGATTTCAATTTCACATCGTCCGGACACGGCCGAGGCTTTCTATGGATAATAAACAATTCCAATTACTACACGAGATACATAACAGGGCTTGGTTATACAGCTGGCACTCAATATATAATTGTGAGGTTCTCATCTAAAACAACCTTTCATGACAAGTCCGCAGATTTGTAGATTTTGTGGACAGATCCTGCGAGTACGTATGTGTAACAAGGGCTAGAATACTAAGGCTAGGAACGATGCCAATATTCATATTGTCACAAGAGACGAAGAGCCCTGTTGTATATAGCCAGATAGTGTCCAAGAAGGATTTAGAGGCCTTCGCGCAACAAGAAGTGTCTATTGCCTACTACAAGCACAGGGTTATGACACATATAATCTTCTATGGCTTCAAGGGGGGCATACTGATCTGCAATACAGGTCTATATATACACGAAAGCTTCGCTTTCATTCATCTGCTATTATCGCGTATTGTCGTTCGTTTTCGTGAGGGCGGGTAGCTAAATATGCAGATCGCTTCATAAGATCATCGATTACATGATATTCACGATCTTAACCCATGACATCGGATATATCCATTCCCAACACCTGGGATTAGCCCGTGTCACGGTATAGCATCTTAGCCGAAGACTGTCCATCCATGATGTAATTGTAATGGCTCCTCTGTTGGTGATCTGAAAATGGTCCTTGTGCATTCCATCTCTTAGGATTAAGCTTTTACCAAGATCATGGTTCTAATAAATGCTGTTTTCACTCGCTTTTATATCAACGGGCTATATGCTTCGTTTTACTTGCCGAGTGAATCCTGCCGATTCTATATTGATAGTTTTATCACTTGTAGGCGTAGCTATCGTACCGATATGTCATAGCCAGTCCTCTGTAGGGTGGCCACACCTACAACCGTCTTTCCCCTCATCATTTCTCAGACATAATCACTTACCGCATTAATGGCATCGTAATCGCGACCCCTGGTCTCGACCAGGTCCCCTGCAGACCGGTAACAGACACCTCCAAGGATACAAATTTCTTGTAAAAATGCTATTTTTATTGTAATTCAATGAAGGATGTTTTGCTCAGATATTACTGATGATCGATATGAAGGTGGTCTTGCTCTGATGGGGGCATGGAGCGGAATTTGGGTTAGTCCGTTTTTGCTGCTAACGTGAAAGTTCCCCTACACATTAAACTAGGTACTGATTAAGTCAGGCTGGCAGACTTTCCATTATGGCCAGGAACTTGAAACATTTTGAAGTTTCCATCAGCGCTTTGATGACCTAGTGGCCATCAGAAGCTCCAATTGAGCCTCGGTTGCGTGATACAGCGACAGTACCTTGTGTCACGCACCCGTTCGCTCTATTTATCTGAAGTTCATGACGTCTAGACTGTCAAGAAAGACGCCCTATGATGCTAATGAGGTACAGAAAACAAGATGGGCGGACGTAGTGGCGCACTGATAGGCGAGGCCAATTGAAGAGTGATTTATTTCTCAGCATGCTAGCGTCGTATGAAGCGAGCGATGGAACCGTCTATAGCGGTAAGCGCTTCCTATACCTACTAAGTAAGCCCCTCACATCTCTTCGTAAAACGGTCGGACAGATCGTGTGATCAAAAGGCTTGCACTTGGAAAGTACCTCGAAGCTGCATCAAGTTAAGACCTAGACTCCCAAAAGTTTTCCACCTTCGGCTTGGATAGCGTGTCACAGTGCGGTCTAAAGACCGTGCCGCAAGATGCCATGCAAGGTAGCAATCACGCAAGGATGCTAGTTGAATAATCGCCATCTCGAATTCCGCAATTGGATAGGTAGTGCTATTGGCCGGTGTTGTTCGTCAGGTTAGTAGGTTCAACCGCTTCCCTCCGACCTTCCCACCGCGATAGCATCAACGTTCGATAAACAGGGTGTCCCTATTGGGTAAATTAGTGCTGCTAGCCGTTGTGAGATGGTCACATCACACATGCGACAGCATCGCGCCATTCACCATGTCGGGGTTTATCTGATAGTCGATGCAAAGTATTTGAGATTGTCGTACAACATCCATGCCGTACATATATACACTCCACGTGGGTGCACCTCGTTACTCCATCGAGCCGCTGCTGCAGCATCTGTCTCTTCACCTGTGTCTTCGTGAGTTGACCGATCGCAATGGGTATGTTGCTCGCATGTGAATTCTTCTTTGTTTCATTTTTCGGCTAATTCACCACTTATTAGCTACGAATAGCGTTGGCGCCGAGAACGTCGTCGGCCTGAATGTTCACAATGACGTTGTCGAGCCTGTTGCCCAGCCTGTTGCCCATGTGGTTGCCGATGTCGAAAAGGGTCATGCTACTGCGACAAATGGAGCCACGGAGTCCCAAGTCGACTCGCTAGAAACGGGTAGTGAAATCGTGGATCTCGAGGCTTATCCGCCGCCCACCGAAGAGGAACGTACGACCTTGCGTAAGGTGTACGGTTCGGTTCCCTGGACTGCGTGGACTCTCTGTTTCGTAGAGTTAGCTGAACGAGCCTCGTACTACGGTGTCAAGGCCGTTTTTAACAACTACCTTCAATTCCCTCTTCCAGAGGGGGGCGACGGTACCGGTGCTATTGATCCCAGCAAACCTAACGCGCATGCCGGCGCACTCGGTCTCGGTCTTCAGACAGCTTCAGCTTTGACACTGTTGTTCACTTTCTTAGCCTACGTTATACCTATTTTCGGCGCTGTGAGTGATTCTCGGGGCTGTTGTCTTCTTGTTCTAGCAACTTTCGGGGCACGAATTGCCTTGTTAGGCCAAGATATTATCTAGAGGCTCCTGAAGCTCTCACAAAAATATGCTCCAGATGGCGATAACTGACTTTAAGCACTATAGTGGTGGGCGGACACCAGAATCGGCCGAGTGAGTATTTTCTTCTCATTTAGCGACTTTCAGGGGACAAAATTTCCTTTTCAGGACAAGAGTGTCTGGAAACTTTTGGAACCCTCTCAAACCCATTCCAAATGGCGATAACTGACTCCGAGTGTTGCAGTACCCAGCCATCGTATATGGTGTGTTGATCGGTGCCGTCGCACATGTTATTATGAGGTGAGTGCTCGCTTTCATAATAATTCGATATGTCAAGAGAACATAGGCTAACAATCTCGGTTCTTGTAGTATGTTGGAATGCTCTTGAAACCCGCGTACCCTGATGACTGACACGTAGGGGTTAGTCGGAGGCGCCGCGCCAGCTCTGCTCAAAGCCGGGAAGGGCGTCGCGCCCTTCCTGGTCAGCTTATTCCTTCTTGCTATTGGAGCCGGCATCTTCAAGCCCAACGTCGCGCCAACTCTTATCGACCAATACAAGTACCAGCGCGAGTATACGAAAGTACTGAAGTCTGGAGAGAAAGTTCTCGTCGACCCAGAGACAACCATTAGCCATATTCTGCTCCTCTTCTGTAAGCAATTCTCGAAACCCTGGCCAATTCTCGAAACCCTGGCAAAGCACGCTTCAAATGGCGACAACTGACCCGGAGAACTGCAGACGCTTTTGTGAACGTTGGGTCTTTTTTTTCTATTGCCGTCGTGTATATAGAGAAGTACCGCGGTTTTTGGCTTGCATATCTGACCCCTGGCATAATCTATTTCGTTTTGCCCTTATTGTTGGCTGCCAGTAAGTAATTATATCTTTCCTTCCACTCGTTGCCCTTTGTGTTTTGATGTCACTATCATTAATGATCCGGATTTTCCCCAATTTAAGCGTTGTCAACCTGCACCAGAAATGAAATGAGTATGAAGATATAATGACTAACCCAGGAGAATTGTAGTGTACAAGCACACGATCAGGAAAAAGCCCATCGGCTCAGATCTGAACCGTTTCACTAAGATCACTATCGCGGCGCTGAAGAAGAGTAAAGGCAATATCTTCTCGAAGAATCTGTGGTATAATGTCAAACCATCTACTCTTGCTGAGCAGGGTACAGTCGTCAACTACTCAGAAAAGGACGTCAGCGATGCGCAGCGTACATGGGCTGCGGTTGAGATCTTTCTTTATCTTCCTATTTGGAATTTAAACGACGGCGGCGTTGGTTCCGTACAGAGCAACCAGGGAGCTGCTATGACTACCGACGGCGCACCGAACGATCTGTTGACTCACTTCAACCCGCTAACCATCCTCGTGGTGTCACCGCTTATGGCCCAGGTGGTTTATCCTTTACTTCAGCGTAAGGGTATCAAATTTGGACGTATCGACCGGATGATTTTTGGGTTTTGTCTCGCCACGATTTCCGGTGTCATCGGGGCAATTATCCAGTATCGAGTATACGAGACCAGTCCATGGTTAGTGACCCAGATAGTAACTTTCTCACCGGAACATTATCAAAATGCTAACTCTCCAATAGCGGGTACCAAGCCAGCACTTGCGATGGCGTGTCGCCTATCAGCATTTGGTGGCAAATACCGAACGTCTCTCTGGGAGCCATATCCGAGATCTTTGTCAACGTTACTTCGTACGAACTCGCTTACGCTCGAGCCCCAGAAAACATGAGAGCTACCGTTATTTCTATCTTCCTCTTCATGACCGCTTTGTCAAGCGCTCTTGGTGAGATCTTGATCCCAGCAATCAACGACCCAACCCTTGTGTGGGCTTGGGCTGCACCCGCGATTGCTCTTTTCGTCCAGACTGTCATATTTTGGTGGAGACATCGGCATATCAACGAAGAAGTGTTCATGACATACAAGGAGGACTTTGAGTCCGTAAAATCGGATAAGGTCGATGAGGCGAACGTGGCCGAGGGCCAAGCTGACGAGAAAAAAGAGGCTTAGGATTGTATATAGTTGACGTACTCGACGGCGGAGTGGGTTTCGTAGGTATCGATATCCAAAACGAATGTGAGGGATTCGGCCTACATAGACTTATCTCACTATGTCACATCCATTTGCCTATACAAGTTTTCTTCACCTAGTGGTAGTGAACCCTTAACGGGCACGGGGAAGAGAGGGACAGGCACTGGATAACCTCTTGGCAGTACCAAAATCAGAAAAAAGCGCCCCAACAGTGGTATCTGAAGAAATTGCTCGCACAAATGTCGCTTGGTTTGGTGGTATATTCTTGCTGTAACTAATGTCGCTTGTGTGTTGTAGTCGCATTTAAGAATCATGTGACATATAGTATGGTGACAAAACTAGACGCCTACCAAATTACAGGCCAGCATTTGATTGCAGGGACTGTTGATTCGAGACGGCTGTTGATTGGTGAGACCGAATCTCTTGATACTAAAGTTCTTACAATAAACCAAATGGGCATCCGGAGCGGTTCGCGATACCACTAGCAGAGTCATATTGAGGGAAGAGAAAGAAGATGGATTAAATTAAGAAGGAAAAATCACTTACAATAACAGATGTTTATGTTTGTACTCTAACAATACATCAAAGTAGTGTCTCCTTTTTTGTATTACTAAATTCGTACAAGTTAGGACCAAAAAGCTGTTAGAGGAAACAGTAGAGGTAAATGGCTGGTATCAAAAGCTACATAGATAGATGAAAAGAATGTGGTTGGATTGGCTATTGTTATATACATACCGAGATAGCTAAGCTGACGGTCTGCCTTATAACATGTCGCGGGTTTACAACGGGTGTAAGCTCAGTTGCTATCGCAAAGATAAGCCGAAGCCGAAGCCGAGATGCATGTTGGTAATGTTTGCAGAAGCGAAGAATGCAATATTAGTTCAGATTTCTATTTTAGCCTTCTGGATCTCATTTTGGATGTTGCTTTGTAGCTATAAGACTAAGATATTAATTATAACTAGACTATCCTTCCTCTTTAATGGCCAATGTAATGCTACTATCGTCATGTATTGCCAATTATACATGTAGGTGACATACTGTGTCTCAAAAATTTATCTCAAAGCCCTGGTTATAGCCAGTCCTGAATGGACGTCTCGTCGCCAATTCTGTACATACTTGATCGTTAGCGGAAAATATAATACCTGAGTGTATATTACAGGCGCACTTTTTATTTTATCAGTGATGGGTACTATCATTTTGTAAAAAGGGCTTGGACGAGACTTCGGATTCCAGGGCTTCAAAGCAGCATGAAGGTCTACCCAAGTCTTCCCTTTTCAGCCAGATGCTCGTTTTCGCTCGCTCTCGTATCGACTATCTTACTCAATCAGGTAGCTAGACAGCTAAATCCACGTATGGGTCATCGTTAATACTATTATGTATAGGATATTGGGACCTCTAGGCCAAAGAAAGGGTCTTGGAGTTCCTTGGGTCCGTGTGACAACCCCTTTTTATTTATCTTTCTCTATATGATGCTGTAACTACTCTTCGCCAGCCTTCGTCTCTGTTCATCCGGCCACTTTTTCTGTCTTGGTTTCGCACTTTACGAGTTTCCTCCGTGGCTTATCAAACATACCAAATCGTAACACTCACCCTGAGAAGGCACAAGGAGTAACTTGACAGGGAATAGATATCAGCTTTCGCAGGCTTCAGTAGATTACTTCTAGAGAATTTCCGACAATCTTTCGCGTCCTTGTTACAATTCATCAAGTGTCACACGGAATAACCCAAGGTAGTGAAGATGCGTATATCCGATGCCAGGGGTTAGATCATATTATTCATCTGCAGCGCGGCGGTCTACATGTTCACCTACCCGTTGATCTCCTGATCACGAGAACGGGCACGATAATGGGAGATATTAATAGATGGACGAAAGCGTAGCTTTCGTGTATATATAGACCTAGATGCCGCCAGACTGAAGGGAGAAGCCTGCTCAGTATGGTTCCCTTGCGGCCATAGATGATTATATGCGAATAGAACACCAGTTCCGAGCCTCATCCTCGTTATATCAAGGCAGTCAGTATATTGCTGCTCTGGAATCAGTGCTCGCCGCAACTCTCGGCAATTACGTTTCCAGACCACTTAAACTTGCCGCCAAACATGCTAGTTGGCAAGCTTGTCGAAATTATGTTAAGTGGTATCTTCTCATTTAATTCTCTTTCCCCTTTTAATACTTTCCTTACGGACTATGTCATGATACTACAGCGTTTTGTCTTCTAAACAGGCAATAAAATCGCACTTGGGCTCCCACCTTTCGAGTATTGGGAATGGTGCTAGAAAGTATCGGTATGGATGATATGATTTAAGGTCAATCTCTTACTCGCCGACAGCCAATACCAACGAAAACATGATTGAAGTTCTGCCAGCGCTTTGTGCATCTAAGCATAGCTCAAAGAGAATATTGCGCTTTTTCTAGTGCGAAAAGTCAGCTAGCGATGTATGCATTGGGTTGTAAGGAACTGGATCGGTTCTTCTTAGATTGCATAGACACATTGTAGTTCCGGACGTGCAACACGGCGAAGTGAGCACTTCTTGCTGTGCTTGCCGAGTGCGCAACAGTTGTTGAGCAACGTTTAAAGCCCCCGATCCATAAGACGTGGAGATATAACGGCGCGGAAACGGTACTCAGGTAATGTTGACCGATATGATCTAACCCTCATCAACCCGGGTTCTTAGGTATAGGCGTTGGATCTCAACTCACTCTAACCCCGGGTGGCCAATTTCGGGATCCCACGCAACCTGAGCCGCACAATGAGACTGCCTGGGAATACCGCACTTAACTCGAGGGGCGTAATTAAAGATTACATGGTAGTTCGTTATCTATTTACTATTCTTAAAGGCCGTGTATTGGTGGGCTACGAAATACGTCCCCACTAGACGGTTCGTCCGCCGAATTTCGTCCGTGTTGGGTTTATCTACCGTATTCCGTCCGCCGCACCCTCAGCTATACAGTCCGACTAGGAGTGGAGTCAAGGAGCTTAGCTAGCTGAATCGAATTCCGAATGCAACTAGAAATACCCAAGGAACCAGTAATCCGAGATATGGAGGACATATGCTTCGCCCACTTCGTCCGTGACCCCATACGTGGGTCTCGGCGCTTGTTCCGCAAACCTCGGAGATGTTGCGTTAAGTTAAGCTCTGCCGAGAATTATATATAACTCGGCGAGGAGGGATATTGTTTATCGTTTAAGAAGAACTGTTGTTAAGCATTTCAAAATGGTCCCTGAAAGCGCAAAACCTCGTGTGGTGCGTATGAAAATTTCCCAAGCCTGATTCCTTGGTCATCATGTTTCGTATAGACGAGCAGGTTCTATTGCGCAGGACTTGAGATCTCGACTAACACGTTTTTATGCACGCAGCTTATTGTGGGCGCTGGGCTATGTGGCCTCACCCTTGGCCAATGCCTGCGGAAACAAGGCATCCCATTCGAGATTTTCGATCGGGATACTGACATTCTGGCACGCCAGGGTTGGGCTATTGGAATACATTCGTGAGTAATTTAAAGTACATACCCCAGAAGTAATAGCTTACTTAGGAGAAAACAGTATTATCGATGACCTATCGTCGTCATTTTGCCCTGATATGCCCCCTCTACGAGAATCGGCAGACCACTTGTTACCCCTCAAGTTAGAGCCGCAAATATGTTTCTATGGCCACGGAAAAAAGATGACGGTTGGGAATACGCCTGAAACACCCTGTTTGCGACTGAACCGTTTGCTCTTTCGCCAGTGGCTCGCTACCCATATACCTATTCAATGGGGGAAAAGACTAAGACGAGTAGAAGAAGAAGAGAAGCACATTACAGTTCATTTTGAAGATGGGACGAGTGCCTCAGGCGACATCCTAGTGGGCGCTGATGGAGTGAATAGTGTGGGTGAGTATACCTTTGAAATATTTGAGGATGTTCCGTCCTTCTGGATATAGTTTGACCTAAGAGATCAGTTCGCGAATATCTACTGGGCCGACCAAACTCAGAGGTTCTCAATTCCATCCAACTGAGCAACATATGGGGCGAGACTACACTGTCAGGGGAGGCATTCGAACGTCAACTATCCCTCGCCCATAGCACTTACGCATATTCCTCTCAAGAGTTGGGTTGTTTTATTTTTGTGGGCCTAAATAAAGTGAATAGCGACTTGTCGGCGGACTATTATTGGTGTGTGGGTTGGGATGACCCTGAAGTCGGTAACCCGGACCACTGGCTGAAGCAGTGAGTAATCCTTGGAACCTTTCCTTCCCACTTTGGCGATTTTCAGAGCACAAGCTTCCTTTTGGGAATATGAGATTCTCTACAAGATTTTGGGACACTGACAAAACACGCTCCAAATGGCAATGACTGACTCCGAGATTTGTAGTGCTTCTGGAGCAGCCAAACACAATTGGGTGATGAATATTACCAAATCGCTTGAGCCCAAGTTTAGAGAAATCTTACAGCTAACACCCGTCACTGGCATACTACCCGGTCAGACGGTCTATCGGGATGTCGTTATACCAAGTCTACCCGCGGGAAAAATCGTCTTAGTGGGCGACGCTGCTCATGCGATGACACCTTGTAAGTCTATATGCATTCATTCGGAGGACCGGCCTCCTAGGACTTCAGACACTTAGCTGACTGTGGATTACAGTTCGAGGAGAAGGTGGAGTGCAAGCCATGAGAGATGCGCTCAATATATCCGAAGCGCTGAGTCACATCAACCTCGAAGACTCAACAGATGTTGGACTCACGCTAGGACCATATCAGCAGGAAATCCTGGAACGTGGACAAGCAGCTGTTTTGCTGTCAAGAAATGCAAACAAGAATAATCAGCAGGCACATAACTCGATTGTAGCCTGGGGGCATGTAGCGAGGCCAACTGCCGAAGAGAATGTTGTATTGGAGAAATGTAAGCCGTGAGCGGCATGAAAGCAGCATCATCCTGTTTAGAGACCAACCTAGATTGATACTTTGCTAATGGCCGAGCCCCTTGAGAAATGCAAGCTTCTTCTTAGATGTTGACCGGTGTCCCGGAAACTGGAATAGCACCGGGCAGAAACACAACATACGTACCTGCATGCTAACGATCTAGATAATATGTGAATTCAATCGGTTATAGGTACTTAAGGGACGAAATCTGTAGTCTTGCCAAGGTTGCCTGGCATACTGGATATGATGACTGAATAGCTATGAGAGCTTCAGCATTTCTGATGACTTACTTTACCTTTCTATTGACGGCAAGTTGCTTAGGACTGAGTGGCGAACTTCTACGAGTAATATTTTCGATAAGTTATGCACTTGGTAGTATGCCGTTTCCTTTCGACATAGCCCCTTCGCGAGCCTGTGCGCGATGAGCTCGCAGCTATCATCTCGCCCAAATTGGGTGTTTTCGGGAAACAAGACCACTTTCGTAGAGACAAGCCGCTCGCCGCAACATTGTGATCACCTCTGTATAGTAATTACCTAAAGCGGTATCTTCGCCTGGGCAACCTCTCGCCTAGGTAGGTACCTAGTGGTGGGCCCGGGGGGGCTGGCAGGTCAAAGGCATAAGTAAATACACTATAGCTGGCCTATAGTCAACTGCATCTACCTAGTTTCGAGGCGGCAGGCATCTTACTTTTACGCTTCCGGTGAAGACAACAAAAGAATACATTTTCTAACAATCATAACTTTGATGATTATTCATTCGTTATCTCATTTGCAATTTACTAAAGAGAGATAACGAATACTACATCTCCACCGCCGAGGCCTCTACAATAATGGGTTGTATACTATGCCACGCGTACGGCTTGCTGATGTAAAGTAGCTTGCATCGTTTATATTCTTCCGAGTGCTCCAATGATCCAGCTTTTGTTTGTCTTCTGCCGGACTCTCGCCTTGGCACTTGGCGAATCTAGATGAGGCAGGTCGTCCTAGATAAGACTGTCTCCAGAATGTCTCCAACCGTGTTGCTGGTATCGGCCATCGCGTTCGCCAAGTCGCTCGTTTGATTGCATCCCAAGTCCTATGGTATTGTCTGGAGTCATGATATTCGATAATCCCTCGACTTGACCATTCACATCGGTTGTACCCCGGAACATCATATAAGTATCATCGATGACTACCCGGTCAAACCATCGCGCGGAATCGGCACAGGTACAGAGAAAAGAAGCTCCCGCGTTAGGGCTGCTACGCTAGAGTCTGGGCAGCATGGGCGTTGACCGACTTATCTGTGTATTTAAGAATATAGCATCAAGCCCCATGGCCTATGGCGCAATCATCGAGACTTCATCCGAGTATATAATGATAGTCCTTATCATGCTGTCACTTGCTTCTTGAATGCTCACTCCGACTCAATTACGCCATCCTAGGCTCTAATTATCTGCGTGCGTCGCTCACCTAGGCAGATCAGTAGACCTGGGATTCCTACCACTATGGAAAGAATCAGTTCTATCCTAGCCATCGCGGCCGCTGGTCTGTTTGTCGTAACTGGCAATGCTGAGCCTCTTTCTTATGGCACTCAGTTCAAGCAACCCCTTGTCCAGGATGTTAGACTTACTCGACCGGCTTAGACCCAGCAATGAGGCGGATGCGCTGACCGATTTGTTGATAGAAACCGCTCGTTAATTCTATTCACATCAAAGATCTCTTGAAGTGTGCCCAGGATCTTGAGGACATAGCTTATGCGACTTCTGCCCGCAACCGAGTAGGTTGAGATAACCACTTGTATTATTTCGCATCATGTTGAACAAGATACTAATGGTGTTTATGCAGGTGCATGGCTCCGAAGGTCACAAGAATACTGTCAAATATTTCAAGGAAACCCTCGAAGCTCTTGGCGATTATTATACAATCGAGCTCCAAGAGTACACTACAGAGGTTACCCTTGCTTCCTCTCAGGCGTTTTCGGTTGATGGTATCGATGTCGCCACCGACTCTTTCGAATTCGGTAATAATGGCACATGGACGGACACGCCTCTAGCCAACGTAGTCAACCTTGGCTGCGACCCAGTAAGTCACGATGCTGATTAGCCTATGTTTTCTGTTTACTACCACTCGATGGTTGGATGAGATGATATGTTCCCGAGACCAATGATCAGTGCATCTACTAACGTATTTATTAGGAGGACATCCCCGATAGCGTCGCTGGTAAAGTGGCCCTCATCCCCCGTGGTGACTGCACTTTCGCGCAGAAAATCACCAATGCTGGCGCTAAAGGTGCCATTGCCGCGATGATCTACAACAACGGTGACGTTGGTGTTGCCGCCGGCACTCTCGGTGGTGTCAACGACCTTATACCTGTGGGAGGTCTTACTCGCGCCGATGGTTTAGCATTTGCCGCACGTATCGAAGCCGGCGAGACGGTCCTCAGCTCTGGAACGTATTGGGCGTACATAACTCTCGGTACTAGCCATAATGTTATTGCCACCTCTAAGTACGGCGACCCGGAAAACGTCCTATTTCTAGGCGCTCATTCGGACTCTGTCGACAAGGGCCCCGGTATTAATGACAACGGTAGCGGCTCCTGTGGCCTCTTGACTGTTGCTAAAGCACTCTCAAAGTGGCGAACGAATTCTCAAGTAAAGTTCGCTTGGTGGACCGCTGAAGAGGAAGGACTTTTGGGTGCTGAGCACTTCGTTGAAACTTCGAGCCCCGAAGACCTCACCAAGATTCGTCTTTATCTAAATTTTGATATGATCGCGTCTCCAAATTACTACCTTGGTATCTACGATGGCGATGGGAGTCGCTTCAACCTCAGTGGGCCTCCTGGTTCTGATGTGGTAGAGAAACTGTTTGAGGACTGGTTCGCCGCTAAGAACCTGACTACTTTCGGAGCCGAGTTTAACGGTCGCAGCGACTACGGCCCATTCCTCGATGCTGGTGTTCCCTGCGGCGGCCTCGATACCGGCGCGGATGGAGTCAAAACAGAGGAGGAGGTGGCTATCTATGGCGGAGTTGCTAATGAACAGTATGACCAGAACTACCACTCTGCTGCGGACAACGTGACAAACCTGGCTGAGTTTCCATTCGAGGTCAACGCTAAGGCAATTGCTCATGCTGTTGCAACATATGGTACGAGCTGGAAAGGCTTTCCGCTACGTCTCCCTTCAAATTCAACAGTTCCTGCCCGTCGCCACATACATAGTCGCAGCTCTAGCCACCCAAAGAAGCAGGTCTGCGGTGTTAAAGAGGTGCTAGAGTACTAGTTAGTCTTATACAGAAAATATGAGGAGGCCACACTAGACAACTGAAATAGTGCTAATGCATATTTCAATATCTTGACAGGTGACGCATCTATTGGTATGAGTTAAGAGATTGACCTTTAAGTGTTCTATGCGTTTTAGATGGCAACCGACTTGATTCACGAACACAAACACTAAGATGACTGATAGTGCTGCAGATTACCCTTGATCATGCTAGCTGCGTCTTGCATTTTCATTGAACCAATCAACTACTGACAATTCCTTCTAAATGCACTATACCCTAGCGTTAGATCGAACCACTTATTCAACTAATACCAGCAAGCAAATTGGCTACATTAGCTATAAAAACAACATCTCAGTGCATTGATGTCTACCACAAGAGGATGGCAGAGGACCAGTTCGTAACACTGCCTTCGGGTTGTCGGGTTTGCTATCGGGTTTCCGGCAACCCGTCAGATCCCGCCATATTTCTCGTCTCAGGACATGCTACGGCCATGACGCAGAACACGGAGGGAGTTCTCCGGCTTCTCAACTCACCAGATGACCCGCACTTTGTTATTCGTTACGATCACCGGGACACAGGTCTCTCAAGTTCATTCACCAAAACATCTGACGACTCACCCGTATATTCGCTGGACGATATGGTTGATGACGCTGTTGGTCTAATCAGGCACCTGAACCTTGACAGCGTCCATCTTATCGGTGCCAGTTTAGGCGGGCCCATTTCATGGCAAGTCGCTACCCGCCTACCTGACATTGTCCACAGCCTGGCCCTCGTTCTCACGGGCCCAGTCGGACGCCAACCAAACTCGAACGATAAGTTACCGCCCCTGAACTTAGAGGGGCAGTGGTTACTAGGCGAGGCGTTCAGTATACCAGAGGACAAAGATGACGACGAGGCTTGGATCCAATGCTACATGAATCTTGGCCTCGCCTTGCACACGCAACCGCCCACGGAAGCAGAGAGGGCTGAGTCAAGGCGGGAGTGCGAGACCACGTATCGGCGCGAGAAGGAAAGCGGTAACATGTGGACTAAGTTCAACCACTCCGACGCGTCGGGTCCAAGGTGGCCGCGCGAGTCGCTCAAGTTGATAAAATGTCCAACAGTTGTTGTTCACGCTGCAAAGGACCAGATTTTCCCAATGAAGCATGCTGAGGCTTTGAGAGATGATGTCGCAGGGGCAACGCTTGTTGTCCTTGAAGACTGCGGGCACGAACTTCCACTTCGTGTGCGTCGGAAACTGGCGGATGCAATCCTCGCAAATGTAAAGAAAGGAGAGCTAGCCAAAAGCTGATAGGAATTAAAAACAGTCAATGGCAACGATCTGCCTCCAAGTACAGTGTTCCTGATTTAGTAGAATATCATATGACTTGCTTGCGACCGAGTTTCTCCCGTACAGAAATTGTAGTTCAGGGCGTATAGCGTATCCGGTAGGGATAAGATTCATTTCGTTTATATCAAGATCTATAAGTGATTCGAACTTGGGGCTAAATATTTACTATTTGCTTACATCTATAATATTTAGGCCCTTCTTCCACATCTATTCATCAGGGAGCATATGCCAGAGGAGGTTGTCACTGACTACCACAAACTACCTAGTATCCTATAATAACCGTGTGAGCAGTAGGGAACTGAAGTTTTCTATCATGATAGATAAATGGCCAGCTCGCTTTGTGCAATGGATCGCTCATGTTCCTTTCAAATGAAGAATAAGAACCTAGTCTTGACGAAAGTGATTATGCGGCTCGTCTATTACACTGTCCCTTCCTTTCTGACTCCCCTATAGTCACGCGCATAAGCCGAATTTTAGTTTTGGACGGTCTGTAAACAAATAGCATTTGGTTGATGTGGAAAGCAGTATAGCCGCATCTTGGACGACTAAATAAAGACTCATGTGCGGTGTGGTTTATCTCATACAAAACGTAAATGACTAACCGCTTGAGTATTAAGCCCCGCTACGCAGGCGCGAGAACACTACGGATAGAGTGAAGCTTGCTGTGTGAACGTATAAAGTTCCCTTGTATTAAGAATGATTTTGGAAAACCAAACATACCATACATATCTGCCGCCTTGAAATGTACCAGAACCCCAGACGCCGCTCATGCATATCATTGAGAAAACCTAGCTTTTCCCGTACCGTTGCTGCATGTTCCTATTTCACGCAGCGACCTCTAGTCTACTCGCTCTACTGAATGGGTATCGAATCTCCTTCACAACTACGACCGAGCATGTTTCTATCGTGCTACGGCGGCGCTGAGGACTTGAGTTCTGAAAAATCCACCCTTTGTTCGCTCAATAACTTGCTGGTAGACAGAGCTGGGAGGGTGGTTCATCACCACTGTACCCTCCTTATAGTCAATCTTGGCATCGACTCGTGTGTCGCGGATGAGGTTGACAATCCATTTCTCGCCCTCATCCTGACCGAGACCCAGCCGCGTGCTGAGGTCCTTAATATCGATACGGGCATGAATCTTGCAGTAGCTCTCTGAGATCAAGTGGCGAGCCGAGTCGACAAAACCGTCAGCGGCAGCGAGAAGGAAGAAATCAGACCGGCAGACTTCCTCGGCAAGGGAGAGCTGGCGTTGGGCTTCTTCGAAGTCAAAATCGACGTAGAGAGCGCGCACAAAGTCAGTGATGGGGTCTGTGTACTCGTAGGCCTCCTGCTTGACAATGCGGATTATATCTTTGAGTTGTTTCTGGTGCTGGCCAGAGTTGCGCGTGCGATTCCGGCCGGTGATAACAGCGGCTGTCAGGTAGCGCAGAATCCACGGGCTGCTGGTCTGGATGGTGTTGATGTAGGCGGGGCTAAAGAAGAGGTCAAGGAGCTGGTCGCGAGCCTTGTCGTCGTTGAAGAGAGGGAACAAGCCCCAATGGATCAACCAAGTTCGCTGTTGGAGCTGGGCTAGAGGGTTGCTGAACAGCTTTGTATCAATGCTCTCCTTGACTTTGTTGAGCTCCTCGACACTCGCCTCCCAGCTGGTAGTCAAGATCTCAGACGCGAACTTTCCCCATGTCGCCGCAGCAACCTTGTCATTATCTGTGGAAAGCACACGGAACTGGTATAGTAGGTCGGCGGCAGCACCGTAGTTGCCGCAACTGTATTGGAAGTTGCCGAAATCGTAGAGCGCGTTGACCATTTCGATGGTCACCTACTGCAAGTTAGCACAAGCACAGACCAGGCCGGTTTGATGAGCCCAGAGCGGGTTTTGTTGCACTCATACATCATGCTCGTTCTTCAAAAACTCCAAGTTGGCAACCTTGTCACTTCGAAGGTTTCCTACGACGTCCTCCCGTCCAAGCAAGTCGGTGAGCTTGCTGGTGCTCTCCTCGAACTGCTCCAGGCGCTGGATGACTTTCTGTCGCTTCTCGTCGAATTCGGCCGGAGGCTGGTCGAGGCCCTCTAGCTCGGCTTTTAGGTTCCCAACAAAATCAGTCATGTTGGTTGACTTGAGTAGTTCGTATTTGGCCTTGGTAATGGGCCGGAGGGCGGCATCGTCAGCATCTTCGGGGAGGCGGTTGGCCGAGTGCTCGAGAAGAGGGAAGATGAGGTGACGGTCGAGGTAGGGGAGAAGCTTCGGCAAGAGGTCGTAATCCGCCATTTTGGGTGGTTCTGGCTCACGACGGCCGATCAAAAGGCGATGGTGGTTGTTATGGGTTGTGTGGTAAGAGGAGACGCCGATGCGATCTGGTGGTGCGATGCGGTGCGGTGACGGGGCGCAAAAAAATCTGGGTTTTGGAGATTTGGAGGGGCAGATTGATATGGTTTTGGTGGTTTCCACATTCCACATTGTGGGATTGGCGGCCAACCTGCCGACTCACGCTGCGGGCCGTGTGGCTTAGAGACTTGGTAATTGTGGCTTGACCGACGATTCCCCGGGTCAAAGGCTTTATCCAAATGGAAGTCACTGACTGTAATCTTTCTTAAAATACTGTGTATCACACGGTGCAATCGAAATGTTTCCGAAGCTTCTTCCTGCTGGTGAGTAGATCACCATGCCGACAAACCATCGCCTGCTGCATGTCCTATCCCTCCTGCACAACACCATGCTATTCAGATCTCTAAGGCCACTAACGGCGCGAGCTACAAGCCTTGCGACCACATTTACTCGACCAAATACCTTCCTCGGACCGGTTTGCGTCCGGACACTGTCAACCACAGCAGATGTGACAGCCTCCGAACCCGCCACAACCTCAACTCCTGCAGAGCCCAATACGCCTCGACAATTGTCATACTTTGTCGGCCGCAATAACTTAAATAACTTAAGCGTATATCACAAGAAGAAGCGCGGCGGGAACTACTTGGTCACATTAGTCAAAAACGGCGAGGGCGACCTACAGGCCCTGAAGCAAGATATTAAGGAAGCGTTACAACTACCAGACAGCGACCTTTCCATAAACAACGTGACGAGACATATAATTATAAGGGTGAGCCGTCCTTCTCGACGTCGATATATTTTTGAGGCGGTCGTGATGGTTGGGTGTATGATACTAACCGTTGCCTTGCTCCAGGGTCATAAGCGCCACGAAGTAGTAAACTTCTTGCACACCATGGGTTTCTAAGGCACGGAAAGAGTGGAATGTAAGACGGAATTAGACGATGGGCTGGCGCCTCAACGTATGCCATTAAAGTGGCCTACGATAGTAGGGGGGTGTCACCAGCAAGAATAGTGTACGAATGTGCCATCCACGAAGACTGATCGACGGTCGGCCTCTCCTCTTCACGATATATCCGGAATCGGAAAAGAGTCTTCCATGTGACAAGACTGTATAATATCTATAAATGCGAGGCGCTTGCAGGTGGCTCACCAGTGTACAAAAGAAAAATAGAAAAAGAAATATCGCCTGCAATCGATCCACGATGGACGTGGCCCTTGATCCAACTTTTGTATCCTCTCTAGACGCCTGCTTTAATCGTCCCTTATTCTTATCCCAAGATTCACATGTCCGCTGTTAAATGTTCCAGTCCATCGACCCCCCATACTTTTTGTTGTAACCATATACCCTTGACCCAACCCCCGAGAGACGACCCGATAATTCCAGTTTATCTTTGCTGTCGTGAGGTTACAATCGCATCTATTCTGGGACCGGGTAGTCCCTCGCACCTTCTGTGCAGTATAGAACAACGACAGCGTTCCCATCTAGGCCTAAATCTTCCTTCACCTCGGCATCGGCGCATACCCTTCTTAGGGCGGCCAGGGAGGCAGCACCGCATGGTCCAGCCGGGATCTGGGCAGTTTTTAGCTCTTGTACCGCCGCATGCGATTCGGCGTCTGAGATGACCACACTCGTGTCGATTCCAGCTCTTAGGACCGGCCATGCCGTCGTGGACAGCGTCCCGCAATTTAGACCATTCATTATCGTTTCTCCGGTCTGAACAATGACTGGCTGGTCTACTTTCATTGACTCGTGTAGACACGCCGCACCCGTAGGTTCAACGGCTATTATCGCGGCCCTAGATTCCCGTCCTGGCGCCTTATAGTGTGCCGTGACAGCTTCAGCTACCGAGCCCGCCCCACATGGAACTACGGCGTGGGTTGCAAACTTCTGCCCTGTTGCGTCAAGAACTTGCTGATCAGCTTCTGCAAGCATCGTGCCATAGCCTTGCACGAAATACTGCCAAACGTATTAGCCAAGCTTCCAAGTAGTAAACCTTCGCTAGCCCCAGCTTCTCTCTCCGTCGTGATATGGGATGATTTTGTCGCCCACCTTTGGTATATCATTATATCCTTCAAAGCTAACATCGAAAATGAGGATCGTATCCCTATCCTCGGCCTCCTCCGACACGATAGGTATCAGGTCGTCATAGCAGCCCTCGCCCACGATGACCTCGGCATCCTCGCCGCGAATCAGCTCGCGCGTCTCCTCGTTCATGAAGTTGGGCACCCACACGCGCGCAGTGAGACCCATATACTTGGCCATGCGCGCGACGGCGCGGCCGCAGTTGCCCTCGGTGGCCGTGACGATCTCAACACCGGCCTTGCGGGCCTTTGCGCCGAGCTCTGCAATAGGGATCTGGCCCTCGGCGACGGGGATGCCGAGGTGCCAGCCCACAGCGCGATAGACGGCCCAGGACGCGCCGAGGATCTTGAAGGCCGGGAGACCAAAACGGTCCGACTCGTCTTTCACCAAGACGTGGCCGAGCCCCAGCTCGCGCGCTAGCTCTGGCAGTGAGTGTAGCGGGGTCTTGTTGTAGTCAGGCAGCGTCTCGTGGAAAGCCAGGACGGTGCCCTCGTTCTTCGCCCGGGAGCCCTCGTGGGTCCAACCCCGCGCATCCGGGTTAGTGTGGATAGAGGAGGCCATTTATTTCGGCTGGCGGGTTCTTGCCCTGCGCGGCTCCGAACTCCGACAGAAAGGCGAGCAGGCAAAGCAGGCGAGCAGGCAGGCCGAGAAAACCAGAAGAATTCCTAAGACGGCTTACGGAGGGCAGACTAGTGCCGGCGTATGTTCCGGTGAGCCGTTGGACGCGGAGCAGCGGGAATGCGGGAATGCGCGGTAGACGTTGAGGAGGCTGAGAAGTCGCAAGATCGAGGCAGAAATTCCCCACCTTCCCCGACGCCCCCACGCCGGATTTCAAATACGAGTTTGCCGGCGCCGCCCGCATTTTGTCGGCAAGCCTTCGTGCATCCTAGGACCACGAATCATAGCCGCGCATTTGGTGCGAAGGATTGCTGCCTTTGTAGTACGTATCTCTCACACAACTTCTTGCATGGGCATGTATTGCACCTGTACCTATGTAAACATGTCCTACATCACGTTGTGGCTTAAGGTAGGATCAACATATAATCTCGTGTCCGGTCCGACGGCATACAAGTGGATACGAAATGATTCGTGGGCAGGAGGGAGGTAGACATAGTCGAAATGCGGGGTTACATGATTCCGTACCTACCAGCTACATGTAGGTAGGTAGGTACATGTAGTAGGTATAGGGAGTATTTCGTCTGTTTTTAATATAGATTACACCTGTAAGTGCAGACTACCCTTTTAGACATCAGTATCAGTATCCAGAGGATCCCCATCAAGAACATTGAATGTTCAGATTTTTTTGAGTCAGCGGTGCACATTGTATATAGACCTGCGCGTATCACGATGACGCACGCACTTGCACAGAAATTCAACCCATTTTGATATTTTGATGGCCTCCTTCCTCCTGAATATGTTCCTCCGCCCCGAGCTAGCCCAGTTACATGTATTACATGAGGCTGACTGACTTGCACCCCCCTTTTGGGAAAGAGAGACTACCACTCACAGGTATTGCAACAGCACTTACTCCCACTGCAGCCCTTCATCTTACAACTGCAACTGCATCTACTCCCACTACAGCTCGCCTTACCTTTACACCCACGTCTCCCACCATAGTTACATCCACAACTACAGCCGCCACCCGTCCAATTCGGATGCGGTCTGGAACCACAATCACTGCCGCTGGGTCCTTCGTCTCCCCGTGGTCCTCTCTCACCTTGTGGCCTGTACTTCGTGGTCAGTGCGATCGCTACAAAACATGGAGGTGTTAAGCGTTTACCCAGGACAACCTTCCGGTCCTCTGTCACCCTGAGCTCCTCGTAGCCCAGGTGGCCCAGACAGCCCAGGCAGTCCGAGCGGCCCTGGTGGTCCGGGTGGTCCGGGTGGTCCGGGTGGTCCAATACTACCGTTTCTTCTATTAATCTTGTGTCAGGGTGGTTCGCGTTTCTGAGTAGCTTGTCTGGGGTATGCCATACCCTGGAGGACCTTCCTCGCCTCGTGTACCATGCTCACCGCGCTCACCGCGCTCACCCCGTCCGCCATCGATACCATCTCTGCCATCCCTACCGTCTCTACCATCTCTACCAACCTGGCCAGGCGGGCCGACAAGGCCTATTAGACCAACCAAACTATGATCTAACCGTCAGCTAACTATAGTAATATCTTTGAAAAACAGTGTTACGGTAATGTTGTCACCTACCCAACACGACCGGCCTGTCCTTCTGGGCCCTGTGGCCCGGTACGACCTTGAGGTCCAATTGGGCCTACACAACAGGTCATCACCGTTAGCATTTGTGATATCCCCTTACCTCACCACCCACTGAGTCAACCCACCAGTTTCTCCTATTGGACCTGTAATTCCGCGAGCTGGATAATATCAGTTACCGTTAGGTATAGAAAGATCCCCAGATGTCCACGAGGTAGTGCTCACCCCCGACCTGTCCCGTTTCGCCCCGCGGGCCCTGGGGCCCGACATCGCCCCTTTGCCCAGCCGGCCCCTGGAACCCAGGCAGTCCCTGCGGCCCGGGTTCTCCTTGGGGTCCGGGTATGCCTTGGGGTCCAGGTATTCCTATCCCCTATATAACCGCGCATGAGTTTCTCGGGCTACCATTGAGAACACATACAGGGGCTAAAAAACATACCGGTACGCCTTGTTCTCCCTGGTATCCTCTCGGCCCCCGTCGGCCCGGTGTCCCAACGCAGAAACCGCCTCCTTTTCGCCGGGTCCTGCAAACGCAGAAGACGATGAAGAGAAAGAACAGGGTAAAGAGTACCACGACTACGATTATAACAGTACCCTCAGATGCCCCGCCATCGCTGTCTGGATCAGGCGGGGGTGGCGGGGCGGGCGCTGTTGAAGACTCGGCCGTGATATCAGGTGACGGGTCATGACTGCCGTTACCAAGCTCGATGGTTGTCACTTGAACCCCTGAGGAGCGGGTTACGGTCAGTGTGAGAAGAACTGTGGCTGGTCCTGCTAGGGCGTGTACTGAAGAGGGGTGAGCGTGCGATTTTGTCGCCATGGCTTGAGACATATTGATCCGACACACTATCTTAAACCCTTTTCATATGCAAAATCCATATGTTGACGAAACTCTAACGTTAGAATTATAATTTCCAAGTTGCCGGTCTTAAGATTTTAATGAGCGCGTGGAGCCTCATTTATCGAGGTGCCCCGAGTCTAAAGGCTCGACGCATTGAACGTGTTCAGCAATGTCGTGTAGATTCTCGCCTTGCATGTGGGCTGTCGAAGAAGCAGGCTCCCGAGGTGACACCAGCAGGTGCGAGGACAACAAATCAAATATACCTCCAATGCTCTGATCGATAGATGCAGCCACCCGGCATCAAATGTGTGAAACTAATCTTCCGCGTAGAGCAGGCGCAACACAGTTGCGATATGAGTGGTCTTCTGCGTTTGTAAGATGCGGTCACACATGACGGATTATCGGCGTTCATTAGAGTCGACGAGATACTTGATCTAGAATTGATCAAGAACGAGAATCCTACGCAACGGCCATAGTCTGATGGCCTTTTCGAATAAAACTAAAAGTTCCTAAGTTACAAGTTTCAAAGTACTTTTGTCCAATAAACAGCACAGTCCTCATCACCCCTACTTCGTGAAGCCGAGTTACTAGGTAATACTTAACCACGCTATAACGGTAATTTCATCAGAGGTTTCCTCCACGCATACAGAGGTTTCAACTCTCACTACATACATAACCTTATAGTTAGACCTCAAAATAATCTTCGAAATGCTTCCATTCCCCGCTCGATATACACGAGTAGATGAACGTCTTAGTGCTGACGGCTGTGCGGCTTCGTTTCGGTCTGTTGCCTAGCGATTCCTCGTGCTACCCGGACATGCCCGCAAGGATTTCGTCACCGAGCTATGCTTCCGTAACTGTGAATACATCAATTAAATCTATAAGCCACCGTCCTTTTGACTGGTCCTCAACGATCAAATAGGCGCCCGTTGGGCGATCGAACCCCCAGAGCTCCAGCCGGGATTTCTCACCAGGCATCGCTGTTCACGCAAGTCATTCCTCCTAGGCGCGGTTTCAATTGAGGGCATACTAGTCGTATTGTGCAGGTATGTACCAACCATCTGGACTTCGGGCGCAGAGTAGAACCTAGGGCCAGAAGCCAGCTCATGAGCACACAATGGCACTTAGGTTAATGATATCAAGTCCCTAAAACCCTGCAATCATACCTATACTCTCATCATTCAATAGCATTGGCACATACTACATAACTCGTGATAATAAGATATAGTATTGATTGTCTAGGTGGAGTTAAAATAGCATGATATAATCCTACTCCCCATGAACGCCGACAAATGCTTTTTCGGACGCTTTCTTACACGTAACTTGTCTGCCCAACGATGTCTCTCTTGGATTTACAAGCCGGACAACCGCTCTCGACGCGATCGCGAAGGAGGCGGGCGTGTGTGACTTTGCTTCCGACAAATCTCCCGCCCCGCGACCGACCAGATTCGCCGTTGCCGATAATAGTTGGATCGATATCCTGTCCCGGGTGCAAGGTCTCGAGCAGGTGCGTGATATGGAATACGTGACCACACGCGAACCCTACCAGTGTCTCTGTTTCCCATTCGGAAAACGGATCGTGACACTTCGCGCAATGACCTGGTTGAACCTCCCTATGGTCATGATCGGCTTGGTGGTCCGTTTTATTGACGGGCGAGGCGGCTGTCTTTGCTACGGAATCGGTTGGAGTACCTGTCCCATTTGTCCGCGGTGTGCCCGTCGGAGACATGGGTTCTATGGCCGAAGTCTTAGAAACATCTTTGGTCTCAATGTCCAGATGGTTAGGCGAGCGAAATACGACGTCAAATTTGATTCCCTTGCGTTGGCCATTACGAAGTTGACGTTGCGCAGCCACTACCTCCGACTTGAGGACACGAGCCACTCCTGACGAGATACTGTATTGTATTTCGTGTTCCTTCATAATGTGTTTCAGTCCCTCTCGAAGACCAGGGATTTCTAGGCCCTCTGGGATGCGTCGCACGAGAGTGATGGGATTGATCGAAGTCCCGACCTCTTCCAGCAGACCCCGGATGAAACGTGGCTTGTCCATGCTGTACTTAAGAAGGTCCTCCCATAAATCAGGATCGTCTTGCTCTTTCGCAAACGCAATGGCTTGAGAGACATTTCCAAGTCTATCAATGATGAGATACAGTGCTCGTTTCATCTGCCCCGTTTTGGAGTACAGATAGACGAGTTCTGGGACAAAGTTGGCATTCTCACACTCCTGAACAGCCTTCTCAAAGGTGTAAGACGTTGATACCCTTAGGAAATCCATGAGAAGTTCACGGTCAAAGAGGACAAAAATACGAACGGCCAAGTCTGCAACTTCATCAATAAGCGATACTGTCTCATCGACCACTCGTTCTCGATACTCGTGCCAAAGGCCGCGGAAATAAAAGTAAAGATAGAGGTCCAAGTTCTTCTGCTCCAGCTGTGATACCACAGTCTCAAGCCGTATGAGGCCCCGTTGAGTTTCATCCACGAGTAAGGTTATTGCTTCTGAAGTAGACTCGGCAAGTTCTTCCATGCTCATCTGGCTCAAGCGGGACTCAGGCACTCTAAGTGCGATAAAGCTCGCTACATCGTCCGCTACAGCGTCTGCAAGGTGATTATCTCGTATTAACCTCATCGCCGAGTCCGCATCCTGTAATTTGATGTAGCATTTCAAAGCATCTCGGTATTTTCCACCGGCCTCATGAAGGCAGGCGAGACTTTCAATAACGATACGCCAGTCACGCCCTTTCTCGCCATACTCGATACTATCCTCTCGAACGTCGTGGAATTTCAGTTGGTTTTCCAGCGCCGTAGCGATTTCCTCGACACTGAAAAGATCTGGACCCCAGCGATCAAGCAATTCCTTGAAACGAGGTTTATCTGTCCGCAAGTAATGTCCGAGTACGATCTCATATATAGTACCGGGAATAGGTGGATGCATAGGTTCTGATGGGATGTGATTCACGATCTCATCGAATCTTTTCGCTCCTGCGAACGTATATACCCATTTTTCCCATCGATCTGGCGTTTTTACTACCATGGCCACGACGTTGGCCGCTTTGGCCCAATCGCCATCATCCAAGAGCTCCTGGATCCAGAGTTCACCTATTCGCTGCTTCTCTCTTTCAACAGGAGTATTGAGTATCTTTTGTGGTTCAATAACTGAAGAGGTTTCTTCGCCGAATTCATCCGTAGTTGAGGTATTTCGGTCCGGCGCCGAGAAGAAACCAGTATCGAGCTTTTCAGAAGCTGCCAGAACTTCGGGATGATCATCAAGAAGCTTCCATGCATCCTGGTATTTTTCACGCTCCAGTAGCCAGGCAAGATGGTCGCCTAAATCTCTTTTCGTTGCTAATATGCAGTCGTAAGGGCTATGGATAAAGAGTTTCGCCCCTGGTTTTACTAGATTCGGATGCGCTGTTTGAGAGGTTAAAAACGATCCAGTTCGTGCATTTGGTATGCTGCCCATCTGGCTTCTTGATGCGGCTTCATTGCTGTTTTTGCTCCTAATGCTTGCGCCTGAACTGAAAAGTGAAATCGGATTAATCGCAGCATTCCACATCTCATTACCAAACCCAGCCAACGCCTCTAGTGCACCCCTTGAAGCAGCCACGGAGGCGGCTCTACCAGCGGGTAGTACACCCAGGTGGTAGTCATTTGAGGATAGACCCTGGAAATTGTTGACTGGCAGGCTGTCTTTATCCACCTCAGCTTGTGAGACAAGATCAATGAGTCTAAGCTCCGGTTGGAGCGCGTTTCGTCGATGTTTAATCCCACTAGAAGGCCCACTACCGCTAGATGTTTTCGAAAGGCTGGCCTCGACTTTTTGAACTTTCTTTTTGTCGGTATTCTCCTCTTCCTCTTCGGGATTACAGTAAGCAAGAACCAGAAGCAGTTTTGGGGTATATAACGAAATGCCAGAAATAATACAATCCATACGCAATCTATAAAGTTAGCAAACCGAAGAGCGCAGGATGGAAAAGTAAAATACTCACATTTTTGCAATCTCCGCTCGGCCGACCGATCTTTGTGCGTCATTCTTATTGGCGCCAACACTTCCTGGATGAACGTGAATGATCCAAATGGTGCCACCCCAGCCAACTATGAGTCGTTCAATACTCTTGTCATGGTGTTTCGCTTGGAGAGCGAGTTTTGAAGCAGCGGGCGATAACGCTGCCGAAACACTATCATATTTCGCTTCGTCATCGTCGCTGCCGATAGCCTGATCATCAACCCACTCAGCGCGCCCTTCCCAGAACCCGGCCATCTCCTCCCATTCCTCCGTTTGGGGGCGGTCTATGTGGCCGATGCGTTTCCAAGCGTCCTCGACATCTGCGCTCTCAAGATGCATCTTGGTACGCATGATTTTCATACCGTGCTCATTTAGCCATACGACATATTTGCCAGATAATGACCACTTGATGGTACTAATAGCCCCCTCTCCAGAATGGAGAATAGTGTCCTTCCCTGTATTGGTACCTAATCCCATACTCCCGAGCCACCCTGAAGCGGCAGCGACAGCTGTTCCGACAGTTGTCGAAGTGCTCCGTCCTTGCGGGGCGCCAACAGTCAACACGAGGTTTCCGGCACGGCCGCCGGAGAGGTAGGTTCTATCGCTCTTGTATTCAGGTGACACAGCGACAGCTTGCAGCGGGCGAGCAAAGTTTCTTAGCTGACAGTCTTTGAGGTCGATCAGAGACTGTACACGAACAAGACCATCCATAGATGAGGTCGCGATGAATATATTATTCGATGGGAGATTAGGGATCTGTGGAAGCTCTCGCACTTTATGCGCTTGTTGTGGAGAGGGGGATTCGGTGTGCCGTGACGAAGGGCGACTTGCGGCCTGCATCGTGGCTCTAGCCACGGCTTCGGGCTTCAGGGTGGGTGGTAGCGCGGGCGGAGGATAAGGCGAGATGGAGATACTCGTGACAGAGGCGTCATGGGCATGGTAGGCGATCAAAGACTGGAACGTGGGGAGTTGAACGACGTGCTAGGTAGTTGTTAGCATCTTGATGCCGAGTACGTAGCGCAGGTTGGAGCCAGGGGTTCCTTACGACGTTTCCTTTGTGTGTGCCAACGATCATCTTGTCGCCAGCAACAAGAAAGGCACTCGTTGAGTCGCCATTCCTGTAGACGGTCCCCAAGTGCTGCGTGAGACGGGCATGTTTCAGCCTCGGCTCGTCATCCTCGTCCTCATCTTCTTCGTCTTCTTCGTCCTCATCCTCGTCCTCATCCTCATCTTCATCCTCGGCCTCGGCATTCTCTTCGTTGTTGTTCTCTTGCATCTCCTCAGCATCTTTATCTACCTCCCTATCATCTTCGCCTGTATCCACGGCGAGGTCAGCCAGAGCCCCGTGTGTTGTACCGTTGCCAGCTTCGTGGGCACTTGGAGCGTATCCATCGTCGGCGGTGTGCGCGGGTTGAGAAGTCGCGTGGACGGGGTCAAGGTGATCGTTGTTGCCCACGCTGGGCTTTGCCTCTGTCATGACGAGTGGTCGGTCGCGCGGGCTCGCAGCATACTGCAAAGCTTCAGCAGCAAAGGCGCGCTTTTGTTGCTTAGGATCGGTTGTGGTTGAAGGCCCAAAGCTGGGGTACTGTCGGTGACCTACCTACGTCAGAGCAAGGTACCGACAAGTAGACCCCATGCAATAGGAGGCTCGTACAGTGCGATTATTGACTGTCATCCCTCGATATACACCGTATATAGTGCCCTACTTACAGAGCACCCTACGCCATCAGTGGGGTGTACCTACATGTAGATGGATGGGGTACATACTTAGGTAAGCTTCAATACCAGGGCTATTTCACAACATTGTGGTAGTCGCGTTCTACCCGTTGCCTTTAGGTGTGGCTTATTCAACGCCTACTCCCTACTGATCACTATCGCAGTTCACGGTCGTGTAAGAACTGCTTATCGTGAGAAGTCCTGAATCTAGATTCTAGGCTCCAGGTTCTAGTGCAGCCTCATTTGGAAACGAAAACCAATGGCTTCACATGGGCCAGCATGGCTTCGGTGACGTCTCTCGGGCTGCACCAGCCCACCGCCCTTGAGTATGCTATC
The DNA here is from genome assembly GCA_019843955.1 of Xylaria sp. 218_066. Classification (NCBI taxonomy): domain Eukaryota; kingdom Fungi; phylum Ascomycota; class Sordariomycetes; order Xylariales; family Xylariaceae; genus Xylaria; species Xylaria sp. 218_066. Next base: position 196,926 of record JADKYC010000061.1, on the reverse strand, counting down.
CAGGAACAGCTATTGCCAGAGAACCCGCCGCCCTCGTCTTATGAATGGGACATCACCATTGATCGCACTGCTCATGACAATGCCGAGGACGAGCTGCTGGTCACCAAGGATGCCGTGATATGGTCCAGAGGATGCATTTTTCGCAAGTGCTTCGGCTTCAAGCTCGAGAAGGAACCGATAACCCAAGCCTTACTGACTTACTTTCCTGTCTCTGAACACAATCCACTTCCAAGAACGACCTCAACGAGCCGCCCACCCAACCAGAAGCCGTCGAGGGCTTTGGTTGTGTTTCTTAAGACACAAGCCCACATCTACTTTCTTGATGGAACAAGTCATGTTATTCACATGCCCTTTGAGGTCGAGTCTGCATGTGCCGCGCCCCGGGGTGTCGTGATTCAGCGCAAGTATCGAGCAGATATCTCGGTCGCTACCAGTCTCAAGTTTCCGCGGGTCCCTCCAAACTCCTTCCTCTCTAATCAGCTTTCCCCTGTATCTGCTCGAGCTTCGCAGCAGTCCACATTCAACATCGAAGGCTTGGGCAAGCCGAAGGCTCTACCATTGAGGCTTAGTTCCCAAGTAGAGAACCTATGGGAATTAACTGAGGACAAGAGCGACTCTCACTGGCCCCGTCTCGTCGCTTTGACAGATCCTTTGCTGGACTTGGGGTTAGTTGTCACCCAGCCGGATCGCTCGAGCAAGGGCAAGAGCCGGAAACAATCTGATAAATCACCGCATTTTCTCGATCGATCCGAAGAAATCCTTCATATCGAGGAAGTCTCGAAAGGCGCTCCTGCGCAAAGTGGGGACGACAAGATAATCCTTGCTGTGACAGCGAATAGGGATACGTCAATGTATACGGTTTGGCGACTTTCGTATCTTCCGAATGGTGACCCTTTTATTGCTAGTCGCAAACCCAAACGAAGGAAGTCAGGGCCGCGTCGTAGTTCCATGCAACCTGGCCTTCCGAGTGGTGCCACTACTCCTTTGCAGCCTAATTTCAAGGAGAGCTTCGGTGCCCCGCTCCCCGGGAAGCGGCCAAGGAAAAGTGAGAAAGTGGAAAGGAATGATAGGGCCTTGGAGAAATTAGAGTCGTCGTTGGGCCTTGACAAAGAATCTGGTGTAACCCGTCGAACATCGCGTCGTGTGAGCTCGATGCTCGCCAGGGCCGATCTATCTGCATCTCACGACAGGACCGGCTTCGCCGACCAGCCACAGATACCGAACCACCCTCATGTTAGAAGAGACACATCGTATGGCAGCCAGCGGAATCGTACAAGCGGTATTTTTACCGGGCCAGCTTTAAGTGCGAATCATACCCACGGCACTCATCCGCACGGAAATTTCTTAGAAGCTCCCGTTGATACTCTCCTAGAAGAATTACGAGCGGGGGGAGACTTTGAGGGTTTCCACAACATGGGCCTTGATGACCATGATTTCGATGGTCTAGCACAGGAAATGTTATTTACAAAAATTCACACCATACCCATTGACAACAGCAACGTACGGTATTCCCTCTCAAAACAGCCAGCGCGCAGGCAATCCAAAGTGTTTTGCGTGGCGGGACCTCAAGTCATCGTTGATGACACAGTGCGTCAGCAGGTTTTAGTCGGATTACAAGATCCGATGGAGAAACGCCTCCAACTTCTCACACTATACTTGCAATTCAAAAGGGCGCCCTCATCCGAAACCACTAAACCTAGCATACCAGTCTTCACATTTGGCCAGCTCAAAAAGGCACACGATGTCATTGACTCCTGCAAGATAGTTGACGGCGATATCTCTATGATTCTCATGCTCTCACAAGCTAGTGACGGGCAACGACATCTAAGTATCCAGGCGCCTTGGGGTCATTTTACCCCTATAGCGCTACCGAATAAATTGCCGCTCGCAAACATGCGTAGCCTTGCCTATCGCGGCAGCCTGATACATAGAGAGGTAGGCATTAGAAGAGCTATCACACCCATCAAGGGAGAAATTGCGGGCATGCGATATTCAAAATTGCGCGGAGTCGTCGATATCTTGAACGGGGACAGTATGCAGCTACATCAAATAAGGATACAACTTGAACCTGTATCCCCTCAAGTCCGTAAAATTCTCAATATCCTTCGTTCGATTTTGCCGTCGCCATTCACGGATCATCTACTTGCCGGTTGGTGGGATATCATTGCATGGAACCGTGACCGGAACGCTGAAATGGTTGATTTCGAATGGGCAGCCATCGTTGTTCAAATTCTTATAATGTATCTCGCTTTGGGGATACGGATCAAGTCTGATACTCCTAGCCAACCACCGCGTAAAAGAGCGCGAAGTTTCCTGAGATCCAGCAGTGGCGCCCGTATTGATCTCGCTGACTGGGATGCAATGTGTGACCATGAAACTCCGGGCTCATTGACCCATCCGTCATGGGCAGAGACGAATGCGTGGCAGTGGATAATGGAGGAAGACGATTCGTCCCAGGCGTTATTCAAGTCGGGTTTCGATACCGATCAAACGAATTTCCTCATACAACAGACAAAATCTGCTTGGGCATACATGTCTTCACATCGTCCGGATGGCAGTGGATGGTCACAGGAATGTCTACCGACTGCCTTGTCAGTTGATGAACGCACCCGATTTAGCCACGCCCAAGATATTTTTATAGGCTTGCATCTTTTTCTTGAGGAACAGAAGCTCAATATCACGGTACCCAACACAAATTCGCCTGGATTAGTTGACCTACGCGCCGTTTTGCTTCAAATAGCGCGGTGGATGAGATGGACTCAATGGGTACAATTATATGAACTAGAGATGCCATTTGACTGGCCAGATCAACCGGTCGATACGGAAAGCGTAACCACTACCGCGCTCCCCCCAGCGCCTACACACTGGAGTGTTCTAGATTGGCTTGGGAAAGGGCTATCTCGAGACGATCAATCACAAATGACAGTACCAACCGTCGGCACAACTCTGATACCATTATATCTACCCCGAATAAAGATGTTCGACGATTTATTTCGCAGGCTTGATTCGACCAGACAGTCGCCTACAGCCTTTGTTCAAGCAATACATCAAAGTGACATCACAAGTGAGATCTTAGAGTCGTTGCCAGAAGCTATACTGGTTCCTCTTCGAGACGCAATTACCCAGTGTCAACCAAATCCACCACCAGAGTGGTCTAGAGGAATACTTGAGTTGATCGACAGAGCTGATGTCGGCTCGATATTGTTGCCGACGAACAACCATCGGAACTATTCAACTAATGTCCTTGTAAGCAGTTTCATTATGTTCACATCTTCTGCCGCTAACAGTACTCCCCAGGCTCCCACTCACAATGCGTCGTGGGACTTCAACTCGCTTTGTCAAAATGTCATGGAGTTTAACGATGTACCGGCAGACGATGCCGCTGAAAGTGATAAGCAGGAGGTTATCAGGGCCATCTTCAAAGACGACCGCCGCCTAGACGAAACCAAGATACTACTCAATACAACAAAGCCCCGTTCTGTGCGGCTAGACCCGCTTCCAGAATGGAGCGAGCCATTCTACCTCGAACAGCAAAAGGAGCTAGTCACGAGGCTTGCCACCAACACTCTATCTATCCCAGCTGGTCGAGGCCTCATGAACTATGGACTCCGATTCCCGCTACTAACACAGAAGTTCCACATGCATGGCTTCGTCTTAAACTGTACCGTCAGGCCTCAGAATGTGACCGTAGGCGTTGATAAGTCGCTATTCACTGAGGAAAAGATAGCTTGGGCTTTCTTTCATTCTGGCGTCGCTGCCGGCTTGTCCATTTCTCGTGACGCTAAAGGGATAGACACATCATGGATAATATACAATAAACCGGGCAATGATCTCAATAACCGACACGCCGGGTTCCTGTTGGCGCTGGGTCTTAATGGACACTTGAAAGATGTAGCCAAATGGGTTGCCTTCAAATATTTGACGCCGAAACATACCATGACTTCCATCGGATTACTCTTGGGCCTCGCAGCATCTTACCTTGGCACAATGGACTCTCTCATCACTCGTCTGCTATCTGTGCATGTCACTCGAATGCTACCACGGGGGGCTGCGGAGCTAAACCTCTCGCCTCTCACGCAAACAACGGGCATTATGGGCATTGGTTTACTGTACTGCAATAGTCAGCATCGCCGCATGAGTGAGATTATGATTTCAGAAATTGAGCACGTCGAAACTGAGGACGAAGAAGAGCCTCTACGTACTGAGTGTTATCGATTGGCAGCCGGCTTCGCTCTTGGTTTTATCAACTTAGGCAAAGGAACAGACTTGAAAGGGCTTCATGATATGCGCATCACGGAAAAGCTGATTACTTTGGCTTCCGCCCCGAAGAAAGTAGAGCAGGTTCACATTCTCGACAGATCAAGCGCTGCAGCTGTTGTCGCAACTGCTCTCATCTACATGAAGTCAGAGGACCATATAGTGGCTCGAAAAATAGATGTGCCAGACTCGACCCTACAATTCGATTATATCCGTCCCGACATACTCCTACTACGCACTGTCGCTAAACATTTGATCTTGTGGTCGGGGATTGAACCAAGCCATGAGTGGATTCGTACGAATCTCCCTCGTTGCTACCATCATCGCGTGGAAACACCGACAGCCCCATCCTTTGATCATGCATCTCGCGGACCACTCAATTCAACGCATCTTCCTTTTCTCACTATCCTAGCGGGGCTCTGCTTTGCATTAGCATTGCGTTATGCTGGATCTAGTAATCCCATCGTTAGAGATTTATTGCTATCGTACTTTCACCGGTTTTACGCGCAATGTAAAGATCAAAAGCCTAATGTGAACTTTGACGACAAGTGCGTCCAGGTCGCAGCCCGCATGTGCCTTGACGTCGTGGCTCTATCCTGCGCCACTGTTATGGCTGGCACTTGTGATATAAAAGTCCTGCGTATTCTGAGATCCCTGCATGGACGCAATGATTCCGAAACAACGTATGGCTCACACATGGCAACTCACATGGCGATTGGTGTCCTATCACTTGGATGCGGGACACAGACTTTCAATACATCCAATCTGGCTATCGCATCGCTTCTAGTGGCATTTTACCCGGTCTTTCCAGATAGCATTCAGGACAACAAGAGTCACCTCCAGGCGTTTCGCCACTTCTGGGTTCTGGCTACGGATCCGCGGTGCTTGGTTACCAAGGATGTCGCAACGAACACACCAGTTAGTATCCCAATATCGGTTCATTTAAAGAATCCGTCAAGCTCGACGGACCGCGAGATCCGCATAACGCCATGTCTCTTACCACCCTTAAACGAAGTATCAACTATACGGACGACATCATCCGAGTTCTGGAACATAGAGTTGGACTTCAACGCCCATCCAGAATACATGGAATCGTTCAAACGTTCCCAAACTCTCTACATACGGCGACGACCTGTTCGTGACAGCCCTTTTGCAGCAACAATCACAGCTCTCAGTCGAGAAGAGGGAGGCTCAAGTACCAACTCCGCTGAGAATGCCATGCAGCCACTTGATTGGCTATTTGATCATGTACCAGCTTTGCAGAAGATGACACGCGCCGAACGCGGCTTGGTCCTCGACCGTAGCGTCGGTGGACCTGACGTCGGGGATGCCACAGGAACAGTGGTTGACGCTCGGCTCGTCCTTGAGGATAGCATCAATAATCCTACTCGGGAAGGCATGTTAGGGCTTAGGAGCTTATTCGAATGGGTTGAATGGAGAGCCAAAAGAGCACAAGAGCAGCAGAACCATGAGAGAAAGGAAAGGGGGTCTTCAGGTCAAAATTACTGGTCAGGTGATGGTTGGTTAAGGGAAAGTGTCATCGAGGGCCTCAAGGGCGGTGTCTGGCTGGCAGGTAAGGAGTAGATGAAAAATTCGTGATTATTTAAGTAGCCAGTATCGAGGACCATATTCCCAGACCATATTCCCAGACTTCTCCCAGCATATCACGTCTAAAAATAACCAACCCGCTTTGAGCTCTACAATATAGCCTAACCGTGGCGTCATAAATCGGATTTGGGTCTGTTATTATTGCCTCAATAGCACTCCTGGGCATAATTTAGCAACATTGTTGAAAGTTTCAGCGACACAAAGCAAAGAAGCGAGTTCGCTATCGTTGTTGCTATGAGATGAAATAGGGCACCGCAGTTCGTACTTCTGATCAAGACTTCGTTGCCGACGCCGGTTGAGATTCGGGCCGAGAAGCCTCCAGTAATGATGAATGTAGTGACGGAAAGTACAGCGATCAAAGCTACCAAAAGCGAACGGAGACGGTTGAGTTGCGTAGAATTGCCTGACGTTGGTGTTAATACTCTGAGGAGAAGATGTCGAGAAACATCTGTGAAACTAAAACAGAGAATCCTCGAGGTACGAGATGCTATAAATATGATGAAGGAAGCAACCAAGGCGATCAAAAGGCTACCATCTCGACATCTTAAGGTTAGGGTTGGTCCCGTAACCCGTCCGCTTCGTCCAGAACCCTAAATATGGCAGCGTTCATCGCTAAAGGTACACAAGATTATCCTTTACATAAGGGGAAAGTGAGTATACAGGAACTTCTATTCTAGGATGGATACCTGTTTGGCACGGCTTCCTAGTACGCATTTCGCAGGAAAGAGCGCATACGTTCAACTGTAATGCCCACACAGCTGCTTCACAAATTGATGAAGATGAACTCAGCCCAAAAAGGAAATAAGATGGCCAGAAATTCATCTCACGTTCGTGCGGGGATCGAACCATACCGGTACTTATTAATCCTAAGATGCGGAGAAAAGCGGAGACAACCTTGGTTCTTCAACCCATATAAAGTGGGGGTCGTTTGAATCATGCTATATGTGTATGTTCGTTCTATGTTTTCAATGGACAAAGAATACATGCCTACTTCAAGTGATGATGGGGAAGCTTAATAGTCAACGAGTACTATAAATTTTCAAGATACGTCGTCAGCAGATCGTGCATTTTCCGTGTTCTAAAACCGTCTGCGTAGACAAACTTCTAGTTCGACGTAAATTAGCGACATAACCGATCTTTCCACCGATCCTAAAAATCCATCGTTCGAATGGACTTGGGACCTGAAGCAGTGATGTAAGAATGAGTCTTTGAGGCGTAGCTCTAAACTGCTTCGTCTAAGGCCCCATATTCTGCAAGGCAGCCTCGTTCAATATGGCAAACTTGTGACCCTCACAAGTTATACACACTACTGTAGTTAGACGGTATGATGGTTTTAGTTACTAAGTTACTTGCCTCCACGCGAGACACTGGTGATAATCTATATAGCTGTTTAGGAACTAAAATGTCGATGATGAACCTTGCATATTGTATTCTACAACTACTAGATACCGTAGCATATGTTGTTGCGTATTCTTTTTTTTTTCATCTTAAATAAGGTTACTGAATTCATCGACTCTGTTGTCAAGCTGCGTGTCACGAAATTCCGGTCCCACCCCAATTAACATATAAACCAAGACAGCCATTTACATAAATAATAGCTCGTTGGCGTATCGTATACCCTCTCTTCCTGATAGACTCAAACATCATAAAACGAAATCATAAGGCTCTAATAACCCATAATCCGAACGTCAGTCTAACTATAACACGTATTATTTAACCCATATGGTACAGCTGTGTGCCAACAAATATACAATCCTTGATTAGCGTGCAGTACATAGTACTGGTAGAGCCGTAGTGTACATGAAGCCAAGTTGGACATCTTGACTTTTGGTATATATGTGGGGGTGATGTGTGGGCAAGGTGGGGGGATTGGGGTATGGGGAAATGTGGGGGACCACTAGTCATTATCTTAATGCAGAACGTGGAGTAACAACCCCTGGAATGTGAGAAGACTATTTAAATGGAGTATTCATCTGAGAAGAGGAAGAGGCTGCTGACCTGAGAGACCAAGGTATGCGAGGGTGATTGATATCAATAGAAAAAAAAGGAAAAATAAGATCGGCTCAGTCACGATGAATCCAGCCAAGGACATGGACAGTAGCGTCCACCAAGAAGAAGACGTTACTAAGTCAGTAGGCGGTGATGGCGGTCAAACGTCATCATCCGGAGCCGCGAGGCATGGTGACAGGGCGATGCAACTCGTTGGCGAAGAGCGTGTGGTCCTCACAGAAGAAGATGTACGTTGATTTCTTCCATCCTTTCTACCCTTGCTGACATTGGAGGCGCGCAAAGAATAAGCGGATTAAGCGGAAGACGGACAGGGTGATACTGTCCATCCTGGTCTGGGTGTACTTCTTGCAAATCCTGGACAAGACGGTGCTCGGGAACGCGGCGACTTTCGGGCTGCAGGAGTCGACCGGGCTCACGGGGAGCCAGTATTCCCTTCTCGGCTCCATCGCGCCCATCGCGCAGCTGGCATGGCAGCCGTTCTCGAGCGTCCTCATAGTTCGCGTACCGCACCGCATCCTCATGCCGACCCTCGTCCTCGGCTGGGGCATTGCGTCCACCTCGCTCGCCGCCTGCCATAATTTCCCGTCGCTGCTCGCTGGGCGGTTTTTCCTCGGCTTGTTCGAGGCCGGGTGTCTTCCGCTGTTCTCCGTCATCACCTCGCAGTGGTATCGTCGGGCTGAACAGCCCTTGCGCGTGGCGGCGTGGTATGGGACGAACGGCATTGCTACCATTGTTGCGTCGGCCTTGTCGTATGGCCTGGGACATATCAATTCACCCCTTCTTGAGTCGTGGCAGATGTAAGTCTAAGTGCCGAGAGATCTCCCGACATTGCTAAAACAGGAGTTTGGATTCTGATGTTATCGCAGTATCTTCCTCTTCGTAGGTCTCGTAACGATAGTCACATCGCCTGTCGTATACTGGAAGTTAGACAATGATATTCCGTCGGCCCGGTTCCTGTCGGAAGAAGACAAGCCCAAGGCTGTTGAACGGCTGCGCGCGAACCAGACGGGCACGGGCAGCCGCGAGTTCAAGTGGGGACAAGTGACTGAGATATTCCTCGAACCCAAAACATACCTCTGGGTCGCGCTGTCGCTGTTCATTAACGCCGGCGCAGCTGTGACTAATACCTTTGGCCCCTTGATCCTGAATGGCCTTGGCTATGATAAGTACAAGACTTCACTACTTAACATCCCTTTCGGCTTTGTGCAGTGGCTCATTATCCTGCTCGCCTCCTTCATCGTCCAGCGCTTCCGCGTCAAGTGGGCCGTCATGGTGGCCTTCGGTAAGCAATTCTCGTTTTCGTGTCGTTTTGACAACTTTTAGGGCACAAAACTTCTTTTTTACGGCAAGTGCCTGGAAGCTTCTGAAATGCTCACGAATCCCGCGCCAAATGACGATGACTGACCCCGGGTGTTACAGTGCTACCCGTGATCGCAGGTCTCGCCGTTTTATACACCGTCCCGCGAACGCCAGGGCATAGCGCGCCACTGCTTGTCGGCTACTACCTCCTCGCCTTCCTCTTCGGCACGATTCCGGTAGAAGTTGCGTGGGTCGTAGCCAACACGGCCGGCACAACGAAGAAGTCGACCATCATGTGTGAGTCCAACCAAACCTCTTCCACCTTCCCCTGCTAACCCTGCTCTTCCCAGCGGTCTACAACGCAGCAGCCTCAACAGGCAACATCATCGGGCCGATCGTGTTCAACTCCAAGGATGCGCCCGACTATCTGCCGGGTCTGCGGGTCGTGCTCGGCTTCTTCATAGCGACGGCCGCGTGCTCCATCCTGCAAGCCGTGAACCTGACCTTCCTCAACAAGATACAGGAGCGCCGGCGCGTGGCGAACGGTAAACCTGCTAAGATCAAGGACACGAGTATGTCAAACAAGTACCAGGATATCGAGGCGGACGAGTCGTCTGACGGCGCTCTGGCGGAGGAGGGCACAGCTGCACAGAGTCGCATTGGCCGGAACGCTTTTGCGGACATGACAGATCGTGAGAATGACGAGTTTGTCTACGTCTTGTAACGAATATCATGAAAATGTTTTTTCCAAGTTTACACTACTCATGTTACATAGCCTTTGGGTAATTTGGCAAATACATAGGTAAATGAACAGCGTTAGTTCTTCGAAACAAACAAACGTAAAAAATATACATACAGAAACACACGCATATATATATAAACTACATAAACATTGCAGGGTGCTGTGAGTTTTGGAACTCGAAATATTGTCCTTGACCCAAATCACATAAGTTTACGGCAGGCTTGCAATGCATTGGCGATGCGAAATAAGTCACGAATCATCACATTAGAGCTAGTCCTTAACTACTAATCTGTATCCGTATATCTGCTAACAGCTAGGTAGGGCACGAGTGTGAGGTTCCGTCGGGGAAAGAGTTATGTACAAGGCTATGGCTAATGTTCTTCGCATTTTGGGAACGTCTTCATCAACAACGCATCCGACGACCGTGGTCTTTCGTCCATCCCTCGTTATCGTTCATCCTATTTGCCTCCTCCCGCCTTTCAGTATATGCAAGTTACTTAAGAGATCAAGACAAGCTCAATGTTTGCCGAGTGTCGGGTCGAGGTTTTGCTGCTAAGTTCTCATGACTAGCATGCATTCATGCCAAACGAAATTTAATGCTTTGCAATAAAGGAGAGGAAACCAAAACGCCAAAGGCTTTCATGTGCCGTGTGACCTAACCGAAACCTTTCACGCCCTTCTAAAGCAAACTCCCACCCAATGGGTATAAACCTAGAAGATGATCGTAGAAATGATGAAGATGCAATTCAATGGTAGTAGTGCACGCTTTTGGAATGCGTGGACGAAACAGATCGAAACATCCTAGCCTAGTGGACTAGCGTTCGATACTCTCAGGGCTCATCGGCATCCCTGTATCGTCTTTGTCTGTTTGGTTATTCCCCTGGCTTTGCGTACTCCCCATACGTTCCATGGGAGGCGGGACGCCAGGTAAAGATATGGGCCTGGCTGTTGACCCATTAGGGAGAGTAGTGTTCTTTTTCGATGCGGCAGTTTTCTCGGCTTCCAACTTAACCTTTTTCGCTTCGGCAGCCTGCTGCTCTAACTTCTTCCGTTTCTTGTTTATAGCGTTTTGCTCCTTTGGAGGTCGTTTTTGTGGCGATACTATCTTGCCCGTCGCACCAAGTCGAGGTTGAGGTCGTCTCTGCTTCACGGGCAGGTCCTTGTCTTCCACCAACGGTAGGTCGCTATTAGCGTGCAGTTTCGCGAGGAAGAAATTCTTCACCAGGCCAATCTGTTCTTGAATATTCTCCTTGGTAACGGGATCAGGGGCTGGCAGCTCTTCGAACAGAACCGCATCGGTGGGACCTTGCGTCTGATTTTGAGCCTGGTACTGATTTCTGACCCTGGATTGGAGCAGATGCAATGGGACGGATAGCACTCCACCCAGCTCGCCTGCTAGGCCGAGTTCTTTGAATCCGAAGAAGTCTTCACCAAGCTCCTCCGCGAAATCTCCTCCAACAAACTGCTCACTGCCATCATTAAATGCAGCAGCCCCATCGCCACCGCCTTCAGTAACGGCGGGGCGAATCAAATCGCTGAGATGAGACTTCATGCGTTCATGAATACCACTTAGCTTGTTGCCTAGCCGATCAACTTCATCCTTTGCGTAGCCCTCTAATGCCTCGATCGAATAACCGTTTTCGGCAAGAGTATGAAGCACAGCTTGCTCACCACTGTATCGAGGCTGAACGACGGATGTGCTTATGTCATTGGCTAATATAGTGTCCTTCTTCTCGCATTCGGTGTATGTTTTGAATGTTTGTATCACTTTGCCAAAATAATCGGCGGCAATATCGGTAATAGTTTCCAGCGCAGATGGTTGATATTCCTCAAAGCCGGCATGGTAGAATAACTTAGCAACGGATCGTTGTAATGCTGCACGGCAAACTTCCGGCGCCATGACCAGGTCATCGCCACATGTGACATGTGGTTCGATATCAGCTTCGCAGAAGGGGTCAGGATTGTACTTTGGGAATTGATTGGCGTACACCTGCGATGGTTAGTAACTCGGACCTCGTAACTGAAGACAATGAACACTTGCCTGAGTCTGAAGTTGCATCTGTTTGATAACCCCTATTTTTGAGCAAACTTTCCTGGTTTCCTGCATCTGGCGGAGGTTGGCATCTATCTTCTGACTCAAAAGACTCTTGGGGGCAGTGAAGTATCCTGGGGGTATAGTGCGAAGAAATTCCTCATGTTGGTTGATCACTTGGCCCTCGCTATCCTCGATCCACTGCAGCCTGGATGGGATATCCGGTACCAAGGTCTGCGGTTCGTAATAGTCCGGAATGACCCTCTCTTCATCCTCTTCCATGCCCTCGGCCAATGTTTCCGTTGCTTTTGAGGTATCATTTCCCGTATCTGCCGACGCCTCGCCTTGCGAATGGCCCACGACACCGCTCGCGTCTGCCTGTTGCAGGCTGCGAAGATACCGGCGCATACCTGCTTTGGTTCTCAGGAGCGCAGGCTCATCGACGTTCAGCTTTTTGCCGTTAAAAAGTTCGAAGCGCTGCTTTGTAACCAGGGCACGGTCTTTCTTGGTGACTTGTTTCCAGATTTTATATTCCTCATCTTCATACCCCTGTTGTGCCGCATCACTCAAGGCCTGGCCCAAAGCCATTCCGTTGATGGATGGAACATCTAGGTCCATGGCGTCGACATTGCTGCCCATGCCCGAATGTCCGTTGAGGCCGCTAGGAGTCATGGAGCCGCCTACTGGCGGTGTTCCGAAACCATTACTGCCATCGATCTCGGAGCCCTCTCGGTGCGCCTTTGCAAGGAGCCCGTTCACTTGCAGCACAGGTTTTTGATCGTTATTAGGTGTCCCTTCTTTCTGATCACTAGGCGCCTTCCTCGATTTTGTGCCTTTAGCTCCACCAGCGACGCGTCCGCGAGACGACATTATCGGCTCATCGTCCGAATCGTCTCCACCGTCATCGTCGCCACCGTTCTGCTTCCGTCGTTCTTCTGCCTCGACTTCGGCTCGAGGTCGGATTACCAGATCTGGGATCAGGGGAATGAGCTTTTCGGCTTCTTTGCGCATACCATTAGCCATTCTCCTCAGCGGGTGATTCATGTCTTGATTGTATCTCAGGCAATTGTCCCAGATGAGGTTGAGATCAGTGACAAATTCTGTCTTTGATTTGTAGGTTAATGACTTTAGCTTTTTAGTCATGGAACCAAGGTCCATAGGCTGCTTAATAACTTCGGCTGGAATTAGTCAAATGGATATAAAAAGCATGGTCGTGATACTCACAATTGTAGTAGTCAGGAGCGTCTCTCTTGTTAACCCTTTGCAAAAAAGGGGTAGAGTATTCCGTATGGGCTTTCAGTTCGGTCAATACCTTTTCTAACGCTTCATAGAGTTCTTCCTGATTAACGTTTTCTTCGCTGGCCCACTTGCTCCTGTTTTTGCGCACCTCATTCATCAAAGAACGCAACTCGGCATCTGAGGCGCGCACCATGTCGCGTTTCATATCTATGCGCGCGATGAGGTGCTTGAGAGTAAGGCTGGATGCGCCGAGGTTCGCGCTACTAAGCGAACCATGATTTTCGCCAGGCGCACTTCCGCTCGTGTGGCTGTGACTATTCTTATCCATCTCAGCCTGGAGAACCTTCTCTGACTCCTCTAGTTGTTGCTGCTCTAGCATGGCCGTATGATCGGTTTCCAGGGTATAAACGATAGTGTGAAAGCTACGCTTCGCAGCCTCTTCGGTGTCTTTCCGAGCTTCTTCTAGCTGCTTGCGCGCATCCTCGATATTATTGGGTTGCGACTGCGGTCCTTGGAATACCTCCTCTCGGGGCTTTCCAGGCGATGTGATGGATGGTACTGGGGAACTCCCCGACTTAGAAGGCGATAGAAGACCTTTCGATGCAGATGCGGACTTGGATTTGAGAGGGGACACGCTGATAGGACCCGCGCGCGAATGGTCCTCAATACTCTCGTCGTCGTCGTCATCGTCGTCGCCATAGTCATCTTCGTTGATGACCCGCTTGACCCTCTTGGCAGGGCGCTCTTCAATGGGATCATGGTCGGTGGTGGGAGGAAGAGACACGGAGAGATTGAGAGGGCGACGCCACGAGTTGATGGCGTCGTAGTTGTAGGAGCCATCGTCGGCGAAGATGTGGGCGATGCGCGCTTCGGTGCGACGGTATAGCTCGGCAAAATGCGCGCGCTGGCGCTCCTCTTCGATATCTGATGCCTCAGGCACCGACGTCGCGGAATTGTCAACCGAGTCGTTGAAATGGGACAGGGCAGCATCATCGGAAACTCGCGTGCCATTGACGCCGCCGTGCGGGTGTTTCGCGGGGGGAGGCCAGGCTGGCTGGCCGTTCATGATAGACATGGTGGCCGTTGCGGCGGCGGATGGTGAGACGGAGTAGCTGGCGGTCGCCGGGCGCCATGCGAAGAGACGCAGAGTCGCGTCGCGTGGGCAGCAGGGCCGTGAGCACGCCTAAAGTGACGGGCGGGGTGCCAGCGACATCGAAGGAGATGGCGATACGAGTTTGGAGGACAGGCTGATAAGAATGGCTGGTGTCTCGATGGATTGAAGTCGAGGCCGAAGCGCGTAGAGGGATGGTATGAAGTCGGAAGTGAGGTTTGGAGTGGATACCGTGCGTGCAGCATCGGCCCCCTTCGCAACAGGGGGATCCGGTACCCCTGGCCAAATGCCCGAGCCCGAATGCTTAGCGTTGTTACAGCGATCTCACAGAGGGCCCCCCGCTACGTGCAGTTCACTGTACATGCAACCACCGCCCATTCCCACTAATCAAGCATGTACCTCGCCCTCAAGTCGATTTGAGATTATAGCGAGGCAGACCACTACATTACAGCACACCAAGTTAGAGTTTACAGCGCTATCCCTTCCTTACCATGCCTATATCAGTCTGCCCCCTTCGCACCGTTAGGATCGCGAGAAATAATATAAGCTTCTTTATATGAATTCGCAGATCGGGATGAACCCTATAATTTGACGAAGCTCTGATTTATATATAAGACCTTCCGCAATGTTTTCATCCGGCTCATGCATCCCAGATTACGATGGTAAGGACTTGAGTAGTTCGATGTTTACAAAGCCAGCTTTCCACCGAAGAGCCAAGCTGACGACGCTTACATAAGATGGATAATGTGAAGAGTTCTCCAATCTTAATGACGAAAGATCACGTGCATACCTCCTGTGTCAACAAATGGGCGAACATTACTCAGGCGCACAATCGTATGTTGGAGGTGACCTAACCTACATAGCTGATCAGGAGGTTGACCTGCCTAGGTAGGTAGTGCACGCTATTCAGTGTAGTTTAGGCGCAGACGCAGACGGTATGTTTAGGATCGCTTAACGAAGTAGATAGAACGATTATTATTTACAGAGACAATAAAGACAATGTATTTGATAAACCAACGCTCCTATAAACTTCATTGAGCCAACCCATCTAGGTAGAAATCGTAGCCAAGAAAGAGAAAAGCATGGAGGTAAAAATAGTTGCGAATGTCGCCAGCCGATATAGACATGCAGTGGCTTGGACGATCACCTAATCGGGTTCTAGGTAGCTTGCAGGCTGGTAAGTGGCTGCACAGTGCGGTACGCTGCTGCTTCTCTGCGGTTTTCTGCCTGCAGAAGAGAGCTCCAGGACTTGTCGTACAGCATGGCGTAGCCTGCAGCGTTGCTGTAACGGTAGGTATTCTGAAGGTAAGGTACCTTCCCTAAGAAAATTAAGCGTACAGTACATACGCAAGCTGTGGGTAGCCCGCCCGGCCACCTTTCATTTTTAGCACCCGCCGCCACCCGAAACAAGCTTGCTTGCTTCTTACGAAGGCTACGGGATAGCTCTAAGCTTTATATATCTTACCTCTCCCCCACTACCTCCCATTCTGCAGCCTTCTTGTTCTTGGCCTTTGAGGTCAAAGTATATAACTGCGGTCCATCTTGCCGCCTCGGGCACCTCTTGCGGAGATCCCATTCCTCGCATCTTCCCAACCGAAGGCCATACGCAAAACGATACCAGTACCGACAGCCCTACGGAGCCATGTCTACCTAGTCTTGCGGCTGGTCTCGTTGCTCATCGACTACTGACTGCGAAGATGCGTATTCGTTTGCCTTTCGCGGGTTTGTGCTCCTTTTGTCTTAACGTTGCTAGCCGTCTAAAACACCCTGCGCCTCTTTCGGTCTTCTTCCTTCCTCATTGTTTACAGCATGGGAGACCTCGAACTCGCAAACACAAATTGAAGTGTAATGAGTAATGAGCTAATCATTTGTCTCATTCAGGCGTCTTCTTCGTGCTTTGCCTCCTCGCAGGCTATGCCGGCCTTTCCTCCCTCCAGATCGACCATATCATCAACGACAAAGTCCTGCATACGCTCACCTTCTTCATCCTGACCGTCGTCTTCTACTGGGTCATCGACACGAGCCGACGCCGTACATTGAACCTGACCCTCATCGTATGCACTCTCGTTCTGGGCATCGGCTCCGAATTCCTGCAAGGCTTCCTTCCCAACGGTCGCAACTTTGATCTCTATGACATCATCGCCAACATTGTAGGAAGCTTGACAGGATTAGCTCTATGCTCGTGGTATCACCAGCGGATGCTAGAGCGCAAGCGACAGCGCCGCTATAGTGCCGTACCAGGGGATGAGCCAGGTGATCTGGAGCTGGGTGAAGGGGTGAGCGGTCAAGAGGAAGGTATCTTAAGAACCGAAACCGAGCAGGGGCGCACAAGAACGCTAGAGGAAGAAGTCGATAACTGGGATGAAAATGCTGTGGATAACTGGGACGAAGACGACGAGCCTGATGGGGATATAGGCGCAAGCGGTAAACCTCAAGCAGGCGAACAAAATGGGGGCGAAGGCGCAAAAGCAACCGACAAGAAGCGAGCCGATTGAGCCCCTGTTCCATGATCCCCATTCGGAGCCACCAGCAAAACAAGCGAACGGAAACGGATAGGGGCAGTGGAGATTGTGATCTATTATATCTTTTAAGTGTCTTCTTTCTTCATTGGGCGTTATGGGGCATTGACGCGACATGCAAGGACTTGGGCAAGCAAAACTTGGAGGTCGACTCATCACAAAACACACTATTTATGTACTAATTAGACGACTGACGATATCATGGGCTTACCGCATACTCCTGGCTTTCAGAAAGTCTTGTATGACTACTCTCTGCAAGCGACTTTCATTATGGCCTGTTAAAGAGGCAAGAGGAGCTCGATATAAGAGAAAATCAAACAGACGTTGCGATTTAGTGAATTTCATGAGTTGGACGAAAATGATGCAATCATCGGCAAAGTCTCGGCAGTTGCGGAGATGCCGTCGTGTTGTATTATAGGTTCAGTTCTTACGAAGATTTCTCGGAAAGAATTAGATTTTCATAGATTAACAGCATCTTTACTAAATTCACTAATTGTTGATGTGAAATGGCCATGCCTTCATTACAGATGAACGGAAATGGCGCTACCGAGCCACAGTTGAGCAGAGCGGTTGAGTTTGAAGATGTAAGTAGATAAGTAGTTACAAACCCCTCAAAGCGAAAATCCAATTCCAAGACTCCCGTCCCACTTTTATATATCCCAGCAACAAGCTTTACGCTCAAAAGCTTGCTCTCCGTCGCACGGCCTAATTCGTTCAACTTGTAGTTAATAGATGCTGTCAAACCTCTCCTCGTGGCCTACATCCGGGGGGCGGACGAAGCAGCCCCCCTCCGAGCCCAAGGCCATAACGAAAAGTCATCGTCGCGAAACGTCCTCGTGGAGTCTTATCGTCCCGAGGACCTCGTGAAGCGCCTCCAGTTCTCTTTGCCTGAAGGTCAAGGTAGAGGCGCGGATGGTCTGTTGGATACGATCCAAGATGTCCTGAGGTATAGCGTGAATACCTGGGATCAGGGGTTCTTAGACAAGCTGTACTCCAGCACGAATGCCGTGAGTCACTGGCAGATGAGGAACGTCTCATTACATATTAGCAATAAGGGCTAACTATAGCCATGTTCGCTAGGTTGGCGTGATATCCGAAATGCTACTCGCCGTGTTGAATACAAATGTACGTCTATCCAGTTTAGCGAGCTACGCCACGATGCCTATTTACCTACCACAATCTCATCTCATTCTCACACAACTGCATCATTAAGCTGACACGCAAATAGGTTCATATATATCAAACCTCACCATCCCTCACAGTAGTGGAAAAGGTTACATCACGGGCTTTAGCATCCCTCTTCGGGCTCACGGGGCCGCGCGCAGGCGGAGTGACATGTCAGGGCGGAAGCTCCTCGAATCTAACATCACTCATCATCGCACGCAACACGTTATATCCAGAAACTAAGGCACACGGCAATGCCGGGCACATATTCGCGCTCTTCACAAGCGCGCACGGGCACTACAGCGTGGAGAAGGCCGCCACGACAGCCGGCATGGGATCGCAGAACGTGATCACCGTGCCGGTGGATTCAGAAGGGCAGATGGTCCCCGCAGCGCTCCGCGAGGCAGTCATAGCCGCCAAGGAGAAGGGCATGACGCCACTGTACGTCAACGCCACAGCAGGGACCACCGTCCTGGGGTCCTTCGACCCTTTCCCCGAAGTCGCCGACGTGTGCGCCGAGTTCGGGCTCTGGATGCACGTCGACGCGTCGTGGGGCGGGTCAGTCGCCTTCTCGGCCACGCACCGCCACAAGATCGTCGGCGTCGAGCGAGCGAACAGCATCACCGTCAACCCACACAAGATGATGAACGTGCCCATCACCTGCTCGTTCCTGCTGACGCGGGACCTCGGCGTGTTCCATCGCGCGAACACGTTACCCGCCGGGTATTTATTTCACGGGGACGATGACAGCGAGCAGGCAGGAGAGAAAGAGTTCTGGGAGCTCGCCGACTTGACGTTGCAATGCGGCCGCCGCGGCGATAGTCTAAAGCTTGCGCTCGCGTGGATCTACTACGGTGCGGCCGGCTTCGAGGCGCAGATCGACACGGCGTTCGCCATGGCCTCGTACCTCGCATCGCTTGTCGAGAAAAGTGAGAGCTTTGCGCTCCTCTCGAGTAACCCGCCACCGTGTCTACAGGTCTGCTTCTACCACGCGCCCGGTGGCCTCCTCGACGCGAGCGCGGAGACAAACACGCGGCGGACGAAGAATATGGTCCGGAGGCTCGTGAGTAGGGGATTCATGGTGGACTACGCGCCCGGTGAGAACGGGTCTTTCTTCCGTGTCGTCGTGAATTGCCAGACGAGAAAGGGCACGGTCGAGGGCCTGATGAAAGCGCTCGAGGAGGTTGGGAAAGAAGAAGGAATTGTGGTTTCTTAGTCATGCCTATGGCGGCGAGCAGTATTTATATGGACTCATATAGACTTTATTCCAGCATAACAACACTACACCATCCATTAAGGTTACTCATCCCCGTGTTGAGTTTGGATATATAGCATTGAGCCGCAACTAAAGTTTAATCGCGGTAAATATTGACAAGAACATCCCTACCTACCTACCGCATCGGCGCCGACCGGCTTCAAGTTCCCAGGTTCTTAAACCTTGGCGGAGCTATGAACAGCGGCTGGTGTCTCGGGCCGGAGGCTTTCAACATCCGTCTATCAACAACGTTAGGAACCAGGATCGGAAGATTTTAGGTGCTGGATCACATCACACAACACTAACACACACCCCTCCCCCTTTCTACAAGTCTACAGTTCCGAAAATATAATGTTAAAATTTTCTCTCGTGCCCTCCCAACTCAAAAATAGAGAGGCATGGAAGGGAGGGGGGTTTAACAAAAAGTAATAATAATAAGTAAAAGAAAAAGAATCGTTGCTGATCTCAGTTAACTGAGAGGCATCGGGAATTGAGCCCGATGCGGGGGTCGAACCCGCAACCTTGAGATTAAGAGTCTCACGCTCTACCGATTGAGCTAACCGGGCAGCCACCTATCAGGCTGAGCCAACCGGAAGGTGCTGCTGCTTGTTGGAAGGAACTGGATCTGTGAGGTCTATATACTACAGCATAACAACTACCCTGTGCTGTTGCACTTGTTGGTTGTCAAATAGAACTACTTGAGCATTGCTTAGTTGTACCTAAACTTCTCTTGATCCTTATTTGGTGTTTTATGTATGTATACATGTCCGTTGTGCTCATATATTCCGTGGAGATACGGCTTTGACCACTTTTATCATTGGATGGTGATGGGATTAGAATAAATTCCAACATAGAGTGATATAGGCGTCTATACAGTTTGAGAGTCCTTTGGGCATTAAGTAATGCCTTCGGCCTACCAAATACAGTGTTTCTAATATAAATACTATTTTACTTATTCCATCTCCTTTACAGCATCAATGCCTATAGATTAATCTAATCGGGCGTTGCTATAGGCGAGGTTATCAATAGGAACTATGCGGTTAAAGCGCTCTCTTATGGAGTGGCAAGAAGAAAACTGTATGGTTCTTATGCAAATAGGCAAGTAGTCCAGTCACTGTTGTAACAAACGCAGAAGGTCGACTAACGGACTGTACGGTACGTATCAAAGATAACACGTGGAGCCTGTCGCCAATTATCTAGGTTACGGGTGTACATCTATCAATGTCTATAAATTAAAAGTGCATATAGTCGAGTGGGAAAACTCAAACTTCTTCACGTGCGAGCCAAGTTCAAAGAGAGAACCCTAACCTTGGTGTTTAGATAAAGCTTCTCGGCAAACTTCGACTCCCTGGTTTATATTTGCATGATCCTCAGTCAGTGTAATTGCTTTTGTACGAAACTATGATTCCCCAAAATGAGAGAGAAAGAAAAATTAGGGTAAACCCATCAATAATATGACGACTCATACGTATGGGCATTGCTCACACGCGTCTGGCTTCGGAGATCTTGTTCGGTATGACGAACCCTATGAATTACTGGCTTAAGGCGTAGCCTCGTCTAATTTTGTGCAGCCTTTCTCCCTGAAGTTCAACTTGAAGATATATCGCTCTAACTAACCCGAGGCCGACCTAATACACCCCCTGATTTAGGAGTTCCATTACTCTTGTCCGCGTAATGTAAATCGTACTCCCTTATTGAGCAACTCAAGATGTTTCTCGGAAAATACAAGGTCTCTTCATAATTTGGTCAGAACCAAAGTAGTCGTAATCCTGTCCCATAACACCACTCACAAACTACTCACCCACCGGACTCGCTCTCGCACCGCACGTCTCGTGGCGCCAATACCACCGGCAGACTCAAACTGATGAGGCACGCCTGGCAAGAGATGAAACTCAACCTGGACATCTGCCTTCGCCAGTCTCAGCGCGAACTCAGCACACTCGTTTCTGAGCAAATCCAGCCCTCCAACATCGATATACGTCGCCGGCAGACCCGTAAGATCCGACATCCTTGCAGGGGCCGCGTACAAGCTAATACCACCGTTCTCATGTCCCGCACCAGGCCCGAGATAGGCGCGCCAGCACAAGCGGATACTTTGCAGAGGCATAGTGGCAAAGCCCAAGAGGGGCGAGTCTCGTTCGCCCGACGCCCAGTTTGCCGCTGCTCGATCGTCCAGCATGGGAGACACTAGAATCTGGCTCTTAAGAGGTGGGTTGAGGCCCCTATCGCGAGCCAGTAACGCCGTGGCGGCCGCCAGACCGCCGCCCGCACCGTCGCCCATGATACCGATCCGCGCGCGGTCAAGGCCTAGTTCGGCGGCGTGTGCGTGGAGCCAGATGAGCGCCGCGTAGCAATCTTCCGCGGGGACGGGGGCAGGGAATTCGGGCGCGAGCCGGTACTCGACGCCGAAGACCTGAACATCCGACAGCGCGGCTAGGCGAGCAAGCTGTGCCGCTATTATCTCTACGCTACCTGCGACCATGCCGCCGCCGTGGACGTATAACAGCGAAGGCAACCCTGCACCCACCTCGCTGCGCAGGATCGAGGATTTTATGCCCGCTGCTGCGGGGCTCAGCTGAGCTGATGTCGCGAATCGTGTCACGCTGATGGGGGTCCCGTCGTGTGAGACGACTTCATTATAACGCACACGCTGAATCGTCGGTTCCGAGGGCAGCTGTGCCCATGTCGCGCGTGCGATGGCGTTGTTGTACTGGCGGAACTCGAGGACCGTCTCGCACGGCGGCATGCGGGTTTTCCCACCGAGCGGCTTCGCCCAAGATGCGTATTCCGCGTCGTATTGCAAGGTTTTCTGGAGCCGTTTTGCAGCAGACCCGTGTGGATAGATGAGAGCCCCTTCCGTCGTGACCATGGGCTCATTCTCCTCTCCCGATCTTGTCTTGTCCCAGACTATTACTGCGTTGCCATCGGTCGTGGAGGAGCAGTTTCTCTCTTCATCTTCCGCTAGTTCGTGGTCGTGCCTTAGGTGATTCTTGAGAGTCTTAATCCACATTGTGACAGATAATGAGCTTCTTGTTTTCAAGTTGAGTTCGGGTCTTGCAGCTCTTTGGTATTCAGTCTCAAGATATTGAGGATTTACCAACCAAGTGGATTCGGCCAAGCTCAAAGCTGTTATCGGGAATTACCAGCTCTATCCTTCGCGTTTACTGTGACTCCTTCATTACGGGCCACTTGTTCCGCCTTTCATGCCTAGGAACAAATCTGGGGCGGTATCATTACAGAGGTCTACTCCCCCACAGCTCATGGGTGAGAATGCATTGTATAACACTCCTAGGAGTCTAATCCGAGGGTTCAGATTTCCGTCGGCCGGAATGAAACGCTCGCTTTAACGTATTTGACCTTCAGGCTCTACTGTGTTATGTGAGATCGGCGTGGCTGGGTTGACACTGAAACGATCCGACCGGATAAATCGCGGAGGTACAAGAACACCATCCGGATAGTGGACTTACCACGGTGGGCGAGAGGCGATATTTTGTTTTATAAATATGAGTTGAGATATTGATACATCCCCAGATTTGATGCGATAGTGAACTAATGTCCCGGTGCTATATATCTATTGCTAAGGACTGCGGGCATCCGGGATGCAGACAGGCGCAACGCTAGATCCCGATGTAAAACTGATATTGTGCTCTCCCAGAACAAAGAGCGTATATGTTTATAGCTAGAGACTAGCCCATGAGGGTGTTTAACCCCTTCGCGTAACAACAGAGTTCATAGTAGAGAACTTGATAAGCCGAAACCTGCGTATCGTGTATATAGTGATACGTGTGCGAAGCTTTCACGTGTTTGCCGGATCTTCCGAGACAGCAGTATAAAGCCGAAGCTGGCAACTAGAAGCGAAGGGTCGGCAACTATTCGCGACGTTCTTCGGGCATCAGAACTCTTGGCCGGCCGAAGAGGAAACAGGATCCTCACAGCCCCCTTGAAGCTACAGAAGATTATTGCAATTTGAATACGCTCTCAAGAACACAAGCCCTTCTTACGTGAACAATTTTAATATCTTTCGTGGCGAGCTCGTAGATAAGCCATCTCTGATCTCTAGACAACTAGACGCTCTGCGATACGGTTTATTCGTTGAGCAGCTTATGATTACCCGTCAAAGGAGAAATGGGTTACTGCGTTTGAAGGAGTATGCAGATGTCACTCCTTCCGCCCGAAGGGTGAGCGAAAGCCTTAACAGATCCTTGCGTAGTCTGAACGGATATAAGAGGACTAGTGTATACTGTAGGGATAGTATTTGAAGCTGTTAGGCGACTTGGTACATAAATAGAGTTACTACGCACGCATATCCATGTTTTCTTCCATTGCTTGGTTGATGCATGGGAATGTCTGTCGAACATGGAAGTCTTCACCCCAACAGAACTCCATCCTTGGACGATAGAAAATTATAGAAACAGTGTAACTTCACGCAAGGTGGCCTTGGAAACTTGCCTGTGGAAGTTCTTGATCCTGAAGCTCTAAATCAAACTGTGATCTTAAGAGTTTAGGTCATTATAAGCGGTATACAGCTCGAAGCAAACTCTAGGTTCAATCGAAACATTCTCGAGACCCTGGTCCTGTCATCTGAAAATGATATTCTAGGCCCTTAAAAGTCATGTGGGTAGAAGGGGGTCTCTATAGCGCCATAAGCCGTGGGTGTTGTGCATAGTTGGATCAGGAAGATGACCAGATCAGATGCGCCATCGTAAGCCTCATGGTGCAGTTTTGTGAACTGCCATCTTGTCCACGCCTTGGTAGCCTACTGGCCGTCAAATAGCGATCTCTCAAAAGCTTCGTGTCACGTCATGCGAAGTGGGAGTCGGTGACAGGTGGAAGAGAACGCCTAAACTAATAACTAATAGTTCGTCTCTCATAACGATGATATTGAGTACCTAGGAGCGAGTGAAACTCCTCTAATTTAGGTATTGGATACCGAGAGACAGTAGTATGGAATTGAGCTTCGATTAATACAGCTAACGCCCTTCGAAATAGTAGGGTTAAATCGTTGATTGAGTTTGAAGTGCCCTCGCTATTTGAGTTAAGCATGGTCTAGCTCACGATCCCATCACGTCTAGGGATAGCATCACAAATGGCGATAATAAGCTGAAACTAGTGCACAGCATAATAGACGATCCGGCAGACATAGGAGAGGGCAAAAGATCGGAAGCAATAGGCTGTCAATCAAATAAGCGCTCAGGGCTGATGGGGAGATTATGGTCCACTCCCCACGATTAGAGCTAAGATTCAAGACCTGCAAGATCTACCGATCTGACACGCCACAACGAAGGAACGGACATCAAAACAATATAAGAAGATCCTTCGGACCATTCGCCGCGGACTAGACATGAGAGTGGGAAGGCTAGCAAGATGCTGTCTACCCAGTCCAGGTCAGAAGCCAGGTGATGCGGAATGAATGTGCGCATGGGTAAAAGATGGGAAATGGAACGGAAATGGTCAGTAATCGAGAAATGCCAAATGCCATGTTCGATTTGCTCGATTTGTTCGATTTGGCAACAATTAGATCATATTGGTAACCGCGGCACGTCATGGTGCGGGGGTTTGTTCGGTGGGGATTGGCTAGGTAGATTGGCCATCTAGGCTATCAAGCCACATTGTGGCAGACGTGGCTAGCGACGATCCGTGGGATGGATCGGATCCGACGCAAGTGATTGGACACAAACTGTCTATCGTGGGCTCTAGAAATTGTTAGCGACTCAAGTACAAGCTGCCGTCCTAGCGAGCCTGGCTTGCCTAGGTCCACGAAAACCAGGCACAAAGCTGCCACGGATGTTTTGCTCCGAGCCAAAGTACCTGTCCGAGTACCAATCACAAAACACAGCTGCTCCCGGAATAGGAAATGCACCGTAGCTCCAATACGTGGTCCTGCGCGGTTCTCGTGGCTTGCCCAGCCCGTTTCACGCAGCGCTAGCGGATTCCAAGCCGATCGAGGATTATGACGTGAATCGATGATTCCGACCTGATGGATCTTCGCAAGCGGGAAAGTGCACCCGCCCGGATGTCTCCTAGTCGTTCTTATAGTGTTCTAGGCCTACCGTAGGCTGAACATCAAGAGTGATTTCAATACCGACTAGCGATCTGCCTACTCTGTTACTGTACTTACTGCGAGTACAGTGCAATGCAGCATAGTGGAACGCCAGGATTGAGGGGTTCGTCGAATACCTACATATCCTTTAGCTAAGAGAGCACAGCTTCTTGGGGAAATAACAAACAACAAGCCCCAATGAACCTGTAGCATAATGCCTCACTGGAATCGGATTACGCCAGGTGCATATGCAGCCACGCAAAATATACAGGTGTGGTGGATAATGCGGATATATACAAGACTCCGAGTATACGGTAGTGCATCTCCGAATATGTGAAAAAAGCAATGTGACTGGATATAGTTCATAGGAGCCGGATGCAGGCAAGCGGTGAACGGGATGATTTTATAACGTTACCGGCCATATCATGGGCAAAGTTCTTGCCGGTAGTATAGAACCATCATATCGCCAGACTAGAAGTACCGGGCGACCATTTATTGATATTTCATGGACGGGGAACGTTATGATAGGCCCTAGCGTCTATCTTTATTGAACTAACACGAACTAGAGATCACTACTGGGGACGCGTCGACCGACCGGTATAGCCACCCGAAGGATTCTTGACATTGTTGTCGAATCTTTCCATGCCCCCTATCTTTCAGCCGTAAAATGAAACCAGAGCTCTTTATTTTATCTCAGAGGGAACTAGAATCTAACGTAAAGCTTGGGGTTATCGATGTTACGTAGCTGTTACGTGGACAGATAGATTAACACTGGGAGAACAATAGAGAAAGGGGAGAAAAAAGAAAACGGGGGAAAGACGTTCCCCGTGCCTTTACGCGACATGGTAGATTCAGCCTCGTTTTCGGTCAATAGTCCTATTTCCCATACATAAGTGCATACATATTACACAGTGTCGTTGTGACTAATCGCCATAATCGCCATAATCGCGGATTCGGCGGATAGCAGTAGTGTACTTACACGTAGGTAGGTGAGCGAGGCCGGCGAGGTGTATACATAACTAGGTTGAGTTAGGACGTGCTGCTGGTGCATGCGGAGAACAATGTCCATACCTACCCTACCTACCTACTGCGAGCGGTTCTTAGCAGTTCTGAGCAGTTCTGAGCAGTTCTGAGCAGGATTAAGTACGTTACCCTAATCCCGGGTATAGCTAAGCTCCTTCTGGAGTAGCGCGGTACTTGCCGCGCTATCATCCGTGCCATAACCCTTGTCAATGTCTCAGCAACCACAAGCTTTTAGCTCCATACTGCCTTTATTGGAGTCTCATCTGGCAACTTCTCGATCGATCGCCCATTGTTTTCGATCGCACGCCAATGGCAGAGCCGGGCGCATTCTCCAGCAGGTAAGCTTCGAGAGCTACATGTCTTTGTTACGCTGCTACTACGCAATGCTGAGCTATTGCTCCGGCGGTAGTAACACGGCACATGTGTTATGCCACGCTATGCCATGCCATGCCATACTATACCGTGCCACACTTACCATTTCTCCGTTTCTTCTTTCCCATTGACCAGGTATGTGTAGGGGTAAGTATGTAGGTACCTCGACGTGGATAGGATAGGTATATGTATCCGTATACCTATGTGTAGGTACACATCATTTTATCGTATTTGTTGATATACATGTTCCCCTCGCCTCTTTTTTTGTTCACTGCTTCCTTTGTGAACCAACCTTGCCCAACTCACAATCCGTCTGTATAGTAGCACCTTTGCTACTCTAAACAAACAATCAAACTTACTTACTTACTTGAATGTCCTTTACAAAATTATATCCTAAGCACAATTCCTGGTCTCCGCGGCCGAGCATTAGTTTAACCTCGCAGCTCGCATCCGAAGTGGGAGCTATCTCGACCCTATTTTGTTGAGTAACTCGCACCCTTCCTTACCTTGGTTGTATACAACCATTATTCGAACTCGCAATACCTTGTCAGCGGGGCCGTATATCCTGTCGTTTACCACTCGTAACGCCTATATATAGGGGCGTTGCCAGCATCGTCACTTGCTAGAGTGGTCTGCTGCATACGCCTTTGCAGCTCTTATTCGGGTCCACTTCCCATCATCCGCATTCATGCCCAAGCGATCTTATGACACTTCGACTGGTATGGGAAATGCGAAGATCCCGCCTGCAAAAGTTCAAAAGGCAAGTTTCAGGTCCTACTTCTCTGTGTCTCATGGTTGGTTCTAACCGTCCGAAAGACCGAAAGGTCTCATGAGGAGAATCAGGAACGGGCGTACATCGCCGCATCACGGCGAACAGACCGGAGTTTAGAGGCTAGAGTCCAATCAGCCAAGATGGCATCCGACATCCACCGAAAAAGAACGGGCCGGGGACTCAGAGTCAGCGAAGAGATCGTCCTAAAGGAAGAGATGTACGAGGAAATGGAAGATGAGATACCGCGCCACTATAAATATCTAACTGCTCATCTCGAAACCGGTTCGCCCGAAATGAATAAACGTCTCAGCGCATTTGTCACAAGTCAGACGGCCATGGCCGCCATGGCCAAATATAATGATATCGATAAGATGTTCAACGAGGCTTTTCCCCAGGTCGCCAGCTTTTCGCAACAGACACAGAGTCAACCCTATGGAGGTGGGATTAAGCATCATTCTTCACCATCGATATCATATATCCCGGAGCCGGCGGTACCTAGCATCAGGAATTACTCCGTCTCGACGCAGTCTCACTTTTCGAACAAAGACAAATCGACTATAGGGGCTTCACCAGCTCCAACTCCTGATCTTTTAAGTCCTGCCACCACTGCTTCTGATGCGACAGAACCTACCAGTCCTCCCTACCGGGTAGCACAGTCTGCTTTTCCGGATCTTCCACTCGATCCCCAGTTGACCCAGCAGCCCAGTTGCAGTTTTACCTCTGAACTCCCTAATGAGGTTAAGATGATGACTCATTTTGGTATGGGCAACCCTATGGCCATGTTCTTCCACGGCGAGGGCACATCATCAACATTTCCCATGGTTGACGGATGTGGTGGCGGTGCAATGTCTTTGCATCACCTAAATTCTGGCGAATCGGACGGCCAGGACTGCTTAAAGACCTCAAACGAATCTTTTCAAGCATTCATTCCCGGTCTTAGTGCCTCATCGGTTGACAATGAGGATCTTTTGACCCCACCTGGAAGTTTTCTACCCGACAACTTTACCGGCGGGCCTGGACCTGACGGCTGGGACTCTTTTGACTCATTTGTTGATCTTGACATTGAGCAATAGTGTCACGGAATAGAACTACAGCATTATGCGGGTACCCTGGCAACAGTAGAATGTTGTTGGGTCGGGCCGCTCTACGCAATACTTGCGTAGTCGAGAAACGGACCTTTTAGCGTCATACAGATACTGTCAATTGACTGTTGACAGATGCGCATCTGTTGGCATCAGACCATGCCTATGAAGAGTCGGTCTTCTATTAGGAATTCCGAGGATCGCGACGATATAACATGAGGAGTGATAGGATTAATGAGCTATTGGGAACCATCACCCAAAGTATAAGTAGGGGGTTGTGGCATTATTTCACTTTTACTAGCTATCAGGCATATACCCTATACTTGAGGGAGACCCCGAGCTCTTCTAGCTCTATGAGGTGTCGTTCCAGGCGTTGTTTTGTATAGGATTGCACCTGGCCTTCTTGACATTTAACGATTCGCCGTTTGGCGTGGGGCGTTTATGATACCTGATATATATATCCCAAACGACATAAAAAGGGTAAAGCAGACGAAAAAAAAAAAAAAAAAACATTAGAAATTATGAAATCAAGACTCGATATGCCTCCCGAACAGTGACATGTTTATCAATTATATGCAGCTCAAACGTGTCACGAATTAAGACACAATGAATATTCAGGGCTGCGCTCTAATCGAACCTGATATATTATTTGACGATGTTTATTCAAGGTATGATTTTCAAAAGTTTAGGATTCTGTTTACTCTCCTGTCGATAAGCTAAACCGCGGAACAACCCTAGGTAGTGAACTGCCTGTGGGAAACACAGTATAAGTCAATAGGTAGGCTACACACATACATAAAATACAACTGGAAAGCTCTTTCTATCTGCAAAGGTACTGAAGTGTAATCTGGCTGATATGTAGGTAGGTAGAGACATGTCTGAATATCACCTCGGTAGAGCGACAAGAGAGGGGTAAGTTGAGGAGGTAACTACCCACTCGCACACGTGGTCACGTGATAGCGCAGCTCCTTAACTACGCAACTCTGTGTGATATGATTTACTCTCAGGGAGCCCTATATTAAGTTGTGAGAAAGAGCAAATGCCTGTGATAAATGATCTGCAGAAATATTCACATTCACAATAATCGTATGCTGCCATGTGGTATCGGGGTATCTTGAACGTCTTAACCAGTTTTGGTCTAGATGTGAGATCTACCCGAAATTTGCCCTCGCTTCTACTTGCCCAGCTCGCTTCCTCTTGCCTCCTTGATCGCGTTCACAAATATTTTTCCCCATAGGGCTTTTCCCGAGCCGAAGTCCCGAGGTATTTTAGGGAACTCACTACGACCTCGTTTTCCTTCGTATAACTAGTGTCGTATTATCAAACCCCTGCTCTCTTTCCCGAGCTGTCAGGAAGTTGTCGTACTTAAGTCTTTACAAGGCGGTGTTCTATCACGTACGACCACAGCCTCTAGAGAACTCGGGATCCCGTCCGCTCTCCCATAGATAAGCTAGAGAGCGCCGAATTAGTAGTTGGGTCGGTGACGACCAGCGAATCCTCGGTGTTGTACGTTCTTTTTTCTCTCTCTTTTGTCTGCAACAACAGTCGCATGATTGTCTATCGGCTTCCTGATATAGGAGGCGGAGGATCTTGCCGATCTAAGATCGAATCCGGCTTCTTCACTGATAGTTACAACTGGCACCCTTTAGTCCAAGTCTTTATTAAACTCTTAGATAATGGGCAATTGCTACAAACAAGCTACTTAAACAAGTCCTTTTAAAAGAGCGCTCTCTGATAATCACCCGCTTGCTGTCCTGGCGTTCCTTGTCTGATCTTGCAGCATATGCCAAAACTCCGAATAAGCCGATTCTGCCCGTGTTCGTGGTGAGTAGTATGTTAAGAGGGAAAGAAGGTAGCAAGTCCACGTTGTATTATCCTTCGAACCTATAGACTCAAGCACAGTCATTGCTTTGCCCCAGACATAAGTCCTCCAACCCAGCACTACAGCATCCCTGTATCCCCTGAGCTGCATTCTCTACAAAGTAGCGTAGTCTTGCCATTGCGAGGCCTAGGAAATATCGCTTCTCGAACGTACAGGGAACATCCTCAGTTATTTGACGCTCAGTAGTGGTGTACTACTTCTTTTTCGGCGACAATAATAGTTTCCCTTTTGTGAGTTTTTCATCGTCTCCTACTTCTCTGGCAAATACTGCAGATATGTCCATGTACCGCTTTATAGACTCTTGAACTATTTGAAGAAGGTGCCGTTACGCATTCGTCATATTCGGGTGCTAAACTTTGAACGAACCATGTTCTCCTAGTCGAGAACTTTTGCTGGGTCGTGGTGCGTTCTCGGTGGAAATGGGCGAGGCTAACCACATATACTACTTTGCTTCGGTTCGTGATAGCGCCGAGTGAAGTGCTGCAATGTGCGTGGTAATTAGATCGTATCGGTTGTAGGGACTAGGATCAATGTGCGTATATATGCTTTGGAAAGGGGAAGAGGACATGATGAATCCATTCAGGAGAGAACGGCTCCATGATAGCTGAGGGGGTCCATTCTCTAGTCGGGCACATGACGCGTCTAGCCGAAGAACGCTTATGTATAATCAGAGTCACTGTTGGTATTGGTATGTAAATTGGTGTGCAGCATTTTTGCGCCGGGTTGAAGCGTATGGCTCTTATTTCCATGGTTTAGGAAGTCCACAGCACCTAGTGCATTGTTGTTATCTGCTATGCTAATTCCATTGACAGCTGTCTTGGCCGGAATAGCAAAGTTTGACCAGTTGACTTGGTCCCCAAAGGCGCGCCAAAGCATACGTAGTCTGCTTGCCGGGAAATTTGCGATGATTCCATTCATAGTACGCTTCATTTCTTACGGATCACCTAGGAGTACCACATTTGGGTTTGAAGGCGATGAATTCAGTTTCTTTATGCGTAAGAACCCACCCACGAACAAAACAGAACAGTTGCAATATAAATTTGTGTGTGAGGTACAGAGCGAGCGAGAGGGCGAGAGAGAGAGAGAGAGAGAGAGAGAGAGAGAGAGAGAGAGAGAGAGAGAAAGAGAAAGAGAAAGAGAAAGAGAAAGAGAAAATATGTGTGTGTGCGTATAAAAGTGAGCCTGGTAGAGGATAGTTCCAAAAACATTCCGCTACGAGAACGTATATTAGTGGGATTAAAAAATACATGTGTACTTTAAGCAGTCATCTATAGGCAGGAATGAGAGTGATTGTTGGCTCGGCTTATAACGATATCAGATCCTAATGGCCCGCTGGCGGTCTCTGATACTCATGAGTTGAAAAGTTATAAATCAACTGATACTGTTAATAATAATCTCTTTGAGTTTCTGAAGAAAAAGAAGAATCAGGAAAGGACTTTGTGATATTCATATCCTCAGCGCTAATGCCTGAGTCATCGCCTACAAATTGTTTGATGGTTGCTTTCAGCCTCCTGCAAGTTTGTGCAGTGAGGCTCTGATCCAATCTCCTAAATAAAACAGGTTGCTGTTTGATATATGTACCTGGATCAGTAGGTCTGCAAGCACAATCTGAGCATCAACGTCTGAAATACCAACCCTAGAGCGTCGAACTTTGATGATGAATGCTGGCTACAAATACTCAACGAACTGGGCAGCTGATCATCACTGGGAAAGACATACCAGTATGCTCAAGCCTCAAATATGTATAATAACTTGGCAAGCAAGAGAAGGAGACACAGATTTCCAGTAGATAGTGTTATGAGGAAATAGAGCTGTAGAAGATGTTTATCTTGATTCCTCGATAGGGCTATTGAAATTATGTCATACCCTTGACCTCTCTCTTCCTATTATTTCTTTCCTTTCCCGTCCACCTCTCTGCGTTGACCTTAATACTGTTAGGGTTGTCATGCTGTAGGCCGAGGGGTTTGAATCGCTGGCCCGGGCCATTGGTTTTCGATTGCCGTTCAGGTATGTTCTGTTCTGGCGCCGAATCAACTTGCTTGGCCCAGGTAATCCAGTCTACTCTTCTATTCCTCCATAGGTCTCCTTTCCAAGTTCGCCATATTCGACGACCTATAAAGGAGTCCCGGAGCTCCTGCTCATGTTGTCCCAACTCCGTCATAATGGACTCTTTTATATGGAACGGTAGAGATATGCCTTCACTCCTCGACGGTACTTCGATAATAGCAGACAATATCTTGTTTCCGTGCTCCGAATTCGCTAATTCCATAACATGGGGTCGTAACGCTGCGACTAATGCCTTATGAAAGATCTTATTTTGAGACGGTGTTGAAAGTGCGTCTACTATAACGTGCGAAGTGGGCGCAGAGGAGGTCGCAAGCTCTAGAACCTGCTCCTCCGAGAGCGCTGATATTGAAGCTTGAATTGCCTTACGCGGAGACTCTGGTATAGCAAGCATTGCTGTAACCAGGTGGGATCCATGGGACACTAAAGCTGAACGATTCTTTGCCAGAGGCTCATGCTTCTTCTCGCCCTCATCTTGTGACGACGTGGGCAAACACAACCGAGGAATAAGTGACTTAGAGTCGCCGCCACATTCCTCAACTAGACTTTTGGTTAAAGTTTTTACCTCATCGTACGCTTGGCGTGCCTGACAACGCCCAAGCAACGCCTTGATTACATTAAACCTCGACAAACTAACTAGTTTGCCAAATTCGGGTATTGTTCGCTTGACCACCCCTACCAGATCCTCCTTGCTTAGTCGGTTTAGAACACAGATCGCTGGATAGCACGCAACGTCATTGCGCAACAGGCTATGCATGCGGGGTTCTAAAATATGCTTGTACAGCACCTTGAAGACCTTCCCTGGGCAGTGAATGATGAGTGTTTCCAAAAGCCGGGAGCCAATGGGGTCATATAACATGGAGTTGACAAAATCAGATGCTGGCGTCGTGGCATCTTTGAGAGAACCGGGTGCACCCGGTAGGAGATGCCACAGCAGAGTCATCTCCCCAGACTCCTCGGCTGATTTGGAGTTCATAGTGATGTCGAGCTCCAAAAGTAATTGAAGGACGGGATTACCGGTAGGATGTGTTGCCAGAACTCGTAATTCGGTCGGGCTCATACCGGAAACCGTGTCGTCTATGATCTTCTTGGTCGCTAGGTTGAATGAGTTGGGTACAGCGCGCAGCTGGCTGTCTACTTCAGCCCCACTGCTAGACTTCCACGGCACCGATATCTTTTCCTTCTTCTTGCTATGGACCAGCGATTTAATATGCGCCTGGTCCAAAGGTCGCCCAGATAGGATAAGTAACAGCGCTCTTAGAGTGTGAGATGCGAATCTGTCCGTCAACAGGAAGCTGAGCCGTCCTTCGAGCTCATCGAGGGCGAGGAGGAAGAGTTCCTCCATGTAGGGTAGGGGCTTTTCGTCAGGGTCGTCGTTTTCCGTGGGCATGTCGTCCCGCTCGCCTCCGAGTTCTCGCGAGACAATGGGTGCGGATTGGAGGAATAGCGTCTCGCAACAATGGCTTGCGAAACGGTGTTGGACGAGGTTCAGGAAATGACCGGCAAACTGTTCAAATAGCTTCTTCTTCTGTCTTGTATTGGACATGAGGATAAGACGCTCCATCAGGCGCGAACACGACTGACTGCAGGCCAGCTTCAGCTCCTTCCCCTGAGCCTCGGTGAAGACACTTGCTAGGAATAGCTGGCGCTCTTCCTGCGAGGGGAAGTTGTCGATGTCGAGTTGCTCGTCAACGGACCGGAAGTACTCCTGCTCCTGGTCGGAGAGCATGCCGAAGAATTCGCGTTCGGTCGGAAGCAGGCCGCTGGCTCCATCGTCGAATGCCGGGGTTTGGTGTTCCGCGCCACCTTCGCCTTCATCTTCGTTCCGTCGCCGCCTCTTGGCTGTCTGAATGGACTCGTCTGGGGTTATCTCATCTTGTTGCCGTTTCTTCTTTCGCTCCTCCCGGATGGCCTGTCTCTTTGAGCGTGGTTTCGGCATTGCTGTTTGTGTCGATCACCGTAAGAGCATTGAGGCGGTGTGACTGCAACTTGACTGACCGAGCTTCTGCGTTATCCTAGGTAGGTAGAGGTTGAGAGGCAGATACCTAACTCAAGGTACCTAGCTAGAACGCGCCGCCAAAATAATTTTTGGGATAAGAAATCGATAAGGGAGCGCCATGGAGGGGGCATGCGGCCGCTAATTAGCACGCTCACACACTAAATCGTATATGGTTAGGTAGGGGAGCTGAAGTATGGACCAATCATCGGAATTCAAATGCGAATACGCTTCCTACCTTGGCAAGACAACATTGAAAAGCGCAACCCAGTAGCAAAGATTTAAGTAAATGAGCTGTCACTTTATCATGTCTCGTCTTGGTTGGTCATGTGCCAGTTCTCCTTATCACGAGCGTTCAATTAACGAAATGGCGTGACTATCGATCAGTCTCTAGTCTTCCGTTGTTATTTTTCATAGTTCAATAAACCTTGAACCAACTTGCCGCAGTCAACACATAGATAAAGGCGCCGCCATGGGAGCCATGTGGCCGCTCCTGCAGGCGTCCTTTGGGTTCGCTCTCGCTGTAGTGGCAGTACGTGTATTTACGTTTCTCTCTACATTATGGCAAACTCGAAGCTATATCAGGAGGTTACAGAAAGCCGGCAAGGTTAGTCTAGCGCTTACAACGCTTCATTATCATAACAGCAGAAAGAAACTGACCAGTTCTTGCTTTGCCCGCTTCAGCCTGTACCTCCTCACAGTTTCGTCATGGGCCATCTCCTACAAGCGAAAGCCGCATCGGAAGAGCTTCCCCCTGGCGCGCACAGCGCCTACGTTACAAACCGGCTGGCAACAAAGCTGAATGCGGAAGCCTACTATTTCGACCCGTGGCCCGTGGCCGATCCGCTTCTCATCCTAACGGATTATCGGCTTGCTAACCAGGCTATCAGTCACGAGTGGACAGGTAGTGTGAAGCCGCCGACGCTTTCGCGTTGGTTTGCCCCTATCTCTGGGCGCGGCGGAGTGAATCTCTTCACCCAGAACGGAGTAGAATGGAAGCGAGATCATGAAATCTTCTTGCCATTCTTCAATAACAATAACTTGGATGCCACTCTCCCCGCTATCATGGAGGAAATGCTTATATTTCGTGATATCCTGCGGCAGAAAAGTCAGCGTAAAGAAATTGTACGCCTGGAGCCCCTGGCCCTTAACCTTATGAACGACATCATTGGGCGCGTGATATTCAACGCCCAGCTGAACAACCAGACCTCGGGCTCTCATCCACTTTCTAAAGCCATGCTACGTCAGCTTAGCCTCAAGTTTACCGAGAATGATATTGTCGAAAATCTGGGTCAGCTGAACCCTCTTCGATCTTTAGAAATTTGGTACAACGGCCGCATGCTTGATCAACAAATCCGCACTCAAGTAAATAAGCGCACGGCTGCCTTTCAGACCGCGAAGAACTCAGGCGACCAGTTTGCCTCGAGTGCTATGCTGGACCGCGTTCTCGCGGACTACTTCTCCCAGCAGGGACGGCGACAGTTGAAGTCTGTTGATGAAGAGTTCATGACCATGCTATGCGCACAGCTACGCATGTTTTTCTTCGCCGGGTACGATTCGACGTCCAGCACAATGATATCTTTGTGTTACTTGATCTGGAAGCATCCAGAGGTTTTAGCGAAGCTACGCGCAGAACATGACGAGGTGTTCGGACAAAACATCGAGGCTTGCCCCGGGAAAATCGTGGAAAACCCGTCTATTTTAAACTCTCTTCCCTACACCAATGCAGTTATCAAGGAGTCAATGAGACTTCTTCCAGCGGCTGCCGGTGCTCGCCAGGGGTGCAAGGATCTAGTGCTCCAGGGAAGCGATGGGATGCAGTATCCTACCGAGGGAATCCTCGTCCAGATCAACCATGTGGCTATGATGCGGAATCCCAGAACCTGGCCGCGTCCCCTCGAGTTCCTGCCCGAAAGATTCCTCGTCGGACCAGAACACGAGCTGTACCCGCCGAAGGGCGCCTGGCGCATCTTCGAGCTAGGCGTGAGGAATTGTACGGGTCAGGCATTCGTCATGAAGGAGCTGCGGGCATTTCTTGCCCTAGTCGCCAGAGAATTCGACTTTCAAGAGTGCTATGATGAGGTCTACGCCGGCGAAAAGATCGATCTCACGCACGTGTCTAACGAGAAGGCATTCTTGATTGAAACGGGCTCGGCGCACCCCAGGGGAAAATTCCCATGTAGAATCTCAGTCAGTGGCTATAAAGGCGTCAATTCTTAACAATATTTAGAGAAGAATAAGAATCAATATTATAAATAGCTATGATTGATCCCCTTGAATTAGAATGATACCTGTCGTATTATTCAGATCTTAGACATTGTTCGGTAAACAGGCAGGAGTAGCCACGCCCGGCTCTAAAGAGCACTTCCTCTCAATATCCTACTGTACCCAATTCCTTCATCCACTCGCTCGTTTTTAAACGATTAACTTCATCTTGATATAACATGGGTTAGGTGAGAACAATAACTTAAGGAATAGATCTATTCAATTTATAAGAAATTGTACCGAATTGC
The DNA here is from genome assembly GCA_019843955.1 of Xylaria sp. 218_066. Classification (NCBI taxonomy): domain Eukaryota; kingdom Fungi; phylum Ascomycota; class Sordariomycetes; order Xylariales; family Xylariaceae; genus Xylaria; species Xylaria sp. 218_066. Next base: position 159,946 of record JADKYC010000061.1, on the reverse strand, counting down.
TCATTCAACAGAGCAAATTGCGCTTAATCTTATACATCTATATCTCGTCACACAGACTAGTAAGTGGCCTGGTAGGTGGTCTAAGGTCGTCAAGACTATTTGATAGTCCAATGCCTAGAGAGTTGGGCTTCGAGAGAAGACACATTGCCGGCAATGATGTGACGATTGCAGTATAATAGGATTAACAAGGGAACGCAGGAGAAAGAAGTTGCACCGAATTGATATAGTTCCATAGATCATATTCGTAACGATTCATACTAACCCTTACCCAACTACTTACTATGTAGTTTATCGGTAGGTATAATTACCTGGGTACGTTTTGCGTTATGCATGATGAATACGTCATTAAACCTGAGCTCTGGGGGCTGACATCATCGCCAACCCACAACCCGGTTTGATCTACTCACTTGGTGATATAAACCGTCCGTTATCACCTTATCAAGATGGCGGGCTGGCCCGTCCTGGCCATTTCCGCATGCTGAAGACTAACGACCAGTACTGTTCTTCAACAACTACAATAAAGACAAAGACAAAGAAAAAAAAAGGAACCTGAAACTAAACCATGGGATATTAAGCCGAAAAAGCGCCTCGTCGTTCCCGCACTGCGATCACGATTATCTCCATTGATGTGCCTACGGCAGGATGACTTTATGTTCAATCCCGGTCGGTCCATAGCGCAGCTAGCGATTCCATGAGGCCAAGTTAAAGGATATACACCGCCTGCGCAGCTATTCTAACGACGAGTGGAGAAGCAGCTATAACCACCGACGGTCTGAGTTCGCGCGGAAGGGTATTGACGAGAAAGGGTACGAAGCTACTATCGCAACGGGTAAGTGACAGTGGACTTGAAAGAGCAACTGGGCGGGATTTCGAGCGGCCGAAGTGAGATTATGGGTGCAGATGCGATCTTGCCGACGAAAACCGACTGGGTGGCTTGCGGGCGCTCTTTGCGAGCTATCCGGTCTGTGACGATCACAAGTCGGAACAGGGCCCGAGAAAGCAGGTGTAACTCCTACCTGTGGACCTTCATTTTTTCTCAGGTTTTGAGCCGAGCTTCTATGTTCGGCTATCGAGATGACATTCTCACAACTGCTGCTAATACATGGCGTGGGAAAAGGCGCCTTGCTACCTACTCTGCTTTACTTACCCCGAATCAAAAGGTTGAACAAGAGTCAAAATGGATCGGATGAGCGACGAATACCGACATGTGGCCGAACTCTTGAGTAATATGCTGTCTTGACTCATGGGCGCTGCAGGGAGTTGTCACGTTACACCACGATCGCCGATGCTTAAGAGGCTCCGAGAGTATTCAGTGCTTGATGGTAACTACGCCTTTTGGCTCGGAGATCGCAAGTCATCGGCCACGGTCCGATTGTTAACGGCCTCATGTGTTCGGCCGATGCATGTGGGCAATAAGAAAAGAGAGGAAAGTGTTTGCGATCCCGTGGGCCTCCGTCGCCTGGTTAAGCACAGCAAAGTTGTCTTGCTCTGAGCGTGGATCGATGCCTTCTCATCAAGATCTGCCCGAGGTTAGTAGGCGAGGTAGGGTCTAGAAAACACGTGCTAATGTGTTCTTAGCGTCTATGCCGCTCCAAGGGTTAGGGGAGCCAGGAATTCGAGGTTTTGAGCGCTGTGGGTTTGTGGGTTGGTTACTGAGCTGCAGGCCAAGTGCGGAAGCAGCGACACTTGGAGAAGGACTTCAATCATCACCGTCTTTCCCAGGCAAAATTGGGCGCCGATCCTCTTGTTATAGCTTGAAAGTGAGTGTTGGCCCTGGATATAGTATGTCCCTAAGAGGCAGGACTCTGTCGGTTGTGACGCTTTCGGCAGTAACTCGGCGGTTGAATCCTCTTACTCCTGGTTCCCTTAAGCGCTCCGTGGACGCGCAGGAAGAGGACAGGGTAAGGGGAGTGACATACGGTCTGTGGGACAGATGCTATAGGTATATGCATCTAGGTATGAAGCAAGCTCAGTTAGCGACTCGGTCTAGCGACTCGGTCTAGCGGCAGCACATGCGGAGGCATTTGGGTTGTGTAGCATCGTCAAGCGTTTACTCTCGTCCCAGCTCAGGCTTGCATCTCATTCATGAGTAGCGAGTAGCAGGGCGATCATGGCTATCATATCGAGTCCAGCGCGTTTGTAAACCAATCGGCAGCTTACCAACAGCATCACCGACCATTCCTTTCATTAAATGCTATAAGAAATGCGGCAGCACCTGTGTTTCAGCGATCGAATGAAAACACCACGAGTGTGGGTCCAACAGAATCCTTTTCTATAATCGGCCCCATTATGCCGCTCTACTACGAGAGGCGTGACCACTAAAGTTGAGCAGCTGGCATATTAGGTAAAGTGTCTGTTGAAGAGGCGTGGGGGAGGTCTCCATTTTTTAATTTTGTTCCTTGCATAGGTATTCTGACAACCCGGAAGGGATCGGCGCCCGTTAACTGCCTGGCGATGCGTGTCATGCAGAACAGCTTGTATAATGGAACCGAGCGTCTGGGCCGATCTTTACCACTTTTGTCTTCTTATCTTGGCATGGCATCTTGTAACGACCAACGAAGTTCTATTCCTACCTATAACAGCGTGTGATAGGAAACAATAACCGTCGGAGAATATAACCGATCTGGACCAGATATATACAAGTACAATTAATACAGGCTCATCAACATATACACGAAAGGAACCAATGAGAGCATAGAAACTGCCCAAGGTCAGCTATGAAGAATTTGCATCTACGAGTAATGAGCGGCATATCCTCTTCGCCATCGCGCAACTTCGGTCAATTTAATCTCTTGGCAAGGAAGTGCCCACAAGTATACTGCGTAAAAGATAGCTTTTGATCTCACTCGTATAGGGCTTCTACCTGATATAGTATAGCGCTAAGAATCCTATCAAAAGGTGATTGAAGGCTAGCGTTTTCTTAAACTTGCCCCGTCTTCAAGTAGTTGACAAAGTACTATGCTGCGTATACTCATCTGTAGTTTGAGGGACAGAGATTAGCATTAGTCTACCAAACGGTTGTTAGTTTACATGGAATTTATGTGGTTTTGTTAGGTTCACCTATATATCAACCTAATAGTGCGACTTCAGATACTATCCTCTAAGCATACTAAGCCTTCCGACAATATGTTAGAACAACCCTATTTAGAAACTACTATATCGAGATTATGCATAAAAGCACACTCATATGATGTTGCTTAGATATACCATTGCGTATAACGGCTAAAAATATTGGCCGGTTTCCTTCTGAATGATATTATATGTCACTGCCAATGTCTCCTGTTTGACTACAGTAGAACGAGTGCTTCTAGCTGGAATTCTTGATACACGGCTCTAATTGCAAATGCTACATATTTCATCTTGCAATAAGTAAATGGAAGCCATCCTCTTTACGGGACTCGAAATCCCGATGGGGCCTTTGCATCTCGTTCCTAAACCGATGGGTTTAGTATGCGAGTTTCGTATAAGTTTTAAATATGCGACTCTGGCAGCTACAAGGCGACTAGCTTATCAATTAGTTATTCTACGGGCTGTAAATTACGGACGAGTAGCCTAACCAGGTTGCTTTATCTCTCTTCGCAGACCCTAGCATCAAAGCTCATATATATTCAAGTAAGCTTTGTGTGTTACAAACCCAAACCTGAGATGTTAAAGGCAGCATTATGTACTCGCGAACTGTGAAACCATCGAATTCTCTTGGACTTAATCCTCCCAGCCACTCGTATTACGATCATCAAGAACAAGTGACATGTAGACCTCTTCGCGCAACAACAGAGTTTATACGTACCCCATACCAGAGATCCTGACAGCTCGCGTAAAGAGTAACTAAAACTTAGTGACAATGAGAAATTCTCTCCACATCCCAGAATAGGCATTCACTCCTAACAGAAAAAGCACCTCATTGGTCGATTGATACTTATAACTACTACAGTATATAGTGTCCGTTGTCGAGACAAATCCGGGCAGGTCAATCACCGCGAGGTTTGTGGGGCGCGTCTACGGAGGTTCTCCGGACATTCATGGTTTATGCCCCATGGCGGCCGTTCACTTGACCTTATCCCCAGATGCTTTCTTAACCCGCTTTTGGAATCACTCCCGATGGACCCATATCTCCCGGGAGATCCTCGAAATACCACCCCTGTCTAGCGCGATCTTAAGTATCCAAGGTATTGCCAAGGCTCCCAGCTCTACTACGACCCGCCGCACGGCAATACTATTCTTACTGCTAGTAACTGGCAGTTTCAAATTAGACGACTCCCCCTGTCTGGAACAGGAAGGTAAGGCTCAAATGTTCAAGGACTACACTCTCACCATACTCGGCGGCCGAAATAGTTCACCACTTAGGATGGTCCGTAACGTTTCTTCGGATATTCAAGGAATCGTGGCCCACAAGCGATGGCGGCTCCTAAAGATTTAGCAGACAGAGTTGAAAACGGGATATATATAATGAAGAGCATGCTTCCTTGGTCCGGCCGGTCTTCTCACCATCGCCCTCGGCGCCACTGCGACTTCTCAACTGGTTCAAGTTTTGAACTGCCATTCCTTGCTGCGTAGTCAGCTTGTCATTCCTTCATTGGGTGTACCGTGTACCCCTTTTATATTTGCTCTGCACATATTGTTGATCAACATCTGTAGCTGTCGAAAATGCGTGGTCTATTTGGGTTGGCCGCGGCCTCTGTTGCCGCCTTTATCACGGGCTCACTGGCCCGTCCTCTTATCGTTCATCCGGGAACTGCTAAGGATATCGTAATCACCGAGGAAAATACCGTCAACAGTACATCTACGGTACAAGCTGCTGCGGCGAGCAACCCCCTGCAGCTCGAAATCGTCAACAATTTCAGCACTGAACAAATGTACCTATATGTTACTGGCACTGACAGCAATGGTGTTGCTTGCTTCGTGGGCCCAGATGGAAACTTCTTTTACCCCGATGCCGGTGGCTCGGCGACACCGATTCCCATCCCGGGCGACTTCAAAACTCCGCTTGGGGCGATGGGGTCAACTACCACGCTCACGATCCCGGATTTCCTCATATCTTCTCGTATCTGGGTGGCCGAGGGAGAGCTCCAGTTCTTTACCTTCGTGGATGACAAAGGCAACTCGGCTATCGTCGAGCCCTCCGTCTCGAACCCCCAGGATCCCTCCGTCTCTATCAGATGGGGCTTCGTCGAGTTCAACTGGGAGAATGGCTCGATATTCGCCAACATCAGTTACGTCGACTGGGTAGGAATCTCGATGGGTATGGCTTTGACTTTGGGTACTGGCGAGATGCAAGTCGTCAAGGGACTGGTCGCTGGCGCGGTTCAAAACATCTGCAATGACCTCAATACCCAGAACGGCATGGACAACGCTGGGTGGGACCAACTTTGCATGACAAACGGGAACGGCGAGGCGCTCCGTGCCCTATCACCCAACCTCCAGATTGCCTCCAACCCTACATGGCAGGCGGACTACTACAACGCGTACATTGACCAAGTTTGGTCCCAGTATGCCAATGCGGACTTGACGATCAACACCCAGAGCGATGCCGGCAACGTTGCCTGCCGTGTCACTGATGATCAGCTCAACTGCGCTGGTGACAACCGTGCCTACCCCAAGCCCACCATCGCCGACATTTACGGCTGCAACTCCGGACCCTTCGCCATCATCGACGGGGACAATGACGTCCATCGGGCCATCGTGCCCCGTCTCTGCGCTGCCTTCAACCGCTCCACCCTCCTACTGGATGGCGGCAACGTTCAGCCGGGTCTGCCTGCGACCAGCTACTACACCGTCGACCCGACGAGCCACTACGCCCGCATCGTCCACAACTACGAGCAGGATGGCCTTGGCTACGCCTTTTCGTACGACGACGTTAACCCCGAGGGCGAGAACGCTGCCGGCACCGTCTCTGGCTCTGGCCCTACGCTTCTCCGTGTCACTGCCGGTGGCTGGAGTGAGTAACGAACCAAAAAAAGAAACGACATGTTCTGATGACGGGACTGGATCTGAGATGAGGATTATGAGGACGAGACGAAGGTAGCACGAAAGGTTCTGGGATGTTATAGGTTCTTGCATATTAAAACTGGAGGATATTTGCATTTAGATGGGGTATATCGTCCCCATTGTTCATTGTATATACTTCATTTCGTTCATAGGAATTATAACCAGTATATATCGCATATCACTATATCGAATTATATCAAACTGAACCTTGAAGTATATGTGATTATATTTTCGTTTTCATATGTAAGTCCAATTCTTTAGTTACAGAAGATGTAAGTCGTATGCTTACTTATTCTTATGCCATGTGTTAAGACCCTATACTTGAGATAAGCAATAGACACTTGTTATTGCGCGAAGGTTTTTAACTACTTTCGTGGAAGCTATCTGGTTATATACATTGAGACTCTCTTTGTCTCTTATGACAGTATGTCGCTAGCTATTGCTGTTTGATCTACAGCTATATGTCTTCACCCTACTATCATTTGCTGGTGTGTCACAGCCCCAACCGTGGACATATAAGTAGCTGCAGATGTCAAGTCATCTACATTGATAAGGAGAGTCGCGGCGCAGTGCTACAGTTTTATCCCATGACTGGTAGTATTAAAAAGGAGGAAACACACATAGAGCAGATAATATGTGAATAAATAAGTGTATTTATATGTTTAAGAGTTCATCAAAGTATTAACATTTTTATGTAAGAAAAAAAGAGTTGAAAATAATATTTTAATCCTGTTAAGTTCTAAATTTCATAGGTGAAAAGGGACATTCTATCTATGAGAGCGCAAGGGAGAAGCTATTAGGTAGGGTAACTGTACTTGAAAGCAAGAGCAATAAGATAACATTGCTTTCCTTAAGAGTTACTCCCAATATCTTGCTTCGGTCTTCTAGTGAATTTAACGTCAACGTCGATGGAAAGGTTGGCAATCCCAATTGAGGAGAACTCCCCTCATAGCGGGTAAATGGTCTGTCTACAAAATTTACGAGTTTAGCTAAGCATTTTGATGACAACTCAAAGAATGACGACATTATCGACCTCGACTTTATGAATTCGATTATCTACCTAGGTCAGGGTTGGAAATTAGTATTTTAGTATTTAGTATTAGTTTAGTATACTAAATACTAATTAGTTTAGTTTAGTATTAGTATGGATTTTGGGCAATTAGTTTAGTTTAGTTTAGTATGAGAGTTTTTTAGTTTAGTTTAGTATACTAATTAGTATACTAAAATACTAATACTAAATTTTCTAAAAATAAACTGGGTAAAACTAAGCTAAAAGGAGTAATATCACGTGACTTTTAGCTTAATATAGTTAGCGTGGAACTTTTTAGAATTTTTTAAAAAGAATTTAAAAAAATAAAAATTTCTTAAAAAATTCGTAACAAATTTAAAATAAATAGTAAAAATATAGAGCTGATAAAAATAAATAAAGGTAATGTAAATAAATAAATAGAAAATATAAAGAAATTAATAAGTATATAATATAAACCTAAAAGAAAAGTTTAAAAATTTAAAAGTATTTTAAAAAATTTATAAGAATTCGAAAATAAATAATAAAAATAGCGGACATTAAAAATAAAAAAGAGGAAGTTTAAATAGGCTAATAAAAAATATTTAAAAAATTAATACATATATTATATATAGCTAAATAGAATATTATAAAATATATAATATTTTAAAAAATTTATAAAAATTTAAATTAATTTATAAAAAAAATAAAATATATATAAAATATTAAATAAAGGTTATTTAAATATTAATTTTAATTTATTTATATTTATTTATGTTTATTTATATTTTTTAATATTAATTATTATAGTTTTTTTTAATTTTTTTATATTTTTTAAACAACTTTTATTTTAATTTAATATATTTTTCAACTTTTAAGTTATTTTTATATAGTTTTATTTATTTAACTTTTTTCTGTTATTTTTTTTAATTTTTTCCGATTTTCTCCGATTTTTTCCGATTTTTTCCTGATTTTTTTCGATTTTTTTCGATTTTTTTTCTAAAAAATCTATTTTTAAAATTAGTATTTAGTATTAGTTTAGTATACTAAATACTAATTAGTTTAGTTTAGTATTAGTATGGGATCCCATTAGTTTAGTTAGTATTAGTATGGACTTCCATTAGTTAGTATTAGTATGGGGTCATACTAAACTAAACTAACTAATTTCCAACCCTGCCCTAAAGCTAGGGCCTAACTGATATACAGGTCTACAGGATGATAATGGCGTAGCGCCGCGCTAGTAGATTATTTTCCAAAAACAGTTAATATGTAGTCTTCCACCCAATTTGTATAGGATAGTACATGAAGTCTGATCTGCCAACCAAACGCTTCAACACCAAAGCTATCACCCTATTTGAAGCTTAAAAACCAGTGTGGTTGTTGTATTCTATCGCCTTTTTGAAGGTTTATGAGCCTTTTGTACGTAGACTCCGCCAGAATTCATAGAAAATCCACTGGTACTTCCTCCCAAGCCCTATATAGCGCGAGGCGTAAGGTATTTTCGTCCAGTTTCTGAATATCAAAGGTGCACCTACGATGTACTATCCCATACAAACTGAGTGGGAAACTACATACTAACTGTTTTTGGAAAATAATCTACTAGCGCGGCGCTACGCCATTATCATCCTGTAGACCTGTATTATACAGTCTAGTGTCCCCACCCACCTAACCGGATTACCCCCCTAGCCGGACACGATTTACACCAAAACTCACCAACTTTGAAAATCTATAACTAATTAACGAAAATAGATACAACGAATCGAAAAAGATATTTATATAGAGAATTACTTAGATTTTTAGGGGAAAAAGTTGTAACAGAATCGGTGGGTATATATAGGCTGGTACCTAAGGTAATAGAAAAGTACGTAAATTTACACTTTAAAAGCACATAAATATACATTTACTTTTTAGCCTCATTAAAAATTAGAAAGATATAAGGTTTTATTTTTAAGCTGTTAATATTAAAGTAAACTTAAAAATCTTTTTGTTTTTTTAACTAGCTTATTTATAAGCAAGAAATAGTTAAAAAACAAATTTACAAGGATTATTTTAGCAGTCATTTTTTTCATTTTATTATATCTTATTTAAAAAATTAGCTGAACAGCTATAACTTTTATCTTAGCTTTATTTCATAGTTATAAATTAAATTTAACTAACTCTATATTTTTCCGATTTTATTTGAAGCTAAAAAGTAAATGTATATTTTTATGCTTTTAAAGTGTAAATTTACGTACTTTTCTATTACCTTAGGTACCAGCCTATATATACCCACCGATTCTGTTGTAATTTTTATCCCTTAAATTCTACATAATTTTCTATTCAATCCAACTTAGTAGACCCTTGTATGTATTTTTGTTAATTTGTTATAGATTTTTAAAGTTGGTGAGTTTTGGTATAAATCGCGTCCGGCTAGGGGGGTAATCCGGTTAGGTGGGTGGGGACACTAGGTAGTGTAGTATCTCCTGTGGCGCAGGTGAACCCAAGTTAGCGCTACCAGATACGAGGTTATACCTATTATGATGCCGGGGAACTGTTACAGGTTGCGTTTCTGAGTATGGGCAAAATACCGAGTCGTGAAACGAATGTAAATCTCACAGCCACGATGGCGTATTCACCACATGTAAACCAATTGTATCCCTCTACTCAAGTATAAGCGTAAGTAGTTTCGAGATTTGGTATACCATGTAGATGTCAAAGCCACAGACCCCATGAAGGAGAATTTAATGCTCTACATGTACTGTATGTATTACGTTACCTAAAAATACACGCACGCAATAGTGTACCGTATGCAGCTGCATAGGATCTGCACCTAACCGGTTCAAAAATAGGTTTCGGCTGGCGACGAGATGCTCTGCAAGCAATAATTTGTGTACATTGCAGGTGAGGTTCTGCATCTGTACCTCTTACTGTATTTTCTATAGGCATAATCTTTCCAATAACTGTACCTATTCCTTGCAGCAGAACCCAGCCATAGCTTCTGGTCTGGTACGTTCTTCTCCTGTCGCGAAGTTCTCCACAGGACTAGTACGGAGTATATCTGAGGGCAACGCAACACGGCACGAGCCTTGAAAAGGGGCTTGGCAACTTTAGGTCTGATTGATTACTGCAATTTCGGCATTTTGGGGAAGCGTTTTTGTCCACGCTATAACATGTCTCCTTTTCATTCGCCGCCCACGTGCTGCTCTTGCACCGTTAGGTGGCAATCTGATTCCTTTCTTACTACTCGCTACTACTCCATCATTACACACAACAATTTCCCGGGCGACAACAAATTATCTCTCTCTCTCTTTCTTCTCAGATAAGCAACTTCATCTTCAGGCCGCTTCTGTTCAGCGGCTGATCGACCGATAATCACCAGCCCTAATCGCGATTTGCCAAGAGTGTCAAATCGCCTTCGTGTTCTCCTAACCTTTCTCGGCAAAGGGCAATACAGCTAGTTGTTAGTGTTAACTATTAGCCGAGTTCCTGATTAATATGCCTACGTGTCTGTCAACGTCTACTAGCAAGTGTCAAGCGTGATAACAACGGACGCTGAGATGTTTTGGTGCATTCAGGGCTGTTCACCTGAAACCTCCGTGAAGGACCGACAGTTCTTATATTAGTGTACCTCAAGGGCCTCGTAAACTCCATGAGGCCCTTGCCCATGGTGACTTCCCACGACTCAGATAGAGATGAGTGATGAGGTGCGGCGGAGCAATTAACCAAAGATAAATTCAGGCTGATATGTACCATGGCACTTGTGGCTATACGTATGTAATCATATGGCTGAGCCCACGGCCCGGGCAAGCAAGGTTGTTAAGACATCATGCCATAGATCCAAACGTCGGGAGAAATCTGGGTTTTCCTACTGATTGATACTATAGGCTCATTGATATTGATCACGGCATGTGACTGTTTGTCGATAGCCTGGTTGATATCATACACTTCTAACTATGAGTGCTAACATATATGACCGAACGATACTGGAATCTGGAATGGTCTTGTCTTTGAACCTGTTCTGGTATTTATCTTCAATTGCCTCTGCGAGTATAAACCATGATGGACGTATTTACCCTCCATGAAGAGAGCTACAGACATAGCACAATATCCTCGCTCATATCACTATCAAAGATGTTTGCTCTATCAAAACCCAGAGTAGATTTCATGTGCAGTCACGTCTATGAGCTGCGGGCGGAGAGAGACGGGTCCGCATTTTACTACTTTTGGTGCGCGCGACTAATTAGGCTTAGCACAAATCGCCGCTTTATGTAAAGTTATGCATAGCAAACGGTTGACTTCAGATGTAATCTTCGTTTCACTCTTCTTCGCTACAAACGAAGGCATTGACCTTACGCCATTTAATAACCGGATGCCTTAGATAGAAACGCAGAAGATTATCGTCAACAACAATAACACAAAAGTAGTCCATACTACAAACTTGCTCCATGCACATGTCTTACCACAACCTCTAGCTTGATGTCAAGCATTCTTATACCTTGACGACAGCCATTAGATCTTATACGTGCACACAACGAACAGCTGAACGAGCCCATGCACAAGCCCAAGTCCAAGCCCAAGTCCAAGAGGTCGATGTTCAACGCGAACTTGAGCCTAGCCATGAATATCAACGGGACGAAGTTCATAATGTCGATGTTGATTCGATCAGAAGTCATGGCTTTCGATGCCATCTTCTTCTGTTTGTCGACTTCGCGTTACACCTGGTACTGAAGCGCGGTTCTCCTGGCCAATCTTTTAATAGTACTGGATATGTATGGCCTTAGGGCAAGCTAAATCGTCTTGTCTCAACCCCCGACGCATCAATGGTCCGCCCAAGGTAGCGATTCGAATACTTACCCCTCTTTCTATTGTTGTGACTCGACGGCTATTCATTGTGCTTTCTTGGATCATCATCTAGGCAGTAATACCACCAAGTTTAACCGATTAATCTCACCTTTCATTGCACCAGCAACAATCAAGCGTTCAGACTCGGCCACCTACTACCACGAACACCCAAGATCTCGATGGTGCAAGTGCAGCTTTTGCTTTCTGCACAGTCGTTTATTCATCGTCGGCAAATCCGTATAAGTCATTCGACTATCCAACCTCGTAAGGAGGCAGTCATCTCCCGTACTTTAGTCCGGTGACTAACAATATCCTGCGAGTCAGAAAATGTGTAAATCAAGGTTCATCCAATACACATGCGGCTGCAAGAAGGAGATGGAGTTCATCCAGTGCCCGGAGCGTGTGGGAACCAACGTTAAATGTGATCGGGCTACCAAAGAACGGGGCAGGGAGTCGCCTACTTACTGCCCAAGGCACCTGGTCAAGTCAGACGCGCCAGTGAAATACATGAACCAAAATGGAGAGATTGTGGAATAGCAAGGCAAAGGCCATGACTACTGCGGGCGAGAGGTTATGCGTAGGGGGCAGCTGGCAGGATCGTGTCGTGGATGCAACGTTGGGTATGGCTGGCTTGGAGCGATGATTGAACCATAATTGGACTCTCCCTTCGCAAAGGGCACTTGTAGAGACAGGAACAATGTTTCTAAATTGAGACAATGAAGTTGTACGTTGGGAAGGAAGTCCGGGAATTTGTTTGCTTTCTAGGTGCTCTCTACTTGTTTTCACATCCTTACTAATCTATCTTATTAAAGCAGCGCCAAGCAACCACCGGTAGCTCGGCTGGTCGATGGTTACCTTCGCCACTCGATCTCCACAGGAGCTGTGCCTGTTCACACCATCGAAAATGTTCTAAAAATTTGTCTTGCGCATATGCCTTATCGCGAGCCTCAGTTGCCCAACGCTCGGCCCTGGAACCGATGATACCTTTCTCGAGAGCGAGTTGACACCCGGCACACGATATTCCGTGCTCGACTTTGCCGGTTCGTCTATCATAATAAGGAAGGGCGCACGACCCCATAAAGTTGAATCTGTTAATTCGTCTCGATTTGGACGGTAGAGCCTGCGGTTGTCGCCCAGTAATTAACATGGCCTGATGAGTAGACACTATCCTAATACGGGCTTTGTGTACGGACTCCTCCAACGAATATGATCCAGGTAAAGTCTTGAATGACCTTAGTTGGGCTGATTCGGCCTTGGTCAGGTGGAATTGCTTCCGGGTAGCGGCAAGAGATTGCGCTCGGGTTTCCTGAGCCCCATCGAGGCACTTAAGACAGCATCGAGTCCAGGTTAAAAGGAATATGAACTTGCCGAATTCGCCGCAAAAAGCACAAGCCTTGGTACATAGTGCGTAGTAAAAGTCGGATAAAGAAACGGTAAGGGCAAGTCGTGTTCGCAACAAAGTGCAGAGAAGGTTTAGTCCATGGGAGACCACCTTCTGATATTGCCAGAGAGAGTCTACTGTTTGTCTCGATCTGAGATTTGTTTGTCGGAAATTGAATAGAGATTGTATGTCCAGACGTGGCAACACGTCATGCAAGAGCTCAAGGGGCAGCCGATCGAGGCAACCGAGTCCTGCATAGGAAGCCCTCTGAAAAGATGTGGTTATTGACAAACGAATCCCGTCGTGTTCGCGAGGCGAAAACCATATCACAGAGTGACAATAGTCTTTACGATAGTAGGTGGTAGTTCGAGCAATGGCGTCGGCCTGTTCCTCGCGGAAACAGTATTCAGTGGTGGAACGATATCCACGAGGCATAAGAACCGCCATTTTTTAATTTTCGTCGGTACGCTTACATAAAAGACGCGTGAGCCTTAATAGACGTCGTTGATAAGTGACGGTCTCGATAATGGGTTGCTTAGTTTGCGTTTGTGTGTCGTTGATGCTCCGACGCGACACGTTGGGGCACCGTAAGCGCGTTTAGGATGTCTCGATGTGAAAGTTATGCAAATCCTAATTCTTTATGCAAAGGGAGTCAGGCTAAAAGCGGCAATGGCTCATGTAAGTGACATTAACTCTGTATATTGGTCTTTCCATTTAGTTATATATTTCTTGCTTAATCCTATATTAAATCTGTATTATTTCTTGCTTAATAAGTGGGTGCCAGCAAAAAGCAAAGGTTGTTGTGTTTTGCCTAGAACGCGAGACTATTGAATACCAGTTCTCATTTTCCCTTCATCCTTGAAATCAGCATACCCTTGACCGAAATCTACACATCTCGCCAGTCTCCATTATGTCTGATCTCGAAAGAGAAATCGCGCGGCTCAGGCAAGCGCTTGACGAAGCAGAGGCCGAAGTCCAGAATACCACGCTGGTAGAGTATTTACGTGACTACCATTTGCACCTTTTCAAGCCTTTCCGGGTCGCCGAGTCCGTATCTTCCTTTGGATATGCCACGAGGGCCAATGGCAAGCGCTACCCCATGCGGCTTCGTCCTTGGAACGACTTTGTTGGCCTCCACCAACACTATTTTGACCAGATCAACAAGGCCTTCGGCGACAAGAGACTATTTCCTCCGTCGTTTGTTACTCGCGATAGATTTTTTTATGCCTACTGGGAAGCAGCAGTTACCAAAAGTGACGTTAAAATGTTCGAAAACGTTGCAACCGAAACATCTTTAAGGAGGATAATTGGGACGCTTCCCAAAGTCGACCCTGCCACATGCCAGACGTTCAACTTCACCAAGCTGAAATCAAAAAGCAACAGCAGAGAATTGAAACAGCCGGGCGACATCGAACAGAAAGCCTTGCAACGAAACTACCCTGACGGACTGGTCTTCCGTGAATCCCTGGAAGGCGAAGAGAACTTGGCCTACGTTTATAACTATAAACCAGCTCATGAACTTACGGTTGAAAATCTCAAGCCGGCTCTTGTTAAAGAGAAGCTTTTTATAGAGGTCGCTCAACGGGTTAACGAAGATAGAACCAAACCCGATAATGAACCAACAGCCGAAAATCATGCGGATTTACGAGTTGCTATAGCTTTAACACAGGTGTTCGATCATATGGTTCGTCGTGGGGTTAAATACGGTTATATTACTACCGGCGAAGGCTTAGTCCTTCTTCATATCAAATTTAACGATCCGCGGACATTATATTATCACCTCTGTACACCAGATAAGAATGCGGATGCAGTCATCGAATCCCATACCACAGTAGCTCAGCTGGTCAGCTTCTGCCTCTTAACCTTCAAATCCGAATCTCTCCTAGGATCTTCGCTCCAAAACCTTCGGAGAAACTTAAACAGCTGGCCGGAACCTTACGAGGACGCAGGACACATCGAGATTGAGAACATGGGCTCTTCACAAGCAACGTTGACATCGCAGGGAACGGACGGGTCAGATTATATAGAGAAACCTAAGAAGTCTGAGGCGAGTATTACTGCTCAAAGACTCTCTACACGATCAGGGCCGATCTGCAAGGACTCTGCGGCTGTTCAACGAGACGACGAGGACGAGGACGACGGCCCCTCCCGAGCCATAACCAATGCGAACAAGCGGAAGGAAGGGTCTTCGAGTGGCGGTTTAGAGGACGATCATCAGGAGACATCATCGG
Source organism: Xylaria sp. 218_066 (assembly GCA_019843955.1). Lineage (NCBI taxonomy): Eukaryota > Fungi > Ascomycota > Sordariomycetes > Xylariales > Xylariaceae > Xylaria > Xylaria sp. 218_066. The sequence continues at coordinate 144,522 of JADKYC010000061.1, read as the reverse complement.
ACTCTGATTCTCCACCTACTAGGCAGTACTGTACTCAAACTTGCTTGTTAGGTCTCAAAAAGGGATGGGAACTTGACGAGAAATGTCCCAACGTGTCTTTACATCGCACCGCCGCAAATAACACCCAACACCCCATCGACAACAACAAATTTGCTTTTCTAGTTGAAGAACGGCTACGCCAAAACCCGTATCGAGACTGCGTCGCACTAGACCCATACGGCCTCCAGGGTAAGATTGGGGCAATAGGGGCGCTCTTCAAGGTTGAACTAGCGCAGTTTGGCTACACATTCGTCGGCAAGGGGACACAGTCTGACCATCTTCATTGCTTACAACACGAGGCCCTAGTTTATTCGTAGCTCGACGAGCTTCAAGGCGAAGTTGTACCGGTATACCTAGGGATCATCAACCTACCTGGCTACTTTCTCCCCGGCGGGGCCGAGGTTGTTCATATGATGTTAATGTCATGGGCCGGCGAGGTGGCAGCGAACTCAGACGTGCCGGATCTGCAGTCGGAGCTGGACCGCTCGCAGCGGGCAGTATTCAACGAAGGGGTAGATCAGGGTGATTTTCGCAAGCCCAATACACTCTGGAACCAGGAGCGCCGCGGCGTTATGATTATCGACTTTGACCGCGCCGTACGACCAGTCGTTAAACAAAATCGACGGACGGCCCTGCGTAAGGGTGATAAGAAGAGAAAATCGGAAAATATTGATAAGATGTCCGGCCAGAAATGTGCAAGGATAGATAAGGGCCAGTGATTATTGAAATGGCATGCTTCAACACAGATGGAAGTGGCTTTCCAACAAACAAAACGTTATAGGCCGGAATTAAAACTCTGGTAGGCTATAGCGATACCTTAGGATAGATGCCTTTTTAATCGAGCCGAATATTCTACTCAGTCCATAATTACAGTAGGGAAGTGAGTGGTCAATCTCAATTGCAGGGGTAGTATAAGAAGTAGCTCCTCGGCTGTTTAACCTTAGCCTTAAGCAGAGCTTTTGATATATTCCCGTCGTACCGGTCGACTGTCTTACAAGTCGGCGATGTCTGCCGCAATGGGAAACTGCGCAAGGTTCGGCAGTTCTCGCCAACCCAACTGTGACGATTGAAATGGGGAGCATCTTAGTACGGTCGGACGGAAATGGCTAACGGACAGTAACCGTTTTGCTGTACAGAACACCATAAAGTTATGCAAACCCTCATTTTGAGTTTCACGGCTAAACAATTTCCCTTGACGCATACTAGAAAAAACAAAGGTAGATATAGCTATATCTATTCAATGACAGTCGTATTTTAGAAACAAACCAGCACTACTCTCAAGATATAAACTGGCACCTGCGCTGGTGATCACCTACATGGCAGATTTGAAGTTAAGATATTAGACAAAACAGCAGCTTAAAGCCTTTTCGGTCCGTCCAGAATTGACGTTTATAAATCTATCCGAAGGAAAGAAAATTAATGTAACGAATGAAATACATATTATCGAGCAAACTTCCGCACTTCCGACATCTTTTCCTCGCCTCGGCAATATGTTCTGGTAACTATTAGTATCTCGAATGCAATATACTACATCCAACCTAACCACAGGCGACCGTCGAGTGCAATTTAGTATTTTGGCCTCGAAGACATCAAGCTCTTACGCTATTAAGCTCCTTGGAGATTTCGGGGAAAGTAGATCACAGCCCCATGACGTCTTTCTCTGGGACCGTGTGGTTGGGTCACGGCAATTGTAGTAGGTACCCAGTGATGCGCGTCCCCCACATTTCTAACCGGAAAATCTTGAGATACAGTCGAGCGTCTGGCAACCAGGAAAAAAGGCATGACCCATCTCGCCATTCTCTTGCGAATTCTTGACGTTGTATTGAGCAATGCGGAGTCCATCTTGAGATTTTATGAACATCTTGATCGAGCGCAAGCTATTGGGTGCCACCTCGAGACTTAACCAATAGGAGCGAAGCTGCCAACGTGTACGCCGAGGTTAATCCCCGACTCAAACAAACCTTTCCTGGTATATCAGCATCTCATATTTCGTAGCTGTTAACTACCTACATAGGTTCTGATTGTTGACGGACATGCTAATTTAAAGACGCAGCTTAGGAAACAGGTAATTACGGTTGTTTGTCCCTAATGTGTTTAATGTTTTCATTTGCGGTAGGTGACATAACAAGATGTGGACGAAGAACCTATGAACACTATACCATAAGTCCCCACTTACATCATTACACAGTGTACCAAGCCGGATAGGATCACGATGACACTGTAGAAACTAGAAATGTAAGATAAAATACCGTAGATATCGAGGTAGCCAATAACTACCTGATGTAAACAACGCAAGGAACATGTGTACACCTAGGTAGGTACCGTATGCTTATCGACAATTGATAACTACCTAGAGGGAACCGGCCGCAAACAGCACCAATCGAAGACGTGACCCACCACCCGCTTTCTCCCCAGCTCAGTACCTTAGTACACTTATATCTGACCAGCCCTACCAATCAGCAGCCACAGCCCGCGAAACCAGCAACCCTAGATACCCTGTAGCAGGACCTGTAGCGTCAGTTGTTGTGGCCTGTTGCCTCCGCCTCTTTCCAGGCCACCCACCCATGTTTGCTGATGCCGCTGCGGCCACACACGCCATCCCCATCTTCATCATCCACATCCCGGTTCCCTTCCCAGTTCCCACCTTTTTGCACCACCACAGTTGACGTCTCCCCCCCAAGCACCTTTTTCCTCTGCTCATCCACAACCCATCATTTTTCCTGCGGCTCAGTCACTAACTACTCCTCGTCGCCAACTGACACCAGCCTCCATTGACGCCGAATTCAGTGCACCTTGTCCGCAGCCTCAATCTCTCACTGTTCTAATTCACAAAAACAGCGACCAATTCGGCCGAGATTGCCGGTGCATTATCCTGTATTAAATTGACTGCACATTTCAAACGAAGAACGAGCTGGCCTGGCTTTTCCAGCGGCCTCGTGATCCGCCTCACAACAACACCATCACTGACAGCCACCGGCTTCAGCCACACATCCAGCCTTATCGCTTTGGAGCTCGGCGATGCGTTGCTGATGCGCGACGGCTTCCTCTGCATTGTCGCCTTGTGTCTATTCTGTAACAAATTGTAGCCGACGTCAATCGCGCTGTCGAGTACCTGTTGCCCGCACTCATGGCGTCTGAAAAGGGTCCTGTCGCGACTGAGGCCCCGCCCTTCGCGCCGACCGCGCCTCAAGCGCCCGCTACAGTCTCTGTTGAGTCCATAGCCGAGGCGGCCCGCGCGTCGCTGAAGCGGCAACGAGAGGCGACGCCTACGTCGCCTTCTTCTGTGTTGCCACCGACTTTCAGTTCCGACTTGCCACCATCTCCGAGCAAGGCTGCGCGGATCGCTGGGCTGTCATCAAGACATTCTCCTCCGCTATTAACAGGTGCCGCCGCCATCGAGGATGAGCGACGCAGAGAAGAAGAACAATACCGCCTCCAGGTCTCTGGCGCAAGCGACAATCCGGCATACAGAGCGCAGACCGCATTGATGTCGGCCAATGCTCTTGCTCTGAGCAGGCCTCAAGATGACCCCCAGGAAAACCATCATCAGCCTGGAGGAGAGTCCCAGCCTGATGCCGCCTCCCCGCCTATTTCGATTCCCATACCCAATATGGGCGAATCCGAACACAAGTTAGAACCCGTCCCCGACGAGAACCACGACAACCCGGCGACCATTGAAAACCTGGGTAGTGCTGCCGCGCCTGTCGACGCTAGTCCCGGGCCTCTGGATATCGACACGCGTAATAACCAGGCGGGGCTTGGTACACAGCCGCCTGCTCAGATGGAGGATAAGGGTGTACAATCGTTGTCATATCCTGGCGTTCTGGCTCCGAATGCGAACATGCCGGCTCCACCAGCTCGCGGAATGAGCATGCCCATGACCCCGAATGCGCCAACAGCCCCGCGATCACCCAACTCAAAGAAACACAGGTGTCCCTATTGCGAAACCGAATTTACGCGCCATCATAACCTAAAGAGCCACTTGTTGACACACAGTCAAGAGAAGCCTTACGTTTGTCAAACATGTCAGATGCGCTTTCGCCGACTGCACGACCTGAAGCGCCATTCAAAACTACACACGGGAGAGAAACCGCACATTTGTCCCAAATGCGATCGAAAGTTTGCGCGCGGTGATGCTTTAGCTCGACACAGCAAAGGACCGGGCGGATGTGTCGGTCGCCGAAGTAGCATGGGAAGCTATCTCGGCGAAGAAGATCCGGATGGCATAGGTCGTTTAGAAGGCGATGACTCGGCAATGACTGGTGTTGTTTATGATGGAAGTATGAACGAAGCTGAGATGACAGAGGAGGAGAAACGGCGCCTCAGTAGCTTACCGAGCATCAAGGCTCAACATGTGGAAGGTATTGTGATCATGGCAAATCGTTATGCAGCTTGCTCACTAATAACATCGGCTCCAGGTGTGAACCAAGGCCAGCTATTTTCCCAAAACCCTGATCGTGGCTCGGCCAGCTCCACGTCTCACACTCCCGGTACCAGCATTGCATCTTTACCAATAGGTGGTGGCAATGCCTCGATGTATGCTCAGACCGGCATGACAGAGAGTCCCAAGCCCTTAAGTCCAGGGCTTCAGGCTCAGGATTCCGTAAATGCCAATAGGCAGCGATCTCCAAGCCTGACAACTCAGTTCCAGCAACAGCATTTCGGCCGCACCCAGTCCGACCGTCGCACGTCACCAGGTTCGTATATTCATATGTTCAACCCAACGACGCCCTATGCTGAACTCGATCCAGTATCAGGCTTTACCGCCGCCGATGCTGCAAGGTTCGCCGCTTCGGCAGCTTCGGCAGCCTCGGCAGCTTCCGTTGGCAGTGGTCAGGGTACTGCCTCTCAGCCAGGATCCGGCAGTTCTAACCAACAACAAATCCCGCCTGGTCCTGGAACTGGACATGCGCGAACGCCCAGCGGAGCCGGCCAGACTGGCAGCAGCGGCGATAGTACTAGCAATAATTTATTTGCCACGGACCAAGGAGTCTGGGCCTACATACACAGTCTTGAGGAACAAGTTAGGCACTTGGTCGATCGTGTGAACGCGATGGAAGCAGCAGATCGATCGCGAGAAGAACAAATTGCGTATCTGACAACTGAAGTGGCAACCCTTCGAGCTCAAGCTGACCTGAACATTAACGCAAGTGAGAATTCTACTAAGAAACAGGAGCTCCCGACAGACTCGATCTGAACGGACCGAATGGCCCAGTCGGCCGCAAATCATATACTTATGTTGACTCGGAGGGAACCAGAGCGAAGTTTGGTTATGGTCTTTTCCGGTCTTTGCCTAAGGGGTAATTAAGCGATATGGGTTTATGCTCATATGGCGTTCCGGTATTGGTTGAATACCAACGAAAAGCTACACATTTTATCGATCGTTACTCGTTTAGATATCCTCCAGGGCACTCTCAGCTTTCACAGTGGGTGGTCATCCTGCGTTGCCTTATTATACCACGTCGTGTTTCAGTCCATGTACACAAAAAGCGCAGTTAGAGAGCCTCGAGGCGAGGGCTTATTTGCCGATTGTTCAATCGCTTCATCTAGTAGCTAATGCGAGCATTTAAGGTTAATGCAATCGTCTCTACTTTTCTATGATTCTCACACCACCCTGTCTTCAGTGACTCTCGGATTTCGCGAGCTACTATGAGCTCATTAATACACCTTTTCCACAACTCTCGCAGCGTAAATCACCTCTTCAATGATAGGGATCGGTTGCAACTTCATAAAATATCTAACATTCTCGGTAAGCACGATTTGCGACTACGGAATTAACTGGTCATGTCGAGCATATCGATATGTTTTTCACGCAGTATCAAGGAGTAAAGGATGCCAGGGCTTGAGTAGATACTTAAAGGTTATGATATCTTGATGTTTCTTCCGATGGCGGGGCCTTCTCGCATTAAAGCCGCATTTCTGGACATGTGTGCAGATACGTAAGACTAAAAATGGAGGGGCAGATGAAATATGTAGATTCCCGGAGATTTGATATGAATTTCAGACATGTGTGACTAGCGATCACAGACTGAATGGGAAGCACAATTTCTCTTCTGAGAGGATACTTCCAGTAAGCGGACAAATGGAAATGACGGTTGAATTTCTATTCCCTCCCTCTTTTTACATCAGCGCGCTCGAGATATCGAATATAATGCCTTCATAGATAGCGCCCATATCTCTGTCCATGGTGGCTGTGGTCTACATATGTATGTGATGCAACCGTGTGTATGTGACAAGAGAAAAATGATTCGGATTTATGTAATATATTTAATGGTACAGTTGGGTCTAGCTGGCATCGGATGTTGCCGAGTCTCTGGCCAGGGCCAACTTCTTCGCCTTCCGCTCCTCCTCGGCCGCGGCCTGTTTCCGGTAGTGCTCCGTGAGGTGGTCGAGATTCGGGGAGTGGCCGGCGGGCACATTATAGGGGGATCCGGAATTGATGAGCCTGTTGCACGTGGGTTCCTATGTTAGCATTTGTTCCTCTCTTTCTCTTATGGTGATAAGTGCATGATTCATTTCTGTCCTCAACTCGGATCCTCCTCTTCGAGCGGAACGTTGGAAAGGGTCTAAGAGTGCTGGGGGGGAGTGTTGGCTGCGAAGGAAGAAGACTGTCGCTGGATTGACGTACTCTGGCGTCTTGAGCTCGATGTGGGTGCTCCTGCCGGCGTTGAGGAACAGGTGCTTGTCGTGGGCGGCCTGCTCGAGCAGCTCGGTGCGCAGTGTGTTGCGCGTCTCCCAGTCCTTGAAGTAGTCGAATTGCTCTAGCCACTTGCTGAGGCTGGAGGGTTCGCCGTCGTCGCCGGGGCGCGAGATCTGGTAGGCGACGATCGAGGCCGGCAGGGCGCCTGCAAAGACGTAGAAGGCGGTCTGTCGGGGTCGTAGTACCAGGTCAGCTTCAATTCCGATCTCCACTAGCCATTGACGGGGCGGAGTCGAAAAACGGAGAGACGTACGCCTAATCCCTCTTTCACCTGGGGCGCTTCGTGGTGGCCGTGGCTCTCGGAGGCGTAGGACCGCGATGTGCGGAGGGTTGTTGTTGGACGAGCGCGGCGGGCCACGCCGACCGCTCTTGTTCGGAGGGCCTGCATCGCGTTGTCGGGTGGTGGGTAGTGCCAATTGGCTTCAACGATCTTATGGCAGGCAGAGCTTCATGAGAGCTGAGCTTCGATGCAACTCGGATGTGATGTCGGGACGGAGAGGCATTCTAAAAGGTGGGTCCCACATCCTCCAATCAGACTTTCTATTTTGTAACTGCTTCTTACTGTGTTAGTCTCTTCAGATACTGTGCTTTGAACACTGTCAATCTCTAAGATAAGTAGAGTTTGGTGCGGTACAACGATCAACTATTGTAAGTATGTTATGATGGCATGCAACAGAAAGAAACCTGATAAATACCATACGCGATTCAAAATCGAGCCGTTGAAAATTCCCTGCAGATAGATAGTTCTTAAAATTTCGATACCTGAGCCAAGTAGTCAGTCATCAGTCCAGGAGTATTCCAAGAGTTTCTTCGTTTCGTGCGTGTCCTTTTAGTCCTTGCCAACTGTCCTCTTTGAGAGGTCATCGCCACTTAACTTCAAATTTAGTGTACACAACTGTTAAAAGTCTGCTGCTCTAGCTTCTTTGCCCTACCACTTCCTACCATACAGGATACATGAATAACCAACAAGACGCCGTCTATGAACTTGTGTCGCTAAGTTCTTGGTGAAAAAGCAATTTCACCGCGTTCAAAGTTGGACCAATTTTCTACCCACAACATCCAATCCTCGGTGGCCGTTTGTATAGCTTCATGATGACCACACCATATTGGCGAGGCTCGGGACGTTTTATCTTTTCATTAATATTTTTATATTCTGTATTCGGTTTTCTTATCACCGCTTCATCTCCTCCAGCCGCCTCGCCCGCCGCGGAAACGGAACTTATATGTCATACAGACAACCCAGCAGAATGCTATCCCAAGGTATTTTCACCTACGGAAGAGTTTCAGATCCTACATGACGACCAAGACCTACCTCCGGGCCTACATGTGCAGCTCGATGTTCAGACGGGGCGGAAACAGGCCAAACTCTACAACCCAGATGAAGAGAATCCAGCCCTCGCAGGCTTGCCAGTCGACCAGGAAGTGATAATAGTAGATCCCGAATCGCCACAAGATCACGAGCCCAGTATCCGGGCCGGCGCGCCAGCGTATGAGCCCATCGGGATAGTCAAGGCGCCAAAGGAGAAGAACGAGGAATTCGCTCAAGCACTTCAGACAATCAGGAAAAGCTTCACGCGTCGCCAATCTACTGACAGTAGTACCCTGAATGAGGCGCTGCGACTACTCGATGATCTATCTCACGATATGTACTATGGTCTGCAAATTGCAGAAGACACAGAGTCTGTGCGGTCACTGTTCTGCCTCCTGTTCCATGGAGACGTAGGAGAGGGACGACCTTTCGCTGAGCGAATCGACTTCCCAGCATCTTCTATCTTGTCTGCGACCGTTGGAAACAACGCACGAGCCCTTGCCGCCATTGAGGCGTCTTGGTATGACGTTACGGAGAAACAATGCAAGGGAGGCTCACACTCGATACAATATGAACTATTCCATCGACTAGCACCCACGAGCGAGCCGGGTACTCAACAAGAATATGAAGAAGCAGAGACAACTCGGATATATCTCGCAGTAATCAGTGGGCTTCTGAAAAGTCCAAAGATCAGGGCCGAATTCCTAGAGAGCGATGGGATGCAGAACTTTCTACAAATTTTACTCAGAGACAACGATGAAGTATGGGAGTCTAGGAAAGCTAAAGTTGCCCGGATCGTGTCGGATACTTTTCTCGACGAGGATTTTGGTGCAACTCTAGGCCTCTGGCCTAGAAAGCAGCAGGTCGATGTCGGCAATTGCGCTGAGAGTGAGCCTCAGTCGTTGGGCGATGAGTGCTGGGAGCACCACCTTAAGAAGATTAGTCAAGGCGCCGGGGCTCCGGATTGGAGCGGACAACTACTCTCTCTGATAAAACGGGCACAGATTCCTGGCTCAGGATCGGAGACGCCGCCGAGGCATAATGAACTATAGACAAGTAGTAAAATTATCACAATATAATCATATATAACACGTCTCTGTAGAACTACTTAATTGAACAAGTCGGCGGCATATTTGACATCGTTGATGAGCTAGAGCTGCATGCAAACATTGAAAACTAGAGAGCACTATCATTTACCTCCCGAGATTATTCATAGTATCAAAGGGCTCCGATGACAATTTTGAATAGACCAGCACTACAAGAAGCATGGGCAATTATTCGAAGAATCTGAGTCGTTATATGTCTAAGTAAATACCGCGACTAAGGAACGGGGCCGGGGCCTCCCTCCCCCCGAAGGCGGAAGACGATATCCCGGGTGCAGCTGGCGCTGTATGGGTTACCCAAGCCGCCACCATCCCGGATGCCACGGATGCCGAGCAATTACGCGAGCATCGTGTTGCACGAAGATTGCAGAAGAGTCGACGTAGCTAGCCGCTGTTTGGTTTCATAAAGGTAGTTGGCCGCATTTCTTCATTGAACTCTTGCCTTCCAACAACTGGATTTACGTTAGTAATGAAGAGTGAAACGCAAGCCTACGTAACAGCTACGTGTACGAGAAGACACAACAAGGCCCTACCCCTGTGTTTGGAAGCGGCCCAGAAGAGCGGCCCAGGGCTCTGTTAGACTCGCTTAGGATAAACTGTGAACCCAATGATATATTATTAACCACGTAAATTGTTACTGGGCCATGTCGAATATGCCACTTTTGATTATGCCTTTTTGTGGCGACAACCCGTTCTGGGCAAGTGATTTTCTAAGAACAGATAGATGAGGTCATCTGTACCCTGACACTGGTACTGGTTGTGATTTAAGTGGTTGATACTGATCTGAAGATAGAAATATTCGAACAATTTACGTTCCAAAACAACTGGTAGGTGATTCGCTTTACATGCGTGAAAGAGTCTAATGTACGTACTAGCATAAACAGGTGATCGTGAACCACTCATCGTAATGTCCTTGATTTTCTTTCATGATGGAGAAATAACGGAGCACGACAAATCGCTAGAATCTCCAACAGTTCATGTCGAAATTTGATGGGTTCAGCTCAAAAGCGTGTAATACGACTTTGCGTTGCATTTGGGAAGAGGGAGGAATGGTGATCGGTCTATCCTGGGATGAAGGTAAGTACCTGCCTACTGTACGTGTTACTTCCCTATTTAGTTTAGGTAGGTACACAAGGTAGCAGCCAAGTGGGGTTCGCTTGGACGGTTGCAGCCGCAGAATGCAGCGCTGCCGCCCAACCAAAGCCTGTGGAGTACATGACTTACCTGGTTCAAATCTTGGCCGGGGCCGATTCACCAATCAGAGGAACAGGACGCAGTCCTTCGGCGGCTATATCGAACGCTCACCTGCGTAACCACCAGCCAGCAGCTTCGTCTCGACCTCTCATCTCCATCATCGCGCCTAAATCTCTGAAGCTTTCCCTTGCCCGACGATAGATGGCGTCCCTTGCAGGTCGACAGACCAATAGAGATGAGCTGTTCACCACTCAGAGACCGATTTGTCGACTTGGACGGAGCTGTTTGTGGATCAACTACGACGTTATCTCCCGGCTCGAGATGGCAGCTTTTGCTTATTATTTTTTCCCTTACAGCTTCATTGTATTTCGTGTGTAAAGTATCCTAAGTACTTCTATTACCCGACAATAAAACTGGCCGCGGCCTGCATCTCCCCTTCATGCACATGTTTTCGCTCCCATTGTCCTCCCCGACTTGAATCTTGAATCTGTTTATTCATTGTCTCCTAGGCATCACATCTCTTTGTAATGCAAACAGTACCTATCCTTTCAAAAGGTACATCTGCCGCCAATCTAATAATCTCCCAGAGGGTGTGATCAATACCTACTCTTACAGATTTTCAAAGGCCAAACTCTTGTCGTTCTCTTCTTATAACGACACACTTTAACATTCCATTCTCATTCTTTTGTACCTGATATTCGTGAACACGCTCATTATCATTCTACAACTTTTAAGCATATGCTAAATTCGCAAGCTGGTACCTTGATCTTTAGCATTGTGCGTTAATATTTCCAACTTCAACCAACCAACTGTATATTCACCATGGCTGCAAAGTCCACAAACCCTTTCGCGACTACATACTCGAGTCCCAAGGATGACACAAAGGACGAGTGGGAAGACTGGGATGTGGACAGCGACGATTCTGCTTCAACCTCTAATGCCGATAATATTCTTATCGATCTCTCCGGCATCAACCCAGAAGATAGAACAAGAAAATCTCACAAACCAGCCGGTTCTCGCTTCGCACCACGTCGATCCGCCCAGCTACACCGAGTCAAGTCGAGGGCGAGGCAAAAGGCGCAGAATGCCAAGGCGGGCATCACGCTCGTCACTGATATGTCCCTATTTCACCAAGCCGGAGCAACCGCCAATACCAACAAAGGCAGATTTACTAATACCCCGACTCTCCGAGCGCTAGAGGGCAACGCCAGTTCTCCCTCAATTGGCAGCTTCGCTTGGTTGAAGCGGAAGCCTGCGAGTGCGCTGGACAACAAGAAGTCGACGATGCTCGCTGCCGAAGATCATTCAGCAGACCTCTCTCCAAACGCTCGACCTATCGTCATAGGCATTTCTGTTCCATCAGACGACGTGGGAAGTCATCAGGTCAGCCCACAGACGGCTGTCATCGAGACGCCCATGGACATGCAATCCTTTTCGCATAAAGCAGGTGGCCGGGCTCCAACACCTCAGCAACTGCATTCCATATGGTCTCCAGATACAGAAGTCAGCGAATCTCCACAGAGCAGCAGGCGGGCAGTCTCAAGCATCTACTCGCAATACAACCCGTGTGATATCTCTAAGATGACCTCTAATGCACCACCTGTCCCTAAACTGCCTACGACAATGAATATCAAACAGGTCAGCGGACCACAGGAACATGACGAGGATAGTGGCACCCCCTGTACTCCCTTCGAAGAAGATGGCAGTCCCGTGGCCAGGCGCAAATCACAGAAGCCGAAACCAATCACGATGACCCCTGGAAGTGCTAGTAGTAGAGCACACGGCTGGTGGGATCACGTTACGACCCCCTTCACGCCACAATCCAACAACCCATTCAAAACTCAACATCAAAAAACTGGCTACAGCTCTACGGAGACTCCCCATGAATGGTGGGGTGGGCATGATGAAAAGGCGGGCTCTTCCTCTAAGGCATCACATCTAACAATTAACATACCCGCAAACCAAGGGCGAAGCGGGACCAGCGAGCAGAGCCATTCGGAAAAAGCGAGCATCCTGTTGGAAGAGAACCGGTCCAATGCATCAAACGATGCACCGCCCCCGTACGAATATCCAAAAACACACGGAGACGCCAAAGTCGCCCTCTCACAGCCCTACGTGAACTCTCAGCCTATACCATCTCCGGGTCCTATGACTCCGGGTTTACCGGGGACGATGACTTCGCAGGGAGGAATCAACCTCGCTGAAATACCCTTGACGCCATCTGGAGTACGTCCGGTCCCCAGTGCAGTGCTTCCTGATCGGCCGGCAGGATCATATAGAACTGGTGACCAATTCTACGAAGCACGGGGTAAGTCTAACAAGACTGAAAGACAACGTCGTCGCCATGAGAAGGAAGATGTGATAGCAAGGAGGGTTGGTGGTTTCTGGAGAGGTCGCGGGTGCATGCCAGAAGAGGGTTGCTTTGGGCGAACCGGACGTGAAGGCCGAAAGAGAAGAAGGGTCTGCTTGGGCATCTTCGGTGGCGTAATCGCTGCTATCATTCTTATTGTCGTTCTTGTGGTTGTTCTCACAAAACGAGCAATGTCTCCAGCGACAAGCGCGGGGGCGGGCGCGAGCGCGGATACAGGCTCGACCACGGGGTCTGGGCATCATAAAAACCATCCCGCGCCCGATTTAAGATTCTTGAATCTCACGAATTTCCCGCCCATGCCGACAGGCGTCTTAACGGTCGCCGGTCCTAATAACTCCGTAGCGGTGTCTGGCTGCTTCACCGATAACACGCCCTCGACTGCGTGGTCCTGCGCGTTGCCGAAGGAGGATCATGATTCTGTGTCTCCATACAACCCAACCCAACCTGAGTTTGTCTTCCAGATCCAATTCGACAACAACTCACGAGCGCTCTGGAAGCTTGCGGACGAGTCAGAGGACGGCCGAGGAAGCTTCATGACTGACCCCGGCTTCAAGCCTGACCCGGCACCACCATCACTGAATGAGATACGGTTTCTGGGTAACACAACGGATAAAATCAAGTCCGACAGAAAGGAGGGCGAACCTACGCCGTTCTTCATTAGCTTGCTTAATTCTGTCGACAAAAATGTCGGCCCGAATGTTCTCATGCGACGACAAAGCAACGCCATCAGCGGATCATCGGGCAACGGCACCCAGAGCTTCAACTTCTCTGCCATCCTGCCCCCGCCCGAGCTGAACCCCGACGGCACGGGAGCGCCTGCGCGCCTCTTCCCCCTTCCCGTACAGCAGCCCGTCCGCCTTTTTGACCGAGACCTGCCGACCGAGCACTACGGCTTCTACACGTACTTCGACAAGAAGATCTACATGGTGAACAACCAGGGGCGGGACACGGCGGACGTGGACGGCGGCGTGCCCATCGAGGACGCGAACTGGCTCGTCACGTTTGCGCAGACCCGTTTCCTCGTCAAGATCTGGACCCGGATGGGCAACACGACGCAACTGCTCGGCGATCACTCGGTGAATGTGACGGCCACGCCGGCCGTCCAGCCCGGCTCCATGCCCTACCCCGTCACCGTCATCGAAGACATGCATGGCGGCGACCAGTCGAAGAAGATCGACTTTGCGTTGGCCGTGCGCAGAAACGGGGAGATCAACCGCGCTAACGCGACCGGAGTGGTTGCAGACCTCGCATTCAAGGGCACGCTTGTCAATGGCAGGGTAGATCACGCGGATATCTCCTTGGGAGGCGTGGATGGCGGCACCGGCGGGTGTAGGTGCGAGTGGGTGAATTTTGAAAAGTCGCAAACGAGGCATGATGACAATGAAGATGAGTCATGAGAGGTCACAGTTGGTCTTGAGCCGAGGAGCAGTAATGGATCGCTATATCAGCCTCAGGAGGTTTTTCTTTTTTGCATGGTCCGATTATATTGTACCATGTTTTCGTTTTGGAATCGTTCAGCGTTTCTCGTCTGCCACATTGATGTCGTTTTCCATTGTACTTTTAGTGGTGGAAGCAATTGGTTCGTGGCATTTACGGAGGATAATCGCATTTGCATGGCAGGATTGCAGGAAAAGGAACATAGGCGTCACTAGTTAGCGACTTTTACATATAATTATTTTGATACAACTTAGATGTGCAGACTCTGTTTTAAGCGAATTTGAATTTGAATGCGGTTTGCTAAAGGAACAAGACATGATGTAAATCGGGTTAAGTTTAAAGTATGTAAGAGTGACTAGACCTATCGCATGACTAACATGTCTCAACCGTCGAGAATCGCATCCCTTTTCTGACTACTATCTTAACTTATACGCCACCTCCTCTCATCAGTCCTACTCCAGGTTCGGATCCTTGATCGAGCCAGGCTTCGGGACCGAGTTAGCGAGGGTGCCGCACTTGGTGCACCTCCTGTTATCCTCGCTGGCCATGAACTGCTCGATGGCGGTCTTGATCTGGGTGCCGAGGTCGATGCAGTGGAAGGCGGCCTCGTGGACGACGGTGGTGCCGCAGCCCTCCTCCTGGCAGTACCAGCGCATGCGGTCGATGGTGTTCTCGGGCCGCCGCTGCTCGATGACGACGCCCACCGTGTCGGCGAAGCGCACGGGGTTGTGCGGCGTGTTCCCCGGCAGGAGAAACATGTCGCCCTCCCGGATCACGATGTCCCGGAACTTGCCCTCGTCTACGACCTTGAGTAGCATCGACCCCTTGTATTGGTAGAACCACTCCGGCGTCTGGTTGATGTGGTAGTCTGTCCGGGCATTGGGACCTCCTACGATCTGGTGGGGGGAGATTTGTTAGTGAGCATAGGTTGTTTTCTTCTCTCTCTCTCTCTCCAGCTTTTCGATCTGGAGGTAAACGGATCATGCATAGCTTTCATCATAGACCAGCGGGATAAAGGATCAAGGACTGAACAGACCATGACAGTGAAATCTTCATTGTAGACGCAATAGTTGTTGACTGGCGGCTTTAAGAGGTGTGAGTTCTCGGCGAGCCTAGCCAACATTGAGAATTATCAGTATTGAGAGCCATTATGACTCTACTCCCTTCTAATATCGCCAACTCACCATTTTGGGAGGTTGACGGGTACTGAAAGCATGGCTCCGCGTATAGATGAACTTTATTATTTTTAAAGAATTATATTTTCTTTTGGGAAATATTGGTTTCGGATGCAGGTAAGAAGAGTACCGTACGACGCACTCGAGCGGCTCGTGACCCCTCGTCTCGGATAGCTTCCAGCTTTTGGCGGGGCTGTGCGATGCTCTCTTGAACGAAAAGAGGTGCCTTTTCAGACTAGGACGACGATGCAGATGGAATTCAACTTGAAGACTCAGTCAACATGTATATAAAAAGACCATTAACCAAAAATAATGAGAATGCTGAGAATAATAAGAAAAAGACTGCAAACTTCCAACATCCGATGTTGCCGCTTCTGCGGGAGAATTTCACGAGCTTCGGAACCAACCCCACTAACATTAGTTAGTTACCTGTTAGACGGCTCGGTGATGATGTGCAGTGCTATCTCAGTGCATCCACGCTAACCTAACTCGGCGGCTACATGTGCCTGGTGTACAGCATAGTGGAACCTTACCTCCCTGCATTGACCTACCCCAGATATAATGAGGTGATAGGTGAGCTGATGCTTAGGTGTAACAGACAAATGCCCATTCAGCTGTCTAAGCTTATCAAATCAACAGTCTCCCGCGCATCCTCGACAACGCATGTGAGCACATTTGAGTTGGTTTTTCTTTTCCTTCGGTTCGTCGATAATCCTCCGTGTTACTTCGGGGCTTGTTTCGGTTTCCTTTCTATTATATTATACTACACTATAGTTACTATATATATATATACTCTCTGGTTTATCGTCTTTTTAGCCTGCGTCGCATCGCCCTCTGTTTGAGCCGCTTCCGCATTCCGCATCCCGCATTCCAAGTTACCCATCTACAAATAACTCCCACGCGACCGAAATACCTACCGACTTCATCGAAATGGACCACTCGCACATGGATCACGGAGGTATGGACCATGGAGGCATGGACCACGGAGATGGTGGTCATGGCGGCCACGGAGGAGGCGGTATGCCTATGTGCAATATGAATGTTCGTTGAATATTTCTCGTGCCAACCCCATCTACACGATGCCTTCCCGGCTCGACATCTATTCGAATGTAGCATGCCCTCCAATCGTACCATATCAACATTGCCACTATTCGCGCTGTCGGTCCCGGTGCTGTAGTAATGGACGGCCAGAGAAGCCACCTCATCCTTAACTAGGGTGATGTAGTAACAATAGAGAGGAGATCAATTGCTTCGTCCAGGCTCTCAGCTATAGGAGGAGAGAGACAACAAGCTGACGGGCAATCGCACAAACGCTAACATTCCTTCTTAAATCTGCAGATGTTGTTCACATGGGACACGACGAACCTCTGCATTGTCTTCCGACAATGGCATGTCACAGGAACTGCATCGCTCATTTTCAGCCTGCTGGCCATTGTGGCCATCTGCGCCGGGTACGAGGCCCTGCGCGAGGGCACAAGGAAATACGAGTCATGGCTCTCCAGTAAGGAAACGGCGTACAGTGAGTCTCCCTCGTTCCGCTTGATCCCCTACTTGAACATGGTTCCATTGCCCCTGGACATAAGTCGCACGGAGCGAAGAAGAGAAAACGAAGGGTGTCGTGGAGAGGGCAGAGAAGTCAGGTGTCGAAGGAGATAGAAGATAGGAGGAAGAGAGGAGATGGATGTTATGGCCCCTAGCCGTCCCAATATCCGACAAAGACACTGATGTTGACGCCCTTCTGCGCTCTGCTGGAGACTATTCTCGAGCGCGCAACGGGCGACCTGATGAAGACCGCTATCAAGACAATGCTGCTGCAAACCATGACCATGAACAAGGACAAGAACAAGTTGCTGAGACCACGCCATTTCTGGGAATAGAGCGAATCGGAGGCGGAGGCGCCGGCGGCTCTCCTGAGTCGCCCGTCGGCGAGCGGGCGCGCATCGTCAAGGCCGTCTTGTATGGCGTGCAGAACTTCTACGCTTTCATGATCATGTGAGTCGAGTCCCCTCATGTCCTTACCCGAACTTTGTTACTCTTGGGATTGTCTCTCTGACTGTCCATCTGTAAACCGATAGGCTTCTGTTCATGACTTACAATGGGTACGTCATGATTGCTGTTGCCGTTGGTGCGGGTTTGGGATACTACCTCTTCGGTTCGCGCACACGAGCTACTAAGGAAACGGCCTGCCATTGAACCCTCAACATGAGATGGACTCTATAACCTGGGACGAATTAAAGAGCTAAAGTGGCTAATGGTGGCTTGCGATCGACGAACATGAATGGGCATGGCGTCAGCCTCCAGTCGTGATGATGTAGGAAATGGACTGAGACACCGTACCTAATGGAAGTAGAAGTGTGCCAATGAATCACAACCGTCAAGCGGCGATTTAACCCGCCATTGATCTTCGCGAAGGTGCTATATAAAACGTTCAATGCCAACTTCTAAACATTTCGTGACCAGACAAATGCCACACAACTGCATCTTTGCCAAGCGTGAAGAACCCACCAAGGCTCCTTTGCTCCTCAATTCTAGTTTCTTCCCGTATATATTGGGTATAGATAGTTTAAATTTATGTAAATCCCGCCCTCTGTTCCTCTTCATCGACAGAAACTACTACACCTTCGCATCCTTGACGTTCTCCTTGAGCGCGTCGAGCCCGACCTCTTTCCTCTTCTTCTCCGTCGTCAGCTTCCCCTCGTCGGCCTGCTTCTCGATGAGGGCCTCGTCGCCGTAGGACTCGTTGTGCTCGAACTCGGGGTCGCGGCCGTAGGCGATGCGGGCCGCGTCGACGAGGATGCGGCCGGTCATGCCCCAGACCAGGAAGCGCTGCACGTGGTTCTCGCCCTCCTCCTCGGGGAGCTCGTCGCCGAGGGCGGCCTGGCCGTCGTCGCGCACCTTGGGCGTCGTGACGCGCTGCGTGTGCACGGGCACGTGGAAGTTGTGCACGCGCCACCGGTACGCCGTGTCCCAGTTGATCCAGCGGCCGTCGTACCAGTGGCCCGGGGGCAGAGGGGGGTCGCCGGGCCGCCGGGCTTCGTCGGTGCTCTGGAGGAAGTTGGCGAAGGGCGCCGAGAACACGGCCGCGACCTCCTTCGCGTCCAGCCGTGGGATCATGGCCTCGTCGACGGTGGGGGCCGGCGGAGAGCCGGCCTTGTCCTCCGCGTGGAGGAAGGCTACGCAGGGTCGCACTGCTAGCTCTGTCTTCGCGAGACTGCAGGGGAGGGAGCAGAGGGGCTCGATGCGGAAGGGGGACGGGATCTTGCTGTCGTCCATGGGGAGACCGATCTCTTCCCAGGCTTCGCGGCGGGCTATTTCATCTGGATCAAGTAGTGCAGTGTAAGTGAGACTTTCGATAGCTGGTTTAGTTCTTTTTCTCCCTTCCTTCTTGATTCATTTTTTGTTCATATAACTTCGTGAACCTTCTTGTTCCGGGGACTTCATATCCCATCCTTCTTTTCGTGTTCGAGGCACTCATTCAGAATGGAGATGAGAGTTTCGAAATGGTCGGAAGGTTGACTTACACGGGCTTTCACTAAGCGAATCTGCCTTCCCGCCAGGGAACGCTGCGTGGCCTATATCGAGAGTCAGCTTCCTCTATATTTATAGGGCCGCATCATGTGAAGAAGCAAAGAGTCGATGGTTTGAAAGATATCTCGGAGTCCCTAACCTACCAGAGAAGTTACGAAGGCTCGCAGCGCGCATCGTGATGACGACGCGCAGGTCGCCCCTCCGGTCCGCGAACAGGAGGATCAGGACGGCGGCGCGCCGTGATACCGGTAGACGATCCCATACTGGGAATGGTGGGGGCTTGTATGCGCGCAGACGGGCGATGGCAGCCTTTGGAAAAGAAAGCGTGTGAGCATATCGGGCGGTCATGTATTTAGAAAGTTTGTACTAGTCATTGTTGGTGTATCAGGGTAGATGTATCCTTTTTCTTTGTTGTGTATGGCTTTGGGTAAGGAAGGTATCACACTGTGCCCTCTCCCATTTGTAGATGAAATTAAAATAAATTACTATGCGTCTATGAGGGTGACGCAGCACAGGGAACGGCCGGTCAAGGGCAGACAAAGCATCGCAGCATAGATTCGCCAGAACTTGCCAGGGAATTGGGGATAAAACACAATATGCAGTAAATGAAAATAGGAAATAGTGGTCTTCAACTAGTAGTGGTGGTAGTAGTAATAATAAGCTATGACGACTATACTGACCGCCGATACAACATTGAGCGGCGCCATCGTGGACGCATCCCAGTAATACGAGGCCTGATCTTGAGCTTCCGAAAGCGTTCGCTGGCGTTGGTCCTGTTCTGGTTCTGGTTCTGGTTCTGATTCTGGTAGTGGTTGTCGGGATGACGTCTTCTCTAGATCGAGAGAGAGACCGAGAGCGAGGTCGGCGGGGAGGATCGCGGATGGGCTGGTGATCTCTAATACGTCGTCAGTCGGTGGAGAGCGAACGGACCCGTTTTCTCGAGGCGAAGTAGAGGCATCATAGTCGCCTTTTGTGGCCGTTGTGCTCATGATTTATTTAGGTAACGTATTCGACGAGTTGGAGTATTGGAGACGGGGTTGCAATGGGAAATGTTTGTATAGATTATCAACCCAACGGGATTACAGCTTCAGGACGCTGTGCCAACGCATTGCCGAATCGCTCACTCGGCGTCAATGTCGTGGTTGACGTATAGGAATGCGGTATAACCTACCGGTAGATAGGTACCCTGTCGGATCCGTCCGGTTGGGTACTACTGTATGAGCGGCAAGGGGTGGGGGCACTCCACTCCCCTCCAGCGCTTCTTCTTTACCTTCGGGGTTTGGGATAGCGAATGGAAGCACATAGTACAGCAATGTTTTTGAGGAATAATTTTAACAATGGCTTTGAGACGTACTCGGATTACAGTAATCTCCAATAGCATCAAGGGGCTACTACAAGAAGGACGTAGCATGTCCGGGTAACTTCGTTTCCCACTACCTATTCTAGACCTGGCTTCGTTCTCGTGTAGCTGTTTCTTTCGGGGTACTACAGGAGGTAAAAACGAGTAAGCTGAAATCGAAAGCCTCATACAGAGTCTCGCTACAATCTACCTTCAAGAGGTAGACTTGAAATCAATGCAGCAGCTAGGACAAGAGGCGTAAACCGGCTTATTTGCTACCGAGGTGGACAGCGCAATCGTCTTTTAAGAAACCGACCTTGGTTTCCAACAACTGCAAGGATACCGGCTATAGGATTGGTACGGCTTCCCGTTCGGTCTTGAGGCGGGTTTCCTTACTGGTTTCCGAGTTGCCCGCAAGCCAAAGTGGCTAAGGGCTGAACATTCTCACTTGTTGTTGCTTATATAAGACTTCGAGCGGTGCCGTAGATTGAACTCGAGGATTCTGAATATTCAAACCTCACTGACCTGTGATAACCTGGCCTTCCATTGTGGCAGATTTTGACTTCGCTTTTGACACCTTTGCTGGTAATGACAGGTGACGAGTGCGATCTTTTGACTCTCGCGGCGAAAGCATCCTCCCACTCAAGTCGTTTTTGGGGAGTTATCTCTTGGGTAGAATAGGTACAGATTCTAGCGGCTCGTATATACCACAATCACAGGCGTAAGATCAAGTGATTTCATTTCGTGAAAAGCTTCGACATCTCGGTAAAGATTTGCATATGAGATTCTTCTAGGCTATGATATGCCCGACCGCAATAGCACGCGTTTTGGGGGTTCATAAGCAGTAACTAGAAATTCGTGGTCAGGCGAATTTACTAGGTAAAAATGATGCGTGTTCTCTCGGGATCGTCTTGCCGTCCGGATGATAGTGTATGGGGTGATGGAGGCCAAGTGGGAAACTTGAGAAAACCTCACGCTACACATCATGCTTTACTATCTCGATATTACCGCTGTGAAAGACAACCCAACAATGTACAGAGCGTTTCAACCAGAACATACCATCCCAACACCCCTCATTCTGCATCAAGGTGTATCTGATGTCTGGGTTCCTCTTGCCTTTTCTCTTTCTTGGAATCGGTTCTAACGATTCCTAACCCGTGCGCAGCTTTGGATAGGATGTTCTTGGCTCTTGGAGCTGGCGCGACGGTACCTTGGTAATCTATCTGGCTCAGAATTTCCGTAAACCCCGGCGGAGGTTTACTGATGTTTTGAGTCGAGCGACGACGCAGTGAACCAAAACCACCGAGCCCTGATCGTCCTGACTCGTTTGCCTTGGACATGCTTTTCTGCGACGAAACTGAGCTTGAACGTAATGGGAAGGGCGTCTTGACATAATCCCCTTGGACTGCCGACGGCTCTCCGAGTTGCAGCGGAGGAGGCACCCGTAGTTGGCTAGCTCTTGGTCTATTTGATGAAAACGTGCCAATATTGGGCATTGCAAAGGTAACCTTTGGCTCTGCTATGGACGTGTTGCTGTCTCGACGATGACTTTGTCCATCATTGCTATTCGTTGACAGTGCGTATATTTGTGGCTGGGCTATCTGGCGCCTAGATGCGTTGTCGAGACCCCCGACATCCGGCCCGGGCTCGCCAAAATCCCAACTTAGACCAGGACTGAGGGGACTACCTGGATCGCTATATCGAAGGTTCGTCCTCGTTAACTGAGTATACAAAGCTTCATAAAAGGTATGGTCTGGGAACCGATTCTCATTCCGCGCCCAGGTCGAGGAACTCGTCCCCTCGTCAGATGAGGTATCATCAAACCACGACTCGTACTTGATGGATGCTCGACCTGCCTCGGAAGAAATCCATCTCTCAGAGCCTTCAGAGAGCGGCGAGACGACATGGTGTACCCAGCTTGCTTCAGCAGGCGTTTGGACTGGACTAACTAGCTCATCCCCATTCGCCCACTTGGATAAGAGCCTGGAATCTGGACGCTGTGGTCGAGGAGAGACGAGAGCAGGATACTCAACCGATTCTGGATCTGGTATCATTATTTCTGGTAGCTCCACCATTGCCGTCACGTCAACATCTATTCCAGCGCTCAAGGTAGAGCGCTTGCGGCCATTGTTCAGCCTGTTGGCGCTCTGGAGATGCTCTGGAGTTTGTTGGCGTGAATGGGCTTCTTCGAGGTCATGTGTTGAGGAGGAATACGCCCGATGTTGCATCGGTGGCTGCGGTAGGGGTCGAGACACGTACTGGTCGACATTCTGAGGTGGTGGGTAGTAATAACGCCTAGTTGTCCCCCATGCCTCCTCCCTTAAGGTCGGTGTAGATCCGTCAAAATATTCTGACATTTTCTGTTTTAAAGAAATCTGCCACGGTGCATCATCTTGAAGTGGTTTGCTAGCCAGCATGTAGGGTGCTGTCCCTTAGGCAAAAGCCGTCAAGGCCCTAGCACTGACAAAGAACAACTAGACTCCATAATATGCAGAGAGTTTTCTTTCAAGCCGAATTTACAGTTGAGATGCTTTGTTGGAAGCCTATATCAAAGGAGCATGACGAGGTGGCGGAGAGGCTAACATACTCCTACAATGGCAGTTAAGCCAACCGCGGCAACAAGGTACTACCCATGCAACAGCGTTTTCACGCTGTGATTAATCCATACAAAGAATAAAGTTAAAAAAGACCATCATTCATGTATTAAGTTGGAATTACCCTCAAACGTTAGACAATGCTGTCTCATGACTGCGCTTCTTAATCTCAGGTAGTCGGTCCATTTGGAAGGCGAAAACATACGAGGAGCCGCGATCGACAATCCGACCACAAGACTCCAAAGTATTACGGGCGAAGTGATGTATATAAAGTTAAGAAGGAATTGCTGATGACAATAACCACGTCCCGTGACCAGGTCTCGAGAGCGGGAGTGTTCATGTCATTACAACTCCTTGTAGTACTGAGACAGAAGCTGTAATTGCTCAGGTTGATGTAGTACAAGAATAGATAGCCGATCAAACCAGTTAGCAGCCTTGAATAGCATTAGTAAGCAGCAAGGGCGCATCACCATGTTTGTTAGATGCAAAGAGTTCGGTGTATAATACCTATGTAGGTATTTGTCGGTGGGTGTGGGTAAGTACACTAACTACGTAAGGGTTTTAAGTAGAGAGGTGGAAGTTGAGGCATTGTGCATTGTGCGTACCTATACACCGCCCGGCCCACCTGGGCGCTGCAACCAGCTGCGCCTTAAACGTGGATGTGGCTTGTGATGGAAGTTCGCGAACTGGTGAGCAGATCTGGTGATCCTTCGAGAGCATCATCATACTGCTCGAGCTGCTGTCCCGGGAGCCGGGTGGGACACGACCCCATTCAATGAGTCTAATTACCCACTAGACCCTCACTTAGTGAGTTAGTGAGTTTGTGTATAGGCTACCTACCTTTCCGGACTAGAATCCTACTGTATGCCCTTTGTATGTTTGTATGCTCATGTACACAATACAGCAAGCAGAATGCGGGACTTGAGAGAGGCAACCTTTTCCAGGCTCACAGACAGACTACACTAGTACCAGTAGGGAGACAAGAACAGGCGATACCGAATCCCCAGCATGATATCTGCCAAGCAAACTCCACCCGTGGAGGCAGCTCTCGCATCCCCGTTTTTTTAGGGATTTCTTGACGCCCATCCACATTCGCATAAGACCGACACGCTCTGTCTGGACTGGCTGGACCTTGGACCTTGGACCTGGACCTGGACTGGACCGGACTGAAGTAAATACTATCCAGGCTGCTACTCTTAGACTCATCATTTCCGCCTCTCTGTTGCTCTGACGATCTATCTGACTGTTCAAGGCACTTGTTTCGTACAGCGTTCCGGGGCCTGCTTCCTGTCTGTGCCTGGCGTTCCCCATTACAGATTCACCGATAGAAATTCCCTTTAGCTCTGCGTGTCGCATACCAGGTACTATACACAGGCGGCCATTCGTCGTCATAGACCCAGCCATGGCTCCGCGCGAAAAGAGCCAATTGAAGCGTGCAAGGGTCCGTCACCCATTAACCAAACCCATCCATTGCCGTCGACATTCACTCTCGTTAACAGTGCCCGTTGTCAGGAATCCCCCAACTACCAAGATAGCGACCTCGCCAAAAAGCCTCGACGGTCGGAGCGCCTGTCCCAGAAGCCCGACACCGGCGCTGACAAGGGCGTCGACAAGGGCGCTGATAAGGGCGCTGACAAAGTCGCCGACAAGCCCAAGACTCCCATCATCAAGAACCAGCTCCCCTCCCCCGTCACCCACTTGACCGACAACAGCAACGAGGTCTACAAGGAGCCCACCGCCGAACCGCCCGAGGGCCGCCCCAGCCAGGTCACTCATCGCACCCCCGAAGAGACCTTCTCGCAGGCCCAGCTCTTCTCATCGCCGCCCCAAGATACCCAGGCCTTCCCGATCTCGCAGTATGTCGATGCTAACGGTGCTTTATCCGATGAGGTCGAGGACGAAGTGAAGGAGGGCGTCTGGGGTTATCTTTTCCCCCTCGATACGCGATACGGCGGCAGATGTGTTGTGCTCAAGAAACGTAGCATGTGCCCGAAATCCAACGACGTTGACGAAGCTGTGGGTCCCCAGAACCGCGAGAAATGCGCACTGGAGAAGGAGAAGGTGTACGAGAAAACAAAGACAAAGGGAGGTGTCCCTTCGGGTGGCTATCTGATAGGACGCCACCCAGAGTGCGGTAAGTTCATCTCGTGCTGCTGCTGGGGTGACCGCAGCCGTCCTCGGGCACGACCATCTGATTTAGTGTGTAGATGTCGTCATAGACGATATCGTAGTTTCCAACCGCCATTGTCTCCTGTTTACCGAAAACAAGGGGGAAGACGCCGTCGCCATCGTGGAGGATCTGTCCAGTAACGGAACCTTCGTCAACGAGGCCATAGTCGGTCGCAACCAACGGCGTGAGTTGCAAGAGCAAGACGAAATTGCAGTCATGGACAAGGCTCGCTTTATTTTCCGATATCCTCGCAGTCGCACTTCAAGTGCCTTTCTGCAGCAGTACACCCTGCTTGAGCGCCTGGGCAAGGGTCATTTTGCCGAGGTTTTTCTCTGCGTTGAGAAGTCCACAGGCCAGCGTTATGCCGTCAAGGTATTTACCAAGCACCCTGGTATGGAAGAACGGTCCAAGATGGATGGGTTGCAACAGGAGATAGCAGTCTTGATGGGCGTCAGCCATCCTAATGTTCTGTGCCTCAAGGATACGTTTAACGAGAAGAACGCTGTATATCTTGTGTTGGAGCTGGCACCCGAAGGTGAACTATTCAACCATATTGTAACGAAGCAGAAGCTTTCCGAAGACGAGACGAGGAAGTTATTTTTCCAGTTATTTCAGGGAATCAAATATTTGGTACGTTTGTGGAACTCAGCCACCACCTTCTAGCGTTTACGTTGTACTGACGCCTCCAAGCATGACCGCAATATTGTCCACCGTGACATCAAACCTGAGAACATTCTTCTCGTAGACAAAGACGTTCATGTCAAACTTGCAGACTTTGGTCTTGCTAAGATTATTGGCGAGGAATCATTTACTACAACACTATGTGGTACACCAAGTTATGTTGCACCTGAGATCTTGGCCGAAGGGCGTCACAGAAAATATACCAAAGCTGTCGATATCTGGTCCCTTGGAGTTGTCCTATATATATGCCTATGCGGCTTCCCGCCTTTCTCAGATGAGCTGTATAGTCGCGAATTTCCCTACACATTATCGCAACAAATCAAGAGTGGGCGATTCGACTACCCGTCTCCATATTGGGACTCCGTCGGAGACCCAGCACGTAAGTTTATGCTTCTTGTAAACTGTGGGCAGAAAACACTAACCGTAATAGTCGATCTGATTGACCATATGCTGGTTGTTGATCCTGAAAAGCGATTTACGGTCGATGAATGTCTACAACATCCGTGGCTGACTCAAAAGATGCCCGGGGTAGCTGACAGCACCAATGGTCTCGTAGACGGTATTGGTGGTCTCGACATGAATCGCCGGGGAGTGGTTCGCGAGCGCACCTTGCTGAGCTCCATCAACTCAGTCCACGTGACGCGCAAAATACCCCTGGGTCCGAATTCAAAACAGCCGCTCAAGATCTATGAGAAGAACCCAACGGCGAAAGCCAAGACTGGGCCGGCGGAAGCCCGACCCGACGACCAACGTGTACCGGAAGAATTTGTGCAAATGGGCGGGAAAGGTGACCAGCAGCTTTTTGGAGATGATGATAATACTTTCTATTCCGTTTCCGAGGCTACAGCCGCAAAGGGCGGGAAGCCCAAGACGAAGGAGAAGGGCAAGGCCAATGGCAGATGATTAGAAAAGAGCTTACATGTGCTGCACTTTTATGACGTCCTATAAGGACCGGCGTTCAAGAAGGGTCGATCTGTACATATATTTGCATGGCGTTGTTTATGTCTATCTTGTCCAGGAAGGTCGTCTGAGTTGGGCTTCTGCGCTCACATTGTTGAACGAGCTACACTCCTCCCATCGGTCTAGCACTGGGTTCTCATCCTCATCCTCATCCTCATCCTCATCCTCATCCTTGCGTACTGTCTCTGGCATGTTAGCTTAGTTGGTTTTGTAAGACAACTGTGGTATCTACTTGGTGGTTTTAATCTAGGGAATATTAGGAGTGCTCAAGCATATCTTGCGAGCGAATTTGAAGGCCATAGGCAAAGCAAAAGTCAGTAGTGCATCATCTCAGCGTCTACAGCGTATATATTAATCATTACTACGCATCCAATATTTTCTATGTCGTGTGCATAAATAATGACGGGCGTATGGATCGTCTTTGCATTTGTTCAGCCATATATGTAAAAATGGTACTTAACCCAACTCGACATCATCTACGTTAGCCTGGTTAATCAATGCGCTGCCCCTTTATAGTCTCTTCAAGCGCGCTTTGGTGTAATTTGAGGACAATCAGGCTGAAGTTGTAACAAGGGCTAGAATACTAGGGCTTGGAACCGTGTCATGTATCATCTATGGCTTCAAGGGGGCATACTAGTCTGGTTTCCCTCCTTCAGCTCTGGCGGTAACCTAGGTCTATATATACACACGAAAGCTACGCTTTCGCTTATCTGCTATTATCGCGTATTATCGCCTCTTTTCGTGAGGACGGGTAGCTGAATTTGCGGGTCACCGCTTCATAGATGATATAACCCATGGATGGCATCGGATATATGCATCCCCAATAACTGGGTTAGCCAGTGTGACAGAAGTGCTTCCAATAATTAGTTCCCATAGGTCCCTATGGCTATATGAAGTCTCTTCGTACATCCTGAGCACAACACAAGTGAGGGGCACTTCCTAACGGATTTGTCTAATGCACATGGTGTATGGCTGGGGAATTTGAATTACGCTACATTTACTTATGCTATGATGGAGTATTTCTAATGGGCCGAAGCGCTTCCTAATTGCACCTGTCTCCATTATGATATACCACACTGAACATGTTAAACGTGTGGGTATGAGGTATCTGTCGGCAACATTATCTCATCATGGGAAATTCTAGATTGCCTTAATAGTGATTCCGCTCCAGAGAGATTTGAAGCTGATGGTTATCCTTGGTGTCACAACGACAAACATCACCAGGGACTATAGATCATTGCAGCCTCTAATTAACCAACTTATTCAATACGATTCTTGAGTCCTCCATCATGGGATCTGCCTCGAGACTTGTTTGTAGGCGGCCCTATAATACAAGCTGCAGGGTAAGGCAGATTGGCTCAGCCACGGCTCTTCACGCCTTACCACCAAAAACCTATTCAAAGTGGATTTACATATTTGCTTCCCCCCTTGAGGTTTTAGGGAAATGTTAAGTTTAAGTATATCGGAAATTATTTTTGTTCTAATTTTTTTTTATTTTCGCTGGGTGCCGGAATAGAATTTCTGAATGATCAATAGAAGCTGAATTTTATTCCCAAGTCAAGGTAGAAGGCAAGGATAACTTGTGAAAACCAGGGAAGAAGAGAGAAGATCGAGACACTCCGGAAACTAGCTGATATCCCACTTCAGCGGTTCAAACCAGTGTCACAATCTGGGCGACAAGGTGCAAACTGGACCACATGCATTCACGCGCGAGCATTCGCTTCTGCGCGATCTTCGGACTTCAAGCAGTTAAGTTCAAGCGAGGCAGACTTGCTGGACAAAATCGAGAGACTCGAAGCACCAGCGTCGACCAACAGCGAGGTCGCGGCAAGCTTAACACTGGTCTCAATGGGCCGCGACCGTGACGAAAACATCTTGATGACCAAGGATACATTTATGAGAATCTTTCGCCGCTTTGGCATAGACTTTCTGTTCCTTCAGCTCGTCAAGACGAATCGGCACGGCCTACCATTATGATTGGGAAGGTGTGCGGTGTTCGTACTATATAGGTACGGCACTGTGTATCCTCATGTGGTCATTTGACAGAACGACGCGCAAGACAAGGGCAATTCTACTGTCCAGAGATTCCATCAGCACAGAAGAGCTCGGCTGGCTCCGACGGATTATCCAACTAGAGGTGAATCGGCTGCACTCGCCGTTCCTATTGGCCTGGGTCTCATTAGTTCATCTGAGCAAATGGATGGACGCAGGCACGTACTACTTGCTCACGTGTATACGGCAAATCGAGAAGCTGACGGGCTACGGACCGTACGGGCGGAAGAAATCCAGCAGTGGGATACCGATCGATAGGCTTATGCAGGCTTCCAAGGACGTCGGACACGTGCAAGTGAACTTGGCGAGCCAGCTCCGGCACATCACGATCGGGACGACCATCTCCTCACACATCGCTTCGAGAGCAGCTAAGCTCACGGACTACGCCGTGGAACCGTACCTGCAGAAGTGTCAACAGGAGTTCGACGAGTTTAACTCGACTATACCCTCCCTTCAGAGGAGTCTAGATGATTCGAGTGCATACGTGTATTATCTGCAAGAAAGGATCCGTAGCCAGAACACAGTCGTATACGCGCTCATGACGCAAGCGAATGCGAAAACCAATATCAAATTGGCGAAAGCGAGTAAGGAGCTGGCCGAGGCCGCAAAAATGGATAGCTCATCAATGAAGTCAATCGCCATTATGGTATATGGTTATCGATTTCTCCCATCAACACCCTTATTGAAGTATGAGAGTTTAGACTGATGCATACTTTACAGACTATGCTCTTTCTCCCAGGGACATACTTCGCTGCACTGTGGGCTGTCCCTTCGTTAAAATGGGGTCAACCAGACGTAATCCAACCGGATTTCTGGTGGTACTGGGCGTTTACGGAGCCGAGCACTCTCCTTATCTTCGCCATCTGGTTCGGATTACATAAATGGGGATTTCTCTGGTCGGGCAAGTTGGGGCCGGGGAAAGACAGCATAGAATACGAAACCCTTCCAACGGTCTATTATCCGCCGCCGGCGACGAAACCTCCAGTGAAGTATAGTGCGGCACCGACATCGATTCCCCCCATGATGCACTCCACCGTGCTGCCAAAGAACTATACACAATATGGTTACGAGCATACTTGAGGTATGGTGGCAGAAAGTCACTCGTGGTTGCGACGATCTTCCAATGAGTATGATCATTAATGAGCAGATTGGACTTGCCTAACATTAACATTTTGAAGTTGAATAAATCTTGAACACACACATACTAGCCTTGGACTTAGTTCTTCGATTAGATGTGAGCTCGTTGTTATTGTTGAAGTATCATTGAGACTTGGCTTTTTTGCCTCATAGCTTGGGCTTCTCTTTCCGGCCACTTTTCACAAACTTGGAAAACTCGCCTTTGAGCAAGAAGTCGGGGTATTTCATATCAGGGTCCCGCCCTACCCCCATTCCCTTATTCCTCCAGTCGGCTCCGTCCACGACGAGGACGTCCCCATTGACGTAGTTACCCGCGTCGCTAAAAAGGTACACGGTGGCATCCGCGATATCCCGGATCGTGCCCATTCGACCCAACGGAATAAGCCTAGCCCACTCTTTGCTGTCAAATTGGTTGCTGGCAAGACGCTCCATCCCCTCTGTCCCTTCGATACCCCCGGGGGCAATCACATTGGAGGTGACTCCAAAGGGGCCGTATTCAAGGGCCACAGTGGAACTGATAGAATCAACGGAGGCTTTAGCAGCCGAGACGTGGGCCTGCATGGGCATTCCGGCGTAGTGGAACGTCGCCGAGACATAAATGATGCGGCCGCCGGTGAGACCGTTTGTACTTGGGTTAGGGTTCCGTTTCGCAGACTCAACGAGGTATGGTATCGTCGCCTTGACTGTGTTGTATGTGCCAAGTACGTCGATTTCCATGACTGTTTTGAAACCGTTGGAGCTGAGACCCGAGATAGGTGCGACAAAATTACCCGCCGCGCCAGCACTGAGGGCGAATTAGCTTTCCTTTGCCCAACTTTGAGAGCATCAACGCAGAAACCATGAACGTACATGACGAAGTCAATCGCACCCAACTCTTTAACACATCGTTCAGCAGCCTTTTTCAGACTCTCGGGCTAGAAGAAAACACAACGATGTCAGCAGTTGCTTTACTATGAAAATGGTGTCAAAAATGGACGTACGTCTCGAACATCACAGCCGCCGATTCCCAAGACTTTGGCCCCTTTCCGTGCTGTAGCAATATCGGCAGCAACGGACTCGGTCTTCTCTACGTTGCGACCAATAATACAAGCATTGGCGCCGAGATAAACCATGGCCCTCGTCTGGGCACTGCAGATGGTGCCAGCACCACCGGTCACGAACACGACTCGTCCATCTAATCATTGCCAGACGTTAGTAATGAAATCTCTCTCTCTCTCTCCAGTCCTCTAGTAGGAGGTTGTTGACTAACCGAATATGCCATCTTTCCAGACGGAACTTAGGTAATCGGATCTGGGGATCGGCATATTGGCCTGGTTGAAAAAGGACCTAGCTGTGTAGCTGTGTGCAACTCGGCAAAGACAGATGATGTATTAATCTCAGGTTTGTGTTCTACAAGGGACCAAATCCAAATATCACATAGAAACGCGGACTGGAATTGAAGTAAAGGATTAAGAAAAGGAAAATATATATAAGATTAGAAAGACGAACTATCAGGGTTAGCGGGACGGCTTTCAAGTTCCCCGGACATTGGACGCGAGCTTCAACAAGAGCTTTACCCAGTAAGTCATTCGCAAGCGAATGCGAAGAATGATTACTTTAATAATGCCGTTCTTACATACTTACCTCGGTCGACCCACCTTCCCAAGTTGTCGAGGTATTTATCCCGTGTACATAGGTACATATAGTACATACGATGAATAACTTACTTAGTACGGTATGGTCCGAGGCATGGACCAATAATGCACCCCGCAAGTGCTATGACCACGCTAGACAAGCTACCTAGGCTCTTTCCCGCGACCGTTACCGCCAAATTCAAGCTCCACATCCCATATCAGTCGCTAAGTGTACTGTGCGGAGTACATGCAAGTACCTTATCAGCCCACCTTCAGGTGCCTAATTAACGCCCAGCCGCTGGTGTCATCATACCTACCTACCTACCATGTACTTACGTACCTGAACCCAAACACACTACCCATCCTCAACATCTTTCTCATGTCATTCTCAGCCCTGTGCATCGAGTTGCCTCACCGCTGACAACGCCGCTTATTTGTCCTGCTAGCTTGCTGGACACCATGGCATCTAAGAAGGTGACCGTCCTAAAGTTCGTCGGGACCGTCTCCCTCGGTCTCCTGACTGTAAGTTTCTTCTTATCTCCCCCGCAACGATGCCCCTCGTCAGGTTCGAGCAACCCCGCGCTCGAGCTTCAAGGCCCTGAAATGGGCATTCTTGCCCGGTATCCAAAGGCTACATTATTGCCACTTTGAACCATTGAACCCGCTAGATCTGACGATTCAACTAGGGAACTTCATACACACTCTCTACCCTCACGAGCCCCTCTCTACCCGAACTCTCCACCACCTCCTTCCGATCGTTGGCATCGAAAGCGACCACACACCTCCTCACGCTGTCAAGCGTCTCAGGCTCTGCGTTCCTCTTAGCCTTCATCCTTTCGCCCAAGGGTTACAGACATCCCTACCTGCTCTACACTTCGCTCTTCTGCTTCGGCACCCGCCTGTCCGATTACATCACCCCATCCATCTTCGGCAAACCATCGTCGGAGTCCGCCGCACGGGGAGCTGTCGCTACCCAAACCCGCAGAGAGAAAGCCGCCGCCCGACGCATGGAAGCGAGCTACGACGTCCTCGATGACGAGCATGCTGAAGAAGGCTCTAGCGGCGAGGATGACGAAGAGGCCAAGGCGTACCATAGCGAGGTCGAGTTCTTCGCCCGAAACCAACTGGTCCAGACTGCCGTGGCTGGCTTCGGCTTTATGATGGCTGTGCTGGGCGTCTGGGGCGATGGCGCGCACCTTGTTGGCGACACTATTGTCGTTATCTAGGATTCTAAAGCTATGGGTGAAAACGTAGTTATATTGCCATGTTAAGATTGCCGCCCTACCTCTCTCATCTCCGGCTTGAAGGGGAGGGTCTGTTTTGTGGGCTGGTGTTTACGGAAGATTTTGTTGCGAGGTTATCATTATGCTGGAGTCTCAGGTGATTGTTTGTGATATCTTAAAAAATTGTTTCGTACTACCTCCTCTCCCTCCTCACGGGACTTTACCGCAAGGACAGCTAGTACCGAATATAAAAATTTACTCTAATTCGCAAAAGAAGAAGGATTGAACACGGTTTAGGGTAGTGACGGTCTATCCGTGCTTAGGTATCGCGCTTCACATTAGCAACGGGATCATTCCTAGTCGTGGATTATCACGAGTCTTTAGTCGTATATTAAGAGACGATTGCCAACCACTTTACGTGAGGTGGCGGGGTTGTAAGTTGGAAGATGTCTAAAGGCACTTCGTGGTACAAGATGGCCCTCGCGGAGATAATTTCAGAGATCTTCGTGTAACAACAAGTGTCGATTACCAGCCTCAAGTACAGGGCCTCTGACACTTCATCATAACTGCCTAGTTTTCCTCTATTATTTTATTCACGACGTACTGATCCTACATCTAGCTGGCACTTGATGTGAGGATGTTATCGCTACGAGGAATCCCAATGTGTGGTAAGTATTTGGATCGGTAATCCCCTTGAACCCTTATTACGATTACTTCAGGAGAATCGCAATAAGTGAACTTGAAACGCCGAATAGGCTATGTGATATTCGGGCACTAGGCAAGGATTCCTTCTGGCAGACGTGCTAGGTAGTTTTGTAACGTTAATTGTCCAGGTGTATAGCTAGCTATAGCCGGTGTGATAAGAAAAAAACAGAACATTGTATAATCATGATAGCATAGCCGAATGAGGCGGTCCTCAGCACCGAAATATATCGAGTTGACATCTTTACGCGATGGAGCTTTGTTAGAATCAGTTATAAGTTATTTTGGGAAAATCATGCATCTTACGCCGATATTTTTCGCTCTTCTCATGCAACAAATTACCCCCCCAGCCCCTACGAAAGACAAATACGGTTGTTAACGTTGACCAAATCCTCAAGAAACCCCAAGCCAATATCTAATAGTCTTCCAAGATCGAATTTGTATAAGTAGCGTTTGTAGCAGAGGAAGACTCTAACATGCTCGTTGCGTTACCGCCCGTCGCTATCGCTGGTATCACTTGGAATATTTTCCGTCTTCTTCGGGTCAAAGCCATCCTTTTCGTCCCTCTTAACTCTCTTCACCTTCCGCTTTCGCCTTCCATGCCATGCCTTTCTTTTCCTACTACTTTTCTCCTCTTTTTCGCTTCCGCCTTCGTATCCCGACGATGTATCGACCGTATTTCCACCGCTTGAGATTGGGACGACAGGTTCGTGGCCGGTGTTCATCTCTTCCCTGTGAGCGGTTGTTTGATATTCAGGTTGTTGTTCAGCTTTCAATCTCGTCGGAATTGTAAGTTCCTGAGTATTACTTTCATCGTCCCTCGTATCCGGCCCCTCGTTATTTTCAGCCATTTCTGTATCTCTATGGTCATGGTCATGGTCATTGTCATTAGTATCGTTTTGCCCGGGAGCGTCGTTGCCCGCTAAAGGGGTCCCTTCACTGGCGTTTGAATCATCCATAGGGCTAATACTAGTGTCGTCCATAGAACAATCCATACATAGCATTATTCCTTGCCCCATTATTGGTTCGGGCTCTTGGGGCGATCTTGCCTTGATAGATCTCTAAGCCCGGTATTGGATGGCCGGCCTTGTTTATAGCGAGATGTATCTAAACGCAGAGTGGCTGTAGTAGGTAGGTTGTTGACGCCACTTGTGCTAACTTGGCGATAATATTGAGGGAAAATACCAGTACGTCGAGGTCTGTCAGATAGCAAAGAGTAGATTAATTTGATTCTTGATGGCGTCTTGTAGATCGTGAAGAGTCAAACTTGCGTGATGTGAAAAAGCGATAGTATTTCTCCGTTGTTTATCGTACATATATATTCGAAAGGTTGTACGGGAAATAGGGAGGCGTGAAAACCTGAGCCACAAGAGAAGCGGGAAAGAATCTACGAGGCTTAGTTTAGGCCCCTTCGAGATTGATATATGTTCTACCTAGATGCTAGACTATTCACTTCGAGCTGGCGTTTATAGTTCGACGATTACGACTCCCAATTCTTACTATCTAAAGTTTTGAAGCAAGGTAACACTAAATCTCATCTACGGAGCTCTTTGGCCGTAAATGTGCGAGTCATCTGAGAATGAATATCTCTACATCAATAGTGATTATCATCTGTTTAATGCTTCAAGCCACGACAGAGATATAGTGTCAAAGACTGTTAAATATTGACTCAACTTCTCAATCTGTTACCAATCCTCCTAAGTTACTTTCTAAGTAGTAGCTAGGCCTCTACTGCGACTTTTACTTACGCGCGCTCCTTAATCCTGTATCCCCGTAGATTGATCTCATTCCTGCATATTTTGGCTTTGCGATTTTGATCTTTGACTACCCTAGTCTTACTATTACGTCTCCAGTGGACTAGCTTAAGAAACTGAATACGATTTGAGCAGAGAGCGCTACTCAGGCAGGTCAAAACCCCAAACCAAGCTGCGACCCAGGTCCATATATGCGAAAGCGAAGCTTTCGTTTCGCTTTACCTTGCCTATCATCGTCACGTATTGGCCGTCTCATTCAATCCGGAAAACACGGGTAGACACAAGTAGCTAAACAGCTGAAGCCTCGCATGAGCTGCCGCTTATACGATTATTTACGTGATATTCAACTCCTGGGCTGACGAGTCTCAAATACTGTCCTAGCTCCTTGGGTCCGCGTGGCAATGGCTCACATGAGAGGTTTGTTGCTAGAAATAAGATAAGTCAAACATGCAGCTGGGCCTTGTTTTCAGTCGGGTTAATCCATGCCACAAAGTATGTGTATGATAGGTATTATCTCAAGGAGGTTTTTAATCAACTCGATTCGGATCACAGTGATGAGTTGTGTAAGTACAATTTGACCTGCTTTCCAGCCTCCTTTCTCTATTTACCTAGGTAATAATGAATAATCGCTGAGACGACATGAGTACACGGTGCTGATAAACATTCACTTAACTGCGTAATATAGCATATGGTGGCAGCAGAACTTATGGCCGAAGAGCTTAATGTGTTGCGGCGCCCCCTAGTTGTAACCTAGCTTCTTGGAATACGCAAGCTCGTTCTCCGGAGGACGAGAGACAGAAGTGACGAAATAGGCAGGGTCGTGTTTCCTTTGGACAATAGAGATTCGAGATGATATTTAAGGCACATATTTTACCGGGTACTTGGTAATGAGAATCCATGACTTTATGAACCGAGCGGGTTTCAGTATGGAAGGGTATCTATCATTATATGCATCCTATCATCTCCATCGGTCCCTGTGCAGGAACCAGTCCCCAAACACACAAAGCCGAAATGCATAACCGAAGCTAAAGGCCACGCCGACTCCAAAACCAAATCAGATTCACCCCAGGTAAGGTAGTGTTGTATGGCCGAGACAATCAAAGTCTCCCCAACACCTCCGTAAGTTGGCTCCTTAACTCCTGTCTCGAGCGCTCGAGATCATCCACTTTTTGCTTCAGCACCGCGCCGCGGCCCTCGGCCTCCTTAAGGGCCCTGCGGGCCGCGTCCCAGCCCCGCTCGTACCCCCTGGCCTGGGTCATATATCTCTCCAGGGCCTGCCGTACCTCGCTGCGTACCGCGGGGGTGATGTCCTCATTCTTAAGGAGACCCATCACCACGCTGGTGAGGTTGATGCTCACTGACGACGGCGGAGGTGGAGGTGGAGGTGGAGGTGGAGGTAGAGGTAGAGGCGGAGACGAGGCCGGCCCGATGGTCGCGTCTGTGCCGAAGAGTTGGAGCGCATCGGAGGTGGGTGTCCTGCTATCTTCTAGCCGTTGGCGTTTGGAGTTTGCCTTTGCGCTGTTGGCGGAACTCTCCCCAATTATCTCGTCTCTGAACAGAACCTTCTTCGCCGACGTGCCTTTCGTTAGCGAGGGCGTCGGCAACCAGTTTTGCATCATGTCGGTCGTGCGCGTCGCGCTTGGTGTGATGAATGGGTCGCGTTGTTTGCCGGGAGTGCTCATGGTCTTCCTGCTGGAGGACTCTGCGACTGCGAGCAGCTCTTCCTCGCCGCCCGAAGAAAGGTCGTCGAAGAGATCCTCCTCTTCAAACGGATACTTCCTCTTGGGCCCTATTGGTTGAGTAATAGGTGTTGTAGCGACCATGCTTGGCTGTAAGTTGTTGTCGGTGGCAGTACGTGACGTGCGATTTCTGTTTTCACCCTCATCTTCGTCCTCATCGGACGTATCGTCGTAGGAGATCGGTTGAGAACGCTCAATCTCTGAAGGCGAAAGTTGAGCCGTTGTCGAGGCCATGTCCATTCTTTCCTTTCCTTTGCTCGGCGTCATCATGCTCTCGTGAAGTGTCGCTTGCCTTTTCTCGCTGCGGCCGTTGGTTATGAGGCACTCCAACTCGCGTGGCTTTGCATCATCTACGAGGAGGAACATCTCGCAGTGATTGCCTTTGCGTTTACCATATTTGGGGCAGGAATAGAACCTCTTGCCGTAGTTTTTTGAATGTTGTTTAACGACTTTCACTACTGCATCAAGTCGTGGTTCGCAATTGCCTGGATAAGGTATCAGCTCGGCTGGTCGATGCAACTTGTATTGCTTTCATTTTAGCGCCCGGGAGTACTCACAGAGCCACCGTTGGTTCCGAAAGACACCATTCAGATTCGGAATGTATGGTGGTGTTGACGGTGGTGAGGGCGACATGACTACAACCGGCTGCTGGAGAGAAGCGCTCAAGTGATTGAGAAGATTGTTTGTTGGGCAGGAGATATAGAATGAACCAGATGCATCTTGTCTCAGCAGCAACGCAAACCCAGGTCTATAATGGATAGATGCGCTATATGTATATTGTATATTTGGGGTCGTGCGGCTGTGACCCTGGTGCTTGCTACTGGGGTGGTTGGGCTGGAACAGCATGCATAGGTCACGCAAAATGGTGGTGGCGGAGTTGGTAGCCACCCTTTCGTTCATTGGTTCATGGCATCCCATTGGCTAATAAGTTACCGGATACGATGGCTTCCTACCTTGCTTCCTGCCTTGCGTCCTGAACCCCTCCCCACTGGGTACTACATTCATGGGCTGATGTGCATTTGGACAATTGACATTTCACTTTTCGCCGGTCAAGTACCGGGCCCTGAACCGGGACCTCTGCTCTTCGTTGCCTTCTCCTGATTGAGAGGGACCAACTCGGTAGGTATCTGTCCAGTCTCGCAGCAAGACAAATCGATTGCCTAGACGAATATTAGATCTGGTAGACAGGCTCTAGTGTACAAACAACAACCGTTCAATGTCGAGTCGGGGGTATATAAATCTTCCAAATATGCACAAATAGAACGCCGCGTCTTTCCCCTCTATTAACGCCTTTTTTTTGTCCGTGAGACAAGAGATGCAAAAGTAAACTTCAATATCAGTCAATATTAGGGGCGCACTGGCTCATATGTCATAATAGTAGTCGTTGTCTAGGCCTTCACGGCTTGGTATCGCGCCGGCTCCGGCTGGAGGAGGTGAATATGTGGCTTCCATCCGCACCTTGAGCAATCTGATCTTCATCCCAAAGTCTGCAACGAGGTCAAGTAGCTTGTTCGTCTCTGCCGTTATCGGTGCTTGCTCGAGCAGCATGAGCAGCCCATCTAGCCACTCGGATGCGAGACTGTCGTTGAGGGGATACAAAATAAGTACGGGCTCTTCCTTTCCCTCCGCTCCTTTGCGGGCCTCTTCTGGATTGAGGAACCCGTATATGGTAATCTTCGTCGAGTGTTTCGAGGTAGACAGCTCCGTAGACGACGAGTCACTTTTCCGCTCGGAAACATTGGACATGACCGAGCTTATCGTCCTCAAATCCACCTTCTCGGTAAGAGCATCAAGCGCAGGCTCTTGGCCTGTGCGGAGACCGAAATCGGCCCAGTGCAGATACCGCCTGTTGTGCGACAACTTTGCATATCTCCAGAGTGTGCCGTGGGTGGCGCGGCTTTTCTGCAAGTTCTCACCTCTGCTCTCTTTCCGTGGCGCAGGCTTGGAGAACCACGACCCTTGCAGTAGGCATCGAACTCGTTGCTCTTTGACAAAGGTCAGTGCCTCTTGCTTGAGGCTTTGGCGCACTGTGTAGAAAAGGTCTCCCCATTGATCTTCGAAGGATAGGCTCAAAAGGTTCATTTGCATTTCGCGGAGACGTGCCAGGTCATACTCAAGGAGCTCTTCCTCGATTTCAACGACATCTTTCAGCCGGCCGGCCTGGCCAACGACCTGGTCTATCAAAATCCGGATGAGCTCCACAACCTTCTCAAAGTCATGCTGCTCTGCACCAGTGTTTTTCCACAACCTGAAGAAAGCTTGAAGGCCGGCAGTGTGGAGCCGGGACCATTGGAGGAGAAGAGGGTGGAACATCCTGTCTTGCTGTTCCGCGTCTACCATTTGAAATAGACCCTTAGCATCTTCATTATCTGCGTTTCCACAGTCAAAATGTTCATACAGAGTAAGAGTAACCGCCATACTGGCACGGGCAATAGGGCATCGCTCATGTAAGGGCTGGGTGGATTGCTCGAGGAGTAGCTTTTGGAAAGCGTCTTCGTTTTTCCGCACGTAGTCTGTGAGATCCATCATGCCGAGGAAGCCAGCACTCTGGAATTCGGCGGCCGGGCTTTCGGTCTCGAATCCTAGCCTTCTCCATTTCTCTGGATGGTGCTTTCGGCTTCCCTTCTTGCCGGTTTCTGGCGTCTCTTCGGCCTTCCCGTCACTATTTCCGCTCACGTAATCCTTGCTCGGCGCACTTGCTAGGTGGATGCTCTTTAGGGCGCGTCGGTGCTCTGGCCTTTCCAGATCAACCCTGACCTTCTTCCACTTCTTGAGCAGCACTTTCGTAAGGCACTGGAACTCTAGTAATGGATGAGCCAGGTCTTGGAGGGCAGCACTCTGCATATGGGTATAGACAGTTTTGATTAAGCCCAGATCCTGCAATCTCTTAATGAATTTAGGCCATTCCTCGCCGGTACCACTGGACGTGGTGTTGCCGCGGTTGGTCTCTTCGTTCGAAACGGCATCCCTTATGAGGGCGTTAATGAGTGACAGGGTGGTCGCACATAAAGCGTGATCGGCAGACTGCAGTTTCTGCACCACGAGCTCGAAGAACTGGGGATAGACGGCGATGGCCGGTCTCAGCGCGCGAAAACCAAAGGTGCCGGGTGTTGTGGTGGATTCCGGAGGCGAGTGACTGACGAGCGCAACGAGGATTGACATAGCGCCGCGCAGGATATTGACGAGGGGATTCGAGACAACGAGCTCGACCACCCGATCTACCAGGTCGCCCGAGGTAGGACTGTCGAATATTTCCCATCCCATGTCTACCTCCAATAGCCGGCTCAGACTC
This sequence comes from Xylaria sp. 218_066, assembly GCA_019843955.1. Classification (NCBI taxonomy): domain Eukaryota; kingdom Fungi; phylum Ascomycota; class Sordariomycetes; order Xylariales; family Xylariaceae; genus Xylaria; species Xylaria sp. 218_066. The sequence continues at coordinate 104,410 of JADKYC010000061.1, read as the reverse complement.
TGTAGCGAGTAGGCGAGAGTATTACCGCCAGAATTCATAATAAGGCGCCGCAGTATGATCAAGCCGCCCGAGGAGATAAAAACGTCGGCAAAGGAGGGGTCATTGATGGAAGACTGCAGTTTGAAAACTGCCATCTTTCGAGACGCATCCTCGTCGCTGGCCAGCCGCGACAGAAGCGCCGGGATCTCTGCTTGGTCCATACTGGTAGTAATTTCGAGGTTTCGAGATTTCGAGATCGTGGATGGAGGCCGAAATTCGAAATTCGAAGTTCAAGACCGGAGGCTCGAGGTCTGGTTAGATCGGGTTACGGCTCGAGTGCCGACGAGGCGCCAACACAAAACAGCAAGGGGGTGCTGAATGTGCTGGTGTGTGTTTTAGAGGTATCGCATGTTTCTTGCGCTCCAACAGACGAGGTACTGGCAAAGGAGAAAAGAAAGTCAGCGCAGGGCAAGATGTTACCGACCCTATAAGTGAACAAGGGGGAAAAGAAGCAAGTTACGCAGACATACATAAGTGGAGTTGGATCGTCTAGTACCTATAATAGGCACTAGTCGAGCTATGTAGGTTGGACCAATGACGTTGCATAAAATTATGAAAGTGACAAACCCTACATGGTATAATTAATTGCCAGAATAGAATGCCATCAACGAATTATATATATTTTTTAGGCTCCCAGACCGGAAGTCCATTTCATTACTGACTACAGATAGATATGTAGATCTCGAGCTAGCAGCTAATAGAAGAGCGTGCTATCCTAAGCAAAGCTCCTGCGCTTCCCGTGTCCAAGTTTATATATCTTAACTATTTTGGTCCTCTCGTCCGCCATGTTGTCCACAACTCCCCTGACACTATCATTTGGGCTGAAGTCCTGAGCCTTGTCAATGATATTTGTCCACTTGCCCCTCCTACGTCCACCGCCGATTTGTTCACGCGTTTACTTTATACGATTCTGCGATGGAGGCTTGGGTTTTCGACCGGTCTGGACCATATAGATAGCTCAGGCCCATTTGACGTCCACAACGAGCCAGATAAGTTTGCACGCGCTTTCATTGCGTATGCTATAATAGATAACTGGGCCTGGACACTTTTATTAAACGAGAGCGAGAAAATGGCTATTCCAAAATTACAGTAGATAACGTAAGCGGAAAAGAAACCAGGCTCAAATTCGACGAAGCGATAGTTAAACCGAAAGCTATGTTATGTGATGAAACTGCGTGCTATAAGACCCAAAATAGCTACGTTGCTAAATTTTCTTGGGCTTCATCAAACAAACGGAAATTAGAAATAGAAAAGCTAAAGCTTGCAGAAAAAAAGGGTGTTAAAGGGGTAGCTAGAGTGTTCGCACATCGTCAGATCGCCACTATTGCTGAGCTGTGGGCAGGACTGGGATTCCCAAAGCCTCATAAGTTCAATGACTATAGCCACCCACCATCAGCTATAGCAAGCACGAAAACACCAGGCAGTAAGCGCAAGTTATTATCCGACCATAACGCGTCCGGATGTAAGAGGCTGCGGCATGATGGTCTCACGTCGAAACTAGCTAAGGAGTCTAATAACCAACCGTTGACCAAAAACACTACACCAAGCTTGTACACACCTAGCAAGGATCTATGGGAGAACAGGATTTATTCCTGTCTCATAGTCTCACCGACCGGCCGTATTATTAGCGACTTTAAAACGATTAAAAAATTGCTAAAGTCTAATGACCTTCTTCTAAAGGGCTCTAGATGTGGGTAAGAATAAGGTGGTGCTTCGATGACACGTTGAGCAAGCTCATAAGACAGGTACATTGATTGATGATGCCTGTGCGACTGGCTAAAAGTATAGTACAAATACGGAGTGAGCTTGTACCACTCTGGAGCTCTTTCACATATAGAGACAGCTATACAAATATTCTTATTATTCTGTAAGTTGATAATGATCCATCAATCTCCTATCGTTATAACTCATCCACGAGGCCCCCGTAAACAGTTAAACTGCCTCCTCCTTCTTCACATCTACGGAACTTAACTTCTCAGACTCCCCATGAAATTCAGCATGCACTGCCTCACCAGCGCGTTTACGCTCCAGCACTGCCTGAACCTCGGCCTCTAGACGTGAGCCACCCTTCTTAGTCTTCCATGCCGCAGGCGCGCCCTTGGCAAAGAGCTCCTCGATCTCTTCGATTGTCTTTCCGCATGTCTCTGGATACGTTAGGAAAGCCTGGACGGCGGACCCCACACATAGGACGCCGAAGATGATGAAGATCTTGTATTGTATATTCTGGAATGCCGGTGGCGTGAAAAGGCCCAGAGCAAAGTTGAACAGCCAGTTAGCCACGGCTGCGAGAGACATGCCCGTCGCACGTGTCCCAAGTGACCAAACCTCAGCAGCATAGATCCAAGCAACGGGTGCCAGCGTCAAGGCGTATATGATGATCAGGAGGTAGCTGAAGGCGATGACGGTGTGGGATGCTGGACCCGAGACCTTGAATGTCACATTGGCATTGCCGTCTACGCCACCGGGCACCTGCTCAGAAAAACCGCCAATAACACCGCCAATAACGAAGTGGCAAATACCCATTCCAATCCCACCGGCAATGAGAAGGGTGCGGCGGCCGGTGCGATCAATGAAGAAGAACATGACCGATGTGAAGACGATGAACAGGGCATACTGGATGCCAGAGGCGATCAGGTTGATGTTGCCCTGAAGACCCGCGATCAAGAAGACGTAAGTAAGGTAGTAGACAATGACGTTGGCACCACTCAGTTGCTGTTGTCATGTTAGCCATGATGATACACCCGGGTCAAGCCATTGATGGGCAAACTAACTTGCCAAGCTTGGACACTCATGCCAGCCAGTGTTCTCTTCCACATGCCATTCGAGATGAACTTCCTCCATCCTTGAACGTTTTCACGTTCTGCCACGAGAACGGTGTATATTTCTTGCCACTCCGCAATGACCAATGCGTCGTCTTTGTTACCGCCAGCTTGAATGTCGGCGAGGGTCTGGATCGCTTCTTCTTCGCGACCGACTTTGGCAAGCCACCGAGGCGACCGGGGGAGGAAGGGCAGACCGATCATGAGAAGAACGGCGGGAATGAACTGTAAGCCCCATGCAGTTCGGAACGAGGCGGTACCCCGAATGAAGCCGCAGCCGTAACTGGCAAAGTACATGATAAAGATACCCCATTCAATGGCGAGTTGCTGAATGATGATAATACGACCTCGGGATTCCTGGGCTTGTCAGAATTAAGTCGAGAGCTTGATGTAAAGTTATTACTTACACGTTTTGCAATCTCGGCAAGGTAAACGGGGACCTGCGATGAGGTGATACCAACACAGACGCCGTTCAAGACACGCCCAGCAATGAGTGAGCCAACGCCATTTGTGGAGACTTGGACTGCAGTTCCGATGAGCCACCAGAAGCATGCGAACATGATACTGCCCATTCGTTAGTCTTGCTTTAGGGACACCATGAAATCTCTCCTCACCTATCGCGACGGCCGTATTTATCAGATATCGGGCCGGCCATCAAACTTCCTACTACGGACCCGGCAGCTAAAGCAGATCCAATGGCACCCTGGGTGACTCCTGAAGGGTTGTTGAAATATTCGATATACTGGGGGGTGATGACGATAGCCGCAATAGAAGAAATATCGAACCCGAACAGCATACCTCCCACCGTGGCGATAAGCGCCACGAAGTAGGTATTCGCTAAAGCAGTGTTGGCATCTCAGTTATTCGAAATATAGACAAGGCGAACTTACTGATCTTTGGAAATCTAGACATCTTGAATGTGATTCAAGTCTCCTGGACTCTTCAAGACCACCCGGGAGTATCCAATTACCAGGAGAAATGGTGAATAGCAAAGCAGAAAATGAGGATAAGCGCACCCCAGACTGTGACCCAAGAGATCTGGGAGCGGAGGCAAGCTCTCATATATCTAGTAGTACGGTTACATGCGCCAATGCATCCTGACCACCTCGCCCAGACCATGACCAGCCTTTCGGGGAGGGCTCCCCACCTCCACAGCTGCCATGATGCTCTCGCTTGCGTGTTGAACTAGGATCTTGTTCAATGTGCTCGCGGAGACTTCCTTATGGGGGTCGTTTCTGAGCCGCCATTGTGCGATGTAAAGTCTTGACGAGCTGCCATAGGTGCAGAAATTCTAAACGACAGGGGCATCAAGGTCAATGATCGCAAGGAAGGATTCTGCTGGCAAATAATATGCCTCGGATGATACCAGCCAGTGACCGTAGCTACCCGCAATGGGGAAAGAAGGAGAGGATGATCTTGGCTGTGACACAAATTACAATACTTGTGGTTGAGAGAAACGCAACTGGACAAATATCTGGCTTCACGAGCGGTCTACAAGGTCGTCAAGGGCCTCAGGTCTTGGTATGGGGATTGGAAGCTTATGCGCACCAATTAGCTCAGCACTTTGATAGACAGCAGGCCATTTTCTTACCAACGGGCAACTGACCAACACTTGGCAACCCCAGAACCTCTAATAGGTACGGAGTAGTATAGTACGGAGTAGTTGTGGTCGAGAAAAACCGGCCCCTGTCAGGTATCGCACTATGTAAGTACTTGTCAAGCTTGTTGCCCGGCAACACTACAACTTTTCATGAGGAGAGATACAGGATTTTCTCGAAGGCACTGTAGACGGCCGGTAAGACATGAGCCCAGATTATAAAGATCTATTGATCTTTATTAATATATGTGAAGTCGTCACCTATTTTGCTGTTCAAAGATTAGGATATGCCAGAAACCAGACTACTTACATAGTGGTACCTGACAGGGGCTCTGAGCTCGAGTTTAGAGGCGGTCGTTTCTTCTCGGCATGAACACACCTGGGCAGGACGGTTTACTCTATTCGTCTTTGGCGGCCGGCATTGAGATGGATGGCCTTGCAGTACATTGTAAGTCGCCAAGGCTCTAGGAGTCGGAGACTGAGCCCTAGTTGTATTCTCCGCATCTTGGCCGTAACGTTCGTGATGGGAATCATATGTTCTACTAAGAAAGCAATTGGCAACGTCAATGAAGGAGGAACACATCTAACCAAGCAGCAATCGTATACAAAAGACCCGACAGATTTCATCATCATAGAAGATGTCGGGAGGACTGTCGGAGAACCGAGTAACGCATACTAACTAGGAATATTGTCATATTGTCTACTATTGTACTTGTACTGGCCCTGGTCTATAAATGGGGCGACACAACAGTCGATGTGATGCAGAATTTATTGGAGGTCATGCGACCATGTTGAATTATATTATGTATTGGGATATCGTTTCATCATAAGATAGGTATGACTAGGTAGCTACATATGTAGGTAGCAATGGGGGCACCTCCAAGCCTCACCTCGCCAAAGATGCAGGTCGGGGAAGAGCCTCGGGTCCGAAAGACACAGGCAGTAGCTGAGAAGCGGTCAGTCGTCACACACTCGTTCGTGCTTAGATGCAGTAGTAGCCTTACTTCTTCCAGGCGCATAACAACATAGTTGTCATCCTTGTCAAACATGATGATAGGGGTCTTCAAGTCGCAAAATTCCCTGATACTATTGCGTAGTGATGATGGCAGATGAATTAGTCCCCCCGACACTTATAGGCGGGCAGAGTGGTACTCACAATTGACGGCACATGCCGCAGGGGCTGGCCGGGGGAGAGATATCGGTGGCGACAGCTACAGCCTTGATGTTACGGTGACCCTCGGTCACGGCCTTGCCGAAGGCCACGCGTTCGGCACACGTCCCCACGGGGTACGAGGCGTTTTCCACGTTGGCGCCGTTGAAGAAGACGCCGTCGACGGAGAGCAGAGACGCGCCGACCCGGAACTGGCTGTACGGGCAGTAGGCGGTCGCTTTGGCGCCGACACAGCGCGTATGAAGCTCCTTGAACAAGGCTTCCGTAAGGCCGTGCTCTCTGCAGGTGGACTCGATCGCGGCCGGGTCCGCGCTGGACAAGGTCGGGGGTATTTGGGCTGGCATTCTCGATTTGATTGTTATGTTACGTTACGTACGTTACACCTTTGCGAGTGTAATTGCAATTGAGATCCAAAGTTTGAGCTACACCTTCGTAGAGTCGAGGCTTTTCTTATCTTTTCATACCCGAAATTCTCAGATTATCTATTATTATCTAGCAAACACAAATCCGGTTGAAGCGGGGGTGCTGAGATCTGGAATGCGCCGCTAGCCGGCCAAACCGTCAACATCGTCGGAATCACAACAGATCCCCAGCTGAAGCCGGACGAACTTTGTCTCAGCTACGATTCTCCTAATCAAAGGGATACAGGCTCCGACAATGTTCACTGCGACGAATAAAGCGCAATCAATATCCTGCTGAGTTTGCAGTTCCTAGATAACTTAGCTTGACTATCGAGAATTAACTAACTTGAGCACTACAGCCATAGAAAGAAAACACCACTCACTCACTCACTCGATCAATCAATTAATGAATCAATGCTCTAAACTCCGATGAATTTCATTGTACCAGGCTAGAGCTCTACCATATGACGCTGAAGAAAAGCTAAGCTACAGCTATAAGTACAAAGCTACCCCACACCAAAACCCAAACCCCAAACCCCAAACCCCGCTTGATTACAGACTCTTCACATTGATGCGTATATTTAGAACAAAGAACGATACAAAGAACAACTTGAACAAAATGCACGGGTATTTCGGCGTCACACACTGTCGCTCGCGCCATTCATTGCTTATTATACCACACTCCCTCCTCACAATGGTCGGCGCGGTGACGCCAGGTGGGCGATCACCGAAACCTGTAAGCTAAGAATGCCGGGCCGAAATCAGGTTTCTGCGTTTCTTGCACCACACCTGACGTCAATCGCGCCGCCGCAAAAAGAAGGAAGCTGGAAGGACCCTGAATTCCGCACGAAGCGGAACCATTATATACCCAAGGCCAGTAGCCTCGCGATCAGAGGAATCGTAGATCTGTAGTTGATTGAAAGCTAATCATAATTCGATAATCTGTGTTAGAAGAGCGAAGACACTAGCTATTGTTGAAAAATCATCCCATCTGGACCTTGTATAGCGGCAGCAGCAGCAGCAGTAGCATCGTCAATATCCACCATGCCTCAACCTTTTCATCCGGATGACTTCCCGATCAATAAGGACGTCGTCCTAGAGCCCACACAAGTGTTCTACCTCAAGAACGCAATCCACTTCAAGAAGGACGCGCAGATCTTCGATCTATCGGGGCGTCTGCGGCAGTCATGGAACGACTTCAGCCACGCGTTCCTCGACGAGGTGAGCGGCGTGGCGCAGAAGCTGAAGGAGGGCGGCCGGCCGTCGTACGAGATCTCGAGCTGCGGGAACATGATGCGGACGATCAAGGCCATGACGGACGGGCAGGGCAACAAGGTGTGCGACCTCAACATCACCTTCGTGTCGTTTGACAACTCGACGGTCAAGTTCCCGCCGGGAAGCGAGCACTCGCGCCACCACATCGAGATCTGGCCCGTCGACGACAACGGCAACGACGAGGCCAAGCACGAGGCCTTCGTCCGCCACAGCATCCCCCACTTCTGGGACATGACCAACGGCCGCGTCGGCATCCTCTACAAGTGCCTCAACCAGAAGCGCGTCGAGATTGGCCGCGTCGCCGGCTTCGGCTTCGACAAAGATGCCGTCCTGGTCCTGAACGGCGACGAGCTCGATGAGGTTGTCGCCCTCTCGACTTGCATCATTCTTCTGAACGGGCGCGACGCCATGGATGCTTGAGGCGCGGTAACGAGACGGCCCTCCTCACCGGCTAAATATGATGGTCTTCATTGACGCGAATAAGCAGGAACGGCAGATAAGCCAGGGGTTCAGGGGTTCGGCGTTTTCATTAGTTGCACTATCTGTAATTTTGGAATTGTATTATGTATGTACGAGTTATGTCATCTATGACCTTACGAGGTCCATCTTTCTCTTTAAATCTTCGCTGTCTCCAATAGAGAGTGATTTCTCCCTTATCCCCGATCTATTTCTGAGAAAATATGCATTCCACGCGGCTGCTTGTCGTTGCCTGTAAGGACTGGCACGTGCAACGCAACTTCGCGATTATTCTAAACCCCAGAACTCGTAGATTGCTTTCAGGGCACCGCGTGGATGCGTGAACGGGAAATTGTGTGCGCCTGGCACGATGCGCCAAAACACATTGTCCCTGCCTCCTATTAAGGGTAAGGCATCCTCCTCGTAGTCCTCGCGCTGAATTAGGTTGTCATCGCGTCCGATCAAAACGGCCGTGGTTCCCGGTTTCCGCTTGGCTAATAGCCGCCAATACTTCTGCTGCTCCATTAAAGGTGCATATCGAATAGTTGACATCATAGCCGGGACAAATCCTTTGTTGTGGTCAAGAGACCAGTGCACGAAACTGACGACCTCAAGCTCGAAAGGCGTCGGGCTTTCTTGCGTGGGCGGATCCACGGCCTCTTGCACGGCGACATCAACGAAATCCTCCTTCTCTTCGACGGGCGACAGCGTTTTGCTCGCCGCAGGTCGCCTCTTCGAAACAGCATTGTCAATGGGCGAGCGCAGACGGCTTTTCGTCATCCATGCCAGGAGACGCTCCGGCACGAGCCCAGACGTGAAAACTAAGCGGCTCAATCGGCCGATGTTTTCCGGACGGATGATCCCTGCGGGCGACAGCAAGATGAGAGACTCAACCATATCCGGGAAGGTCACGGCGAAGTTGACCGCAATCCCGCCGCCGAGCGAGTAGCCAATGAGATTGAATGCATTATTGCCCGTCCACGCCAGCGGCGAAGATGCCAGTACGAGCAGAATCTGCGACACGAAGAGCCGCGTGTCGTACTGCAACACTCTGGGTCAGTTATCACTATCTGGAGCGTAATTCTCGTTTCCTATAGGAAATTCACATGCTCTGGAAGCTTCCAAAAGAGAAGAAAGTGGTTACGAGAATCACGCACTGGTAGGTCGCCGGGGGCGTCGCTATATCCTCGCCCGAATAAGTCGAACATCAACACACGACACCCCTTTTCCACGAGTGGTTTTGCGATATCCGACAAGGTCATACATGACGTGCTAATGCCATGAATCAGGAGAACCTTTCGCCCATTCTCCGGCCCAAATTCATACACTCTTATGTTGCCGTACTATAGGTAGCTTATTATTAGAAGCGTCGCCACATGGAAACGGACAAGAGACATACCGGCGTGACGACATCTCTTGCTCCGGGAAAATGGTCTGTCCTATAAGTGGCCTTGGCCAACTCTTCCTTGGACAGCCTCGGCACACTGGTGGTGAGGGCGCCTGGGATGATCTGGGGCTTTCGCGGCCATAGCACAAAGCGCGTGAGTGAGGCTAGTGCCAGGGTGGTTACTACGGTGGTGGCAACAACCACGGTTGCTGTCGATTCGCCCGGCGGGCTGAAACACTTGGCCACTGTTTCCATATCGCGCCACCTTAGCTGACGATAGCATATGCGGTGATAGTAGGCAAGTAAAGCCGGCTCACGATCTTACCGAAACCTCGGCTTACCTTGTCGTCCTGCTAGGATCGACACCCAACGCGTGAGAGCGGTTGGGTCAAGGCTCAAATCGAATGAGTTACTATCGAAGAGGTAGGATATATTGATGCTGGATATAGAGCAACGAATGTAACACTTTATCAAGTGTTTGAGAGCTGTGAAGAATATGCTCCCTTGTTAGTTGATTGCTTCGATGCTGACTCGACGAGCCAATGTCACATGTAATTGCCAGGGTACATACACAATGGGCACACGTGCGGTTATCTCCATATTTATGTTATGCATACACTTACGTAGTCTATGCATTTAGACAGGTTATGCATAACATGAGCAATCAAGGTTCATCAGAACTCGAATCGAATTCATGAGAATCCTTCAAGATCCTTAATAATTATTGTATATTTTACCTTGAGTGCTAGCATGCGGACCCTTTCTGACAGTTTACTTCAACGACACGATAAGTATGCAATCTTGACCTCTTCATAACCTCTTCAACTATAGTAGGAGATCCTGTAGCTCTGTTCCAGAGTTACCGAGGGTTGGTGATAGTCACAAGATAGGATCCAGGGTGCTTCTTCCCGTTGGAATATTTTCTAGGGAGATAACACCATCGGCCTGAATCCGCCCTACCGAGAAATCGACTACCCTATGCAACGTGACTATTTGAGAACCTAGTACCCTTTTCACGCAAGATAACGACATGGGATTGAAGATATCCATGCGGCATCCGGCGCCCTATATGCAGGTCATGCAAGGCACACTATCTCGCATTGCATTACATCCGCTGAACGGGATCGCGACGAAATTAGGGAGCGACGGGGAATGAATGGTGAGCGCTGGGAGAAACCTCACCGAGGTATGGCCATCGCATATGAAGCGGGCAGCGAATAAGGAGTATAGCAGCACCTGAATATAGTGGCATCCCATGCCGTCGCACAAATTGATGGATAAATGGATAGATCGCTGGGAGGCGCGCATCCGTCCACAACTTCAGACCGACATGTTGTGTGTTTCCTGCAGCACGGGTCGTGTCCCGTTGATAAATGGATTTGAAACTGTCTTGATAGTAGACTTTTTCTTGCTTGGAAGTTATCTCGACGCGAATTTGGGTGTCGTGTTCACAACTCAATGCCAGTTTAATTACTCTCCCATGCCCACTATCCCTGGTGTTGTCGGTACTATCCGTGCGCCCATTGTGCAGTCGATCAGTCCGCCCTGCAGTAATATGGGACGACATCTGAGATCTGAGATGCGGATGATCGAGGATTGGGCTGTATATGCTGGGGGTGTGATCGCTTCTAAGTCGTGAGCCGCGTTGACATCGGACAAGATCTACCTCCGCGTCTCAACAGCTTCGAGAAGATATATAGTAGGGAGATAGGATGAAACTTTAGGTGAAGATCCGGGGACTCGACAACGAAGAAAATGTTTGCGAAGCGGATGCGCATAAGTCATCTCGGGTTGGCCATGGCGTGAAGTGGTAAAGCGTAGTATGGTGTTGGAGATATCCGTATCTTGAACTTATGTTCTTGTAGAACTAACCGTTCTCAAACCGAACTCAACTTAGATGCAAAAAGTTATTTAAGAGTTTTGAAAGGTTTATTACATATTAGTACTCCCACGTGCCGAATCGTATCGGTGGTTCGTCTGATTTGCGCTTGTTTATCAGCCGTCCATCCAAAACAATCAAGGGTGGTTTCGAAAGCAACCCCTGGATTGAAATATTGAGTGAAATACCATGTTCTTAGGAGAAAAAATAGGCATTATAGCAGAGCCCTAATGTTATTCCGGTGTATCATGCCGAAAAGAATCATTAGGTCGTCATCGACTGAATCTATGAATCTTGAGCAGGTTGTGCAGTAGCCTACGAGTGTCGATATGACATAGTAGCTCGTCAATATGTCCTAGATCGTCACTAACTGACTTGCCACCGTTACTATATAGTTGAATCCGAGTGATTTAGTTAAGGGAAGGGGCTTCCATTGAATGGATCATGCTATAATCTGGCCGTATTTGAATGAGTAGGTGAGCGATGGTACTAGTAAAAAGAGCCATTTTTTGAATCTGTAAAATCTATGATCTAAAGGAAGGGACTACGTGTAGTCTACCATTTTAGTTTTACGCTGTCTTGACTTCGTTTTTTCCTTATGTCAATGTGTCGGGAAGAGCCCTTACCCATTGTGTAGAATCTATGGAATGTCAGTGGTCCAGGAATACGTACCACATAATGGAGTGAGTCCTGAAAATGCGTGGCCAAGGTATGCATCATTATTATCATGAACACTAGTGGTACAGTCGAAGCCGCATAATCGAGGCCGCAAGACGTGAGGCCTTCTAAATTTTACATTTACATATTCCGTCACAGCATCTCAAGTTGTCTGATACGTTTATCAGTCCGTCATGTGAAACTAGGTCGCGAGGTGGGCGACGGTGGCGACTCATTCTCAGGAATGGAAGTCATACTGTAGTGTGTTAATGTCTTCTGGTAACTGGCCCTCGTACGATCTAGAAGCATCATGTGACAATAGCATTGTACTGTGGCGAACGACTATCGCGACGCAGTGATGTGGTTGGAGCAACCGGTCCGTCAGACGCCCACTTCGTCCCGGAACTAGTAGTAAGTATGAAGAGCATAAAATGTCGAACGGCAGATATCCTCACTGTCGATCCGGGGTTGCCACAGTTCAGGTGGTGGTCAAAATAGCGCGGGGTTTGATCGTCAGTTGCCAACGGTTGTAGTTGATCCTCGTTTTCTGCGTGGCCTCGATCGTCAACTAATCAATCGGGATGTGGAGGTTGCATTAGCTGGGTACCAATTTAGATGCAAGGGGTCCGACGACAAGCGCTTGATCGCCACACAAGGTCGTTTCCAAGGAGGCAAACAGTATTGGTAATTAGCAAATACCGATTCTGGGCTAATACTTCATCCGTAAGAGGCAAACGGACTGCTTGAACGAGGTTATTAGAGAAGTGGCCAAACCCGGGATATTGTGAAGTATGGCTCGCCCTCCAGGCAAAGCTTTATATGATGCAGGAATACGACCCAAGAACGAGCATCATGCCTACACTAAGCGATAAGACGTAACACCACATGAAGCTCAGCAGACCCCCGTACCTAGTTTGCGCTAACGGAAGTAGAAGCTTGTATCGATATGCTCCGAGGCAGGGTAAACCTATAGTGAGCCGCATAAACAGTCTCCTCAGGAACACGGCAGTTGACAGCATTATCTGATGTGTCTAGAGGCTCCGACCCAGAGATCTCTCGTTTTCGTAAGCTACTGTACCCCAGATCTTTGGTAGGTTGCCGAGAGTACCCCTGTTGTCTTGGGCATATCTGATCTGGAAAGAAACCCGTCGTTCCAGAGTATCATTGAAGCTTGGACGTCGTGTCCGGTACCCAACCCGAAAATTACGTCTTCTCTAACGGATTGCATAGCACATATCTTCTCTACTAACACGTGGAAGATATGAAGTATTTCTTCTGCCTTACCCACTCTGCCTTACCGAATGAAACATCGGGACTTTCTTAAACATCGTGGAGAATGCGCGTCTCTCTCATCCTGGCTGCATCTATGTGAGATTGACGTTGGTTGGCGAGGAACGCTTCGGCATATAATAAACTTCCTTTCATAAGCGAAAACTAGGCAAAACAATTACTGTGGGCTGTACAATAACGGAGGATACGCATGCGTAGTTGTTTCCATACAAGATAGTAAAAGTTCCACAAGCCGGTAACACTCGGAGGCACGAGACGCGCGCATACCTGTATGTTTTAGACTCTGGAACATAATGGTACGGCGTTCAGATATTAAGATCTCGTCGAGGCCGCGTATTTCCTACGGCCGGACATAAAAATTTGGCGCCTCGGTAGTTGTTTAATGTCCTTGTTCCACCACCCTAGAGACGCGATTGCGCGGGATGGTGTACCTAGATCCGCGTCAAAGGGCACTCGCGCTACGGATGCGCTATTCTATTTATTTTATCGTAGAGAAGCGGAGGATCCCTAGATTGCGTTAATACGGGGACCGATGATAATGGCGTTTACGATTCTGTCTCCACGACGCCATCATAATTCGATCCGTTCACGAGACGCATGATGCTAGCTCAGCTTCGCGAGCATGATGTTATCTCTAGGCCAGCACAACATTCAGGAAGGAGAGAAAAGCTACACCCCCAAGTCTAGGAAATCATAATACACATAACAACAAGCTCACTATCCTAACAGAAGCATGGTTGTTTCACCGGACGGTATGAACAGGTACGGATGCCACCTCACAACCATGCCTCACGTTAGCGCTCTTGTGATGCCAATGAGGCTTGGTCGCGAGACGCATTCCTGCACTCCTACCGCAACCCGCAGCCCGCAACCTGCACCACAATGTCAGGGCGCTGGCGTCTACCAGCAAGAGAATCTTAGGTGGGCCGACCACTGGCAAAAGTATCGGACTTTGTGATCTCTGTGGTTAGATAGTATGTTAGTGAAAATCTAGCCGAGCCGGCGGTGGACTCTCGGCCCAGTTATCCGTTGTCGGGATAGCGGCTTACGCTGCAACGTCAATGTCTGAGCGCACCCTATGATGCTGAGAACATAGATAGTTTGCCTCCCTCTATTGTGTAGTTTGGTATCTGCTTAATTAATTAGGTAATGGCAAAGTAAGATGTATCGTCAGAATTGTCGTCTGACGTAGGCGATGAGGGTCATTCGTGGTCAATTCGAGTATAGGTGTATCAGGCGACAGCCTGAGGGATTCAAGGCTCACTCAGCCCTCCTCGTTTCCTAGCCCTATAGAGTGTATGAATTTGCCATGCTGTTCTGAACCTTAGACTGCATGCTTGCAACGTAGGCCTCGCCGCCATTTACAACTACGCTTATAAACTAGTGGCCACTGTCGTTGGCACACACGTAGCCCGAAGTTCAGTGCCCTTTTCGAGTGCCCCTGAGCTTCCTGTTTTCGTCGGTTCTTTCATCCCACTACCGTAATAACAAATATTGTGACGGCAAAGAGCGCCATACGCTGCTGACCCTCCGTTCACCGGGTCATTGACATCAGCGGATTTGGAAACTAGTAATCCGCGGCGAGTCGTATTTCGGCTGTCTATAAACGCCCGATTTCACGAACAAAAAGTGTGAAGCGTCTGACGAAGTTTGAATGCGTTGGCTTGGCGTAGGCGGATTTACATAGGTGACTTTTCCGAAGGTGATTCTCACCTACTACGGAGACTGGTACCGCCGTTAAGCTTATCAATGGCCGGCAGTTGAAATGGTAACGGCCAGACGCCCTGCAAAGCATCGATCTATGGTTTGAAGCCAATGTGCATCACAGCTTGGGATCCAAGTCTCTATATCTCAGGGTCCTAAGAACCTATTTGATACGATGTTGTTGAGCGCGTGCTATGTATCAGAGTACATTAGTTACATTGGTACCGGCACTTTTCTTTCTATAGGCAGCCAATAGGAATCCTTTGCGACAATAAGCTTGTCCACGAAGTTTGGTACAGCCAGGAAGGGCGGTCCGATCACCGGCTCCTTTCGGCGATATCGAGATCCTTTCCCCAGATTCTGCACAACAAGATAGCAAAGCTGCGTATCAGCGCCCTGTCCGCGCCGGCGTTCTGTCTAATTGTATCCTGACATTCGTTCGCATGATGTCATTAATTATACACCAGTAGATTTCCCTATCCATATTGACAATTTCATGAACGGTGTTATAGCAAGATGAGAGCGAACTTTGTTTGCACAGTCTTGTCCCCCGTAACGGCCCCCGGATCTGACATCAATTAATCTATCCCCACACTTTGACAGCAGGGATGATCATACCCTACTACGGATTAGCTAACCAAGGCGTCTTGACCTGTAAGAGTACTCGGAATTACTGGTAGGCGAGGGTAGGCACTGCAAGTAACTCGGTGACATCCGAACGAGACAACCCACCAATACAACTTCTCTCTCCCTTGTCCAAGGGAAAATTATCTTTCAAGTGGGACTCAATACCTGGTCTACATTATACTTACACTATAGAGTACTCCGCTTCGTGCAATTCACCCTTGTTTTCTTGGTCGGGGTTTCAATGACATCTATAGCTTAGTGTACCTAATCATCCGTTTTTCAAATCAATCTAGCTTTGGTAAATGAAGATGTATAGAAGTCTCATACGCTGATATGAACTCGAATAGCATCTGCGTCTACCTATAAAAGTGGCATAATATAGGACATGACAGGGCCGATTTACCTAAGTATTGCGGCCCCGTGACGGCAGATCGAATACAACGGTCTAGCTTCCTGGCCCGTGCATAGTAAGAGAACAGAGTGCCATTCCTGCATGCGGGAAGTAGTTAATCGATGTGATGCATATGCACATATGCAAGCGCCATATGGTGAGCCTGCATGCCCGTGAGGGGCTGGCGAACGAAAAGGTCAGGAAGGGCGGAGAAGCCTGGCCGCCGTGAGGGGCTCGTCGACCCTCTGCAGCTCAACTTGGTCGATGTGTCAGAAGGTTTGGTGGAGGAGGTGACGCTTAGGGAAGGTATTCGCCGGTCCGTCTTGGCAGTGATCAGAAATTAGAATGTCGTGATACCAAACTCTAGACTACTGTTTTGGGCTATCAGTTTTCCAGGAAAGGCTGAGTCGCACTTACAAGGACAACGCGCGCCGCATTATGCATGGAACGATTGTTAGCTCGTGAAACCGCGCATAAATATTGTGTAATTGAGCTCGATAGGGCCAATCAAGTTTCGACAATGAACATGACCGAACAGCGAGAGACAAGGTTTGCTACGAGACGGTTGGGTCTGAAAATATAATTGATGTTTGTAAATGGACTCCTGACGAACTTCGACATTGAAGTAACTAAAGGTGCCTACTGTAGTCTCACTAGCTACCTCGACTACCCTGGTCAATCAATGTCTCTCTAGATAAAACCTTCTAGAGGCTGTTTCAAACCGTGCGGATATTGCCGCGAGACCTGCATGAGCACCGTTGTCAAAGTAGATACATGTCGCGACGACTGCCCATGAGTCATCAAGCAACAAACTATCACTAACAAGTTGTATGTCAACATTCATGTGATGCGCTTCCTCAAACACGGTCAAAGTGAGACGAACATACGCACGGCATACGGCATACAGCATACGGCATACGGCGAAGATCTTGCCAGACCCCCGATGCAACGCTGGCATTGTCAGTGCTCTCACCACCAACCTATCACCACCTAGACTACAGAGTACAGTATAGCTAGTGATCAAATCCTACTCAGGTCTATCTCGAAGGCAAGATAACCTAGTTTGTGAGTTGCGAGTCGAGGAGAGTCACTCAAACACGAAAACCGATGCCATGTCTGAAATGCTACCAGTTTAAGTGAAAGCCCATCGAGTAATTGCTAGGTGAAAACCCCTTGAGACAGCCAAGGACAGAAAACAATACTATAATAAAATACGATGTTTGGTGAGAAGGGTGCTTTCTCTCAGGCCACGAACTACCGAAAGCGAGGGCTGACAGTCTGCCAAGACTGCATGGGTTGCATCGATCGCCATGGATGGCACGGATCCGCTGGAAAAGCTGGGGATGAGCAACGCTTTTCCTCCTCGGACTTCTTTGCCCCCGTAATATATTGGCGCTCCGTAAACCGATCCGGATCCTAGAGGCCCTTTTCGTCGCCGGTATTTCGTGACCTTGCCAATCATGACAACCACAGGGCTATCGGATGAACGGGGTTTTGCAAATGGTGTAGGTCGGAACGTCTGCCTCATCATCATCGTCCATGCTAAAAGAACACACTAAACCCCTAAGCACCTTAGGCCAAGAGGACTAGACTCAACATAATAAGCGAGGGCGCCAGCAGCTCTCTGCCGGGAATGGCCGTATTGAATGGAAGTACGTAGATGAAATACGACTACTCAGTTTCATCGGCCAGGCCAGATGTCTACATGAATTGCACAGGTGAGCTGGTCCAGATGGACTCGTCTAGCAGGCCCACGAATCTTCGCCGTCGGCCCTGGTCTACATTACAGTACAGTATGCATATACTGAGTCTGAGTCCCGTCGACGGCATCTTGACTGGTGGGTCATCGTGCTGCTAGCCCAGCCGATGCGAATGCCTGGAATGCCCACATGTCGTCTCCCACTTCCTTGCCCGCTTCCTCCGAGCCAGTCAAATCCTTGTCTCTAGCCGTTCTCTAGTCACGAAGCGGGCCATATAACAAGCAAGACCGAGGTGCGGTTCCCCCCCAGAAAACGACCGTTCTTGAAACGCTACCAAGCTTCTGACCCTACCGCCCCAGTCAGTTAGTCACTTCACTTGCCACAGCATAGCATTGTGCCGTCGTCGTATATTAAGGACAATATATACTTACGCTGCCTCTCCATATTGCCCTGGTAAGAGAGGGACCTCCCCTCGCCAATCGAAGCGGGTTGGAGAAGGCTAGGAACCCCTTCTTTACATGCATGCCAAGCGCGCGGAATTGCGAGCAGTCGTTGAAAAGGTGGACAACCCAGACCTAGGACATCGCTTTGATCAGATCGGACATTTCTGGTCTTCCTTTGGTCCATCGTCCCTCCGAACCTGCCAGAAATCCCTGGCGTTAACTCAGTGGCTATTATTACAAGTCCGGGAGAGGGTACTGAGGTTTCAGTCACAGACGCTCGACGGAACGTGGCAGATTAGCACACCAAGTCCTGACTGACTGAGCTGTCAGACCCCTGGATATCGTCCATCACCCATTCATCTGCACTCCTACACGCCAACCCCGCTACCCGCCTGGTATCCTGCGTATCCTGTATTCTTTGTGGAGAGCTGTGCCGTCCGTCCAAATCGTGCTGATCATTTTCTCTGCTTGCTGTCTTAAGTCCACCATGCAGATCACCCTATCATCATGCTTATGCTTCTAGTTCCATCATTAAGAAGAGGTTGCCGGTCCGTTCCTTAGTCAAACCACCATCCCGGGGACACTATAGTCAAAGCGAGGAAAAATAGTATAGCTACTATTCCGTGGAGCATATAGCTCTACCCATCGCGCATCTTCTCGGCTTTGTTGAGAGTTCAAGCACTCTGGATGCACCCACACTTCACCCAACTGCTCGCACTCGTTCGAAGTCTACAGGTTTCTGCCATGGTCATCTACTAGATAATTATATCGAATTAAAAACACTTTTCTTCTTAGACTGTTACGACAATCAGACTATTCAAAAATGCTGTCGAACCCACTTCAACGGTTCTCCCCATATCATTCGATACCGTCGAATACCATCTTGTCCAACGCTCACGTCCCTGGAAGTCACCTGCATGCAGCTGGTTTGGAACCATTCGGTCATGGACCGCAATACGCTCTGCAACACCTTCAACAACATGTCGGCATACACGCCCCTCATCTCACAAGAGCACCTCAGCAGAAGCACCGCCAACATCCATATGGCGGGCCCGGTACGAGAGCAACGGGGTCTTCAGGACCCATTAGGAGGAGGATTAGTAGGGCGTGCGACCAATGCAATCAGCTTAGGACGAAGTGTGATGGACAACATCCATGTGCTCATTGCATAGGTAGGATGATACTGCTTTTTAGGTGCTAGATGTTACGAGCGCAGCTGATAGCCAACAGAATTCGGACTTGGATGCGAGTATATTCGCGAGCGGAAAAAACGTGGAAAGGCGTCGCGGAAAGATCTCGCCCAACAAGCGGCAGCACAAGCGGCTGCGGCTGCAGGTCAGAGTGGCCAAAAATCGCCCGAGCACAACGACGAAAATGGGTCGAGTACGGAAGGCCGCACGGAAGATGCTGCCTCAAAGCAGGATCAGCAGAACGAAGCATCCGCTAAGGTTATGGCCGAGATTGACGATGATTCTATGGACCGCAGCCAGAGGACGGGGAGTCTCGACAGCTTAGCTGAGTTCGGCTCTCAACAGGCCAACTTGGTTAACCACTCCATGACGTTGGACAGGGATCACATGGAGAGCCCAGCACCTCTGGACTTCAATGGCTACGGGAGCATTCATAATCCATTCGACAGGCAGACGATCAGCCAGCTAATGGGAAACCCGTCACATGGAGCTTACGGATCTGGCCAAGGTGGCCTATCGAACTACCCTGATCTTCCATACTCGCTTCAGGCTCACAGTCCAACTGGCTATGGTACCAATCATTCGGCAGGGTTTCGTATGGAAACCAGTCCAATTGGCACATACCCGCTCGGCGGAGATTCTGGCTCGCCCGGATGGATAAACATAAATTCACCACCGCCTCAATATCAAACACACATCCCACAAAATACCTATCACCAACAGCTCAGATACCCTGTACTAAACCCTCTTTTACCGCATCTAGGCAACATAATCCCCGTCTCCCTTGCCTGCGATTTGATCGATTTGTACTTCTCAAGCTCCTCATCAGCTCATGCTCATCCAATGTCACCGTACGTTCTAGGGTTCATCTTCAGAAAACGATCATTCCTACATCCGAGCAAACCCCGGCAGTGCCAACCAGCGTTATTAGCGAGTATGCTCTGGGTAGCCGCCCAGACGAGCGACGCTCCCTTTTTGACACAGGTTCCGTCAGCGAGGGGCAAGATTTGCCAGAAGCTCCTGGAGCTGACTGTCAATCTATTGAAGCCTTTGATTCACACATCGTCGGGCGATACATCACCATTATCCAGCCCCGCCATTGATGGCGTTTCTCTCGGTGGTCTCGGGGTAAACCTTCCAAATTCCATGAACATGGAAAACATCAACGGAGCAGACCCGGGAGCTTTTGGAGCAGCTGGATCACTAGATGATGTTGTTACATACATACACCTAGCAACGGTAGTCTCGGCTAGCGAGTACAAAGGGGCCAGTATGCGGTGGTGGAATGCAGCATGGTCTCTTGCCAGAGAACTGAAACTGGGTCGAGAACTGCCTCCGAATGCATCATCAGTAACTCATGATGTGAGCGAAGTTGATGGCGGTGACATGACGGCCGAGCTTGAGAACGAAGGTAGCAGTGATGCCGTCAGTGAAGAGGAACGCGAAGAACGGAGGCGGATATGGTGGCTTGTCTATGTCATGGACCGCCATCTAGCTCTTTGCTACAACCGGCCGCTTTCTCTACTCGATATCGAGTGCTCCAGTCTGCTCCAGCCCATGGACGACACGGAATGGCAGAACGGAAACTTCGGCTCGTTCGCGACGGACCCTGCCCTAGGCGACGAGTTGACTGAGGAGGATGGTCGATCTCGCGGGCCTCAGTTCAAGTGCACTGGCCACAGCATATTCGGCTACTTCCTACCTCTGATGACCATCTTGGGCGAGATTGTCGATCTCCACCATGCCCGCAATCACCCACGATTCGGCGTCGGCTTCCGCCCGGCGCGTGAGTGGGACGATCAGCAGGCCGAGATCGTCAGGCATCTCGAGACGTACGAGGAGAGTCTGAAGAACTTCGAGCAGCGCCACTTTAACGCCAGCTCCGAGGACAAGAACGAGCAATCGGCCACATTGGAGATGCCTTCCGAGCTGGACCATCTCGACTCGTCGTCCGTGCGCTCCGCACACACCAGCACGTCACGGATGACGGAATCCGACATCCAAACCCGCATCGTCGTGTCCTACGGCACGCACGTGATGCATGTGCTGCACATTCTACTCACCAGCAAGTGGGACCCCATCAACCTGCTGGACGACAACGACCTGTGGATCTCGTCCCAGAGCTTCATCACCGCTACGGGCCACGCCGTGTCGGCTGCCGAGGCGATCAGCAACATCCTCGAGTACGACCCGGGTCTGGAGTTCATGCCCTTCTTCTACGGCATCTATCTCTTGCAGGGCTCGTTCTTGCTACTCCTCATCGCCGACAAGCTCCAAGGCGAGGCGTCCGCCAGCGTTGTCCGTGCCTGCGAGACCATCATCCGCGCCCACGAGGCCTGCGTCGTCACGCTGAACACTGAATATCAGGTATGTCGATCCTATAATTTCGTATACCGTACCTTATCTCATCCCGTCCCTCTGTGCTCCTCCCGCTAACATAAGTCTCGATAGCGTAATTTCAGTAGAGTGATGCGTAGTGCCCTCGCCCAGGTTCGCGGCCGGATACCCGAGGATCTCGGCGAGCAGCACCAGCGACGCCGTGAGTTGTTGGCCTTGTACCGCTGGACTGGAGACGGCAGCGGCCTGGCCCTCTGAATAATGACTGTGACGTTTTTCTCACTTATAATGCTCTCTTCTTCATCATCAGCGTCATCATAAATACCCCTTACTTGATGAGACGGCGTTCAATTGATTTTTGAATTTCCGTTTCTGGTGTCCAGGTTAAGGTTGCGAGGTACTTGTGGGTATCAAAAAAATGGCAACAGGTTTTGTGATGGGCTAGCCTTGTTTTGCTCTTGCTTACATCCGGGGCCTAAATTGCGTTAAAAGACAAAGTCTGGCGAGGAGTCTGAGTTCATAATGTGTTGGTGTCAATCTTGTTTTTGAGTTGTCTGTCCACCTTGTTACTTCCTCTTGGTTCGGTTTGAGTGAGTCCGATATTGGAAACTTGAGGGAGGTCGTTATACACCTCGTTGGAAGTTGTAACCATAACTGAAGAAGAGTTTTTTTCGCGCTGGGATTCCTGTCACTCCTTTGTCAAGCCGACTATTCTCGTCTAGGTTTCTCAAGTTGCACAAGTTTGAGAACCAGAAAGATGTTCAATTAAGTATATAAATTAAAATACGATTTAAAGTCCCACTTCAGAAAACGCGGACGGAGCTGATATCTTGAAGAAACATGATATGAGCTCCCATGACCAGATGATACCCATGTTAGTCAGTATTTGTCAACTCAGCATTCAGGCTCTTTTCAAGAAGCTTACCGAAGCGCAACCCACCCAGCACTCTGGGTCACCACGCGCAAGCAAGAGGGAGAAGAAACTCAGCAAGTAGCCAATGACGCCGGAGGTGATAGGAGGCGGCGTCAGCTCGCTACCAGGGAACGCAAGATCCCAGAATAAGACATATTCCGGTGTTGGCTATTTTCTATCAAAGTCATTTATTTGGCCCAGTTGTGAGTGGCTGATGCAACCAGACCCCTCTCATGTCGCCATGTTGTTAATACATTATCGCCCTTATCTTGGGATGTCCACGCAAGCCAGAGTGATGTATAACATTATTGGCCATCGGAATGTGCTCACTTAGAGCAAGCTAGACGTGTTGAGGGTTTACAATGTCGTCGGCGCTTGACGTACCGGGGAAAGGACGGGGCTAGGTTGTCCCGTTATCAAGCCTTCACACCACAGGCGACCTCATAAATTAAAAATGCGCGGCGTGATTCCGAGAAAAAGATATGTTCAGCTCCGACGGGGCCGGAAACGCATATAGTTAGCACTACGTCGTCTCCGTATCCCATTGGTGGAAAATCTGTACACATGCAAGTGTTCTACTCTTCTAAGAAAGTCCATAAAACATGCCCCAAAGAAAACTCCTGCCGTTGCTAGCATTCCACTATATTTTTGTTAGATACACTTGGGAAAGGGGAAGATACGGCCAAAGAATAAAACTGATGCCCGCTGCGCAAGTTAAAAATTGGCAGTAGCAAAGCAACGAATCAAGAATGCTTAAATTAATATTTAGGTTGAAGCGACAGGAATGCATGAGCTTGACGCGGGCTAAAGCTTGGTGTAGTCGCACTTCATTTATCGACGCAACCATAGGGGGTCTATATTTAGCTATTTTTCTATTACAGGTTTTCATCTACAACGGGGAATTGGCCTGTGAACACATTATATGATATTCATGCATAGATGCTCAACATTACCGCGATCACGGGTTAACTCTGAGGTGCAGAGTTGATTAGAATTTTACTTATCTAGTGGAACGAACTATTAAGAATATCATTTCATGAAGAGCAATGCATGCCCAAAGAGGAGCAGGGCTAAGAGTGTCACCAGGGTTGGAGCTGCGGTACCACTGGCTTTATGAGTATAGACTAGCCTAGATATTTTGGAGTTCTTATTTAGTGTGAATAAAGGGACGATCTTACAATCAGAAGTCTGTCATCCTGAGGATGCAGATGAAAATGCAGCGACCGTTGGACGAGAATGTGATTTATACATGGAGGGACGGTGATGATGCAGCTATACAAAAGTGATAAATCAACAAGGCTCACGGAGCTCTTTTCACCTAGAAACAACGATATGGAACCTGCTCGCGTATAGTTGCTCAATTTTCTTTAACCTTACTTTTATACTAGTTCATTTCCACGCATCTTGAAATTTAATAATATAAGATAAGCAAGATCTAAATTATCGACTCAATCTATCTACCCTCCTATAATTATTCAGAGTTCCCTTGCCTAGATAGCACCGTGCCCACCCGGAGACCTACCTCACATATATATACCCCTCTATTTACGATGATAATGAATACGGGTGCCGTAATGTGTAATACAGGAGCTTGGAACGATGATGATTGAGTGAACCGGGTGATTACCTTCAGTGTTATGAGCTTTAAACGCCTAAAGTAGAAATCATCGACTTGTAAGACTATTCTCGGGTAAATCACGCCTCGTCTTTCACCTTATACCTACCTACTTATATAATAGTAGTACTAGAACTTAAGGTCTTCTAGAAACCTGTCTAGTTACATATGTAAATAAGGCATGAATAATTTCAGTAGATAGGATGGCTATTTGCACATGTGTACCTACTTAAGGTTTATGGTGGGGTTCAGGTCCCTGCATGCAAGCCCATCGGTATCAATTAATTGAGGGGTCGAAGTATTTTGCGAGATCTACCCGTGTAGCACCACCCCACCTGATCTAACTACCTGATCAATAACAAGCAGGTGTCATTGAGAGTGAGCCGACTCAAGGTCAACAAGTAAGGTTGTTGTTACGATATCCATACGCTAGCGTACCTAGCTAGCCCTAGCATCCAAGAATGACTACTACCCAAGAGAGCAAGAGGCGTGCCGAGGCGCTAATTCCCAAGTTTAAGTTCGAACGCATCTTGAACCAAGGTAGGCCCCCCGTGCGATTTATATACAGAGTGAGGCTGACTTGCCGTAGATGGAGCCGGTCGACGCATCAATCTTTATGGCCAAGTGGACTCGCAACCTGCCCTTCTGATCCTCGAACGAGCTCCCTTCCCCGATGCACCCGAGTACCTGTCCGCCCTACCCGCCAACCTGCGTAGCATAACGAATCTGGGAAACAATGACATCTACTCCTGGTTCTTGGGTTCCGGGGGCCCCATCCTCCAGAACGACGAGAAAGACAAGTTTGCCGACTTCAAAATAGACCTCATCTGTCCTTGCACCGATAAGCATATCAAGAAGCACAGCCGCCAGGGTTTCCGCTTCGTGACCGAGACGCCCGAGATATACCGCGACAAGGTGCGGCCATTCATGCAAGCCAACCGCGAAGAGGGCCGCCTGAACTGGGTCTACAACATCATCGAGGGGCGCAAGGAAGTTGAGGACGTGATATACAGGACGCCATTGGGGCGGGATGGCGACGAGGGCTTCTTATTGCTGCCGAATCTGCACTGGGATCGCAAAACGATCGACGCGCTACACTTGCTAGGCATCGTCGAGCGCCGGGATATTTGGAGTCTGCGGGACCTGAAGAAAAAGCACCTTCCCTGGCTCAGACACATGAGAGCTAAGCTGATCGACGCGACAGTCAAGACGTATCCGAAGATCGAAGAGGATCAGCTGAAGCTGTTCTGCCACTACCAGCCGACGTACTATCACTTCCACATTCACGTCGTTCACGTCATGTTGGAAGCGAACTCGTCACAGTCGCTGGGAAAAGCAATCGGTATGGATAGTATCATCGAGCAGCTCGAGAGTATGATAGGAGACGAAGAGACAGGCATGGAAAGTATTTCGATAGGTTATACGGTAGGCGAAGCGTCAGATCTGTGGACGGATATATTTGAGCCTCTCAAGAAGAACGATGGAGCTTCTCTATCGCAATGACTAAATCGTTGACCGACGCCCCGCTGGGGCAGTCTTTCCACTCTCCGCCATCGCGTACGCAGTATGTCTCGTCGTTTAAGCGGACCGTGCAGCTCGTCTTCACGCCTAACTGTAGTACGAACGTGAGTTAGTGACCCATGCAGATATTTGGTTCAAGATCAGGATGGAACGTACGCTGGCAGATCTCTTGACACTTTCACGTAGCATGGCCATGCCGAAAGCGCCGTCATCCCTGGTGGCGCATTCGTTGAGCTTCTCGAAATCGACGGCATGCTCGAGCGCGCAATCCTCTACCAGCTCGCGTTGAGGAATTGCCGAGTAATCCTTGGTCAAGCACATAGTGAACCCCAGCCATATCTTGGGGTCTGGATACAACTGGTGAGCACATAATTCAATAATGTTTCCCATACACTCGCCGGGCCCATGTTTGCATTCGACACCGTCGTTTTCAGTCGGCGTCCCAATGTAAGTAAGCGTAAAGTTCACTTTTTCGTGTACTCGGATCATAGCTGGGAGAAGCAACTCCTTTAGACAATCTCGCGTGTCGGGGCACTTGCTTATGATGTGCGCCTCCAGCGGAACTAAGCCTCGGGTGGAGACGGCTGATACAGCATTTTTGGTGTCATGCTCGGTGGGAGAATCGGCGGACTGGGCTGATTTGAAGCGAGGCGGCAGCGAAGCGGTAGTGAATGATGAGAATAGGCCAAAAGCGTACAGCCCGTATATGGTTACGGCGCTGAGCAAGAGTAGCAGGACCGGTCGATGGCGGCGGCGGGTTCGGTTCCGTATCGACCGCTTGTCCTCCACTACAGCGATAAAAGTCAGCGACTACTGTTCGGTGTAGGACCTCGAATAACACGACCACTGATGCGATAGCCAGCCCTAGCGCAGGAGAAGGGGACTAATAACCCGCGGCGATACTTACTGAGGGGAAGGGTAATTTTGGCGGCCATGATGCTCTGGTCGATTCAGGTACCTGGATTAGGGGATTCAGAGAGTACTGTAGGTGGGATATACAAATCTAATTTGCCGAGTAAATCATAATGATATGTATAATACAAAGGGGGGGTGTTAAAGCCGTCGGCGCGAAGCAAGGTTGCGGCGACGATAATGGAGACTATAGAGTCGAGTAGGTAGCGATGGAGATGATGACGGATCAACGCCAACGAACATGGGGCGCCCCTTAACTAATTCCGAAGAGAGAGATGGCCATATACCTACCTACCTTAGGTACCTACCTATAACGGCAGGCATGCAGCTGACCCAGAGCACGTTATACACGATCAGGGTCTACACTACCCGGCCGTTGGGGGCCGCCTTAGCGGAAAGCTTACCTATAGCCAATCAAGTTGCTTTCTTTTGACTGCTTGGTAGCGTCTGACAAGTACAGGTCGTCCTACAGCATATATATGTTGTCTCAGATAATTGAAATTACCCTACGCACACCACACTGCAACAATGAACCAGCAAACCGGAGATATCACCTTGCCTCTTTTATTTTAGCTGTCAATAACTATACCTATTGCACAACCCCCTGCAGAAACATTGCTACTTACCTACCTACCTAAGTCAGGTACTGAGAGTTCAAGTTCGTACTACATTCCTCACCCCACTACTGTGCACTACAGGTACCTCTTACGTCTATACGATGTACATAAGGTATCATAGTATCTTATGTATAAGTAGATCGGTGACTCAAGTACTCATTCTGATACTCTTGTATGTAGGTAATGCATCGGACCTCGAAATCCCAGCTAAGCCCCTGACATGTTGCGTGATAGGTGCATGATTTGGCCTTAATATGTCTGTTCGTTCTAGACTGCCCACCCACCTGGATGCTCGTATATGGCAGTGCACATAACCTGATCTGACTTGAACCTGGTCCCTAGACTCACTTAGCTTCCCTCCACGCCGATCAGGATCTACCCAGCACCTAAGTATTTCCCCCTGCAACTGCAACGTTTCCAGAGTCGGCAATTCTCCCTTGCTACATCTGCATCCTCACTGCAGTACGTCGGTCCGTCTACATACACACACACACACACATACACAGTTACATACCTACATAAGCACATTCTTTATATGCACTACAACTTCATCTCTCAGACGTATATAAACCGTAGGCCAGACCAGCGGGATCGACCATCGTCGGCTGCGTGCTCTGTTCCTCGGAATTAATCTAGCAACCAACCCCGTCTTTGCCGCTTCTTATACGCTACCCATATATGTAAGTTATATGGCAAACGGATGGCACAGAACAAAGCATCAACAGACAACATGTCAACTTCGGTTCCCATCACGCCGGAGCTGGAGAATTTTCTCAAACCCCTTCATATTGATGTTACAAAAGCACACATGCTCGCACATGAGTTGCATCAGACCTTTCGACATCTGGCTGCGGAATCCCTGACACAATTCCTGCCAACTCCTATATCAGAGTCTATTCTTCGTCCGACAGAAGGACGCGAGAAAGGGCGGTATGTTTATTTTTCTTGCTTTCTGGCCGACTCACTTGTCAGTTTCCCAATCGCTAACTATTTTGATAGATACCTTGCCATAGACATGTACGGTCCACAAAACTAGCAGCTTCGTGCTTTTTTTTTTTTTTTTTTTGATGATGACTAACATCAGATAGAGGTGGTACAAATCTGAGGGTTGGATTCATTGAACTCTTGGGCAGCGAGAGTGCTCCCACTAGTAACGGGAACCGTTGCGGCGATGGGGCAACGTCGAACGTCCGTCGAGTTTTGGAGAAACTATGGCCGATCCAGGAGACACTCAAGAGTGGCAATCCTGATTCACTGTTTGCCTGGATTGGCAGCTGCATCGCCCAAGTCGTGAGGGAGGGAGTCGAAGCTTTTGACTTGGAACGGAACAGTGTGCTTCCAATGGGCGTTGCCTTTAGCTTTCCCGTTGTGCAGCATACCTTGTCGGATGCCACTATCATGGCAATGGGTAAAGGCTTCGCAATCGACTCAAAACTGGATCTTGGAGCTCTTTTGGTGAATGGATACGAAAAATCGAAATCTCCTGACCTCCCACCCATTAAAGTCACTGCGATTCTGAATGATGCTGTTGCCACCTTGGTTTCGTTCATCTACCAGTCTCAGGAAGATCGTAGCCATAAAGCAGCAATGGGTTTTATATGTGGCACCGGTACCAACGCAACAATCCCCCTAAGACAAAGCATTCTCAACCCTACTAAGTTGCCTGGAAAAATAACAGTCAGGGCCGATGATCCTGTTGATGATGTTAAAATCGCAGTCAATACCGAATGGAGTATAAAAGGTTCTGTTCAGCCCCTTCGAAATCTTGGCTTGGTGAGCAAGTGGGACATTCAGCTAGACGGTGAAGGAGAAGCCCCTGGGTTCCAACCATTTGAATATATGACGTCGGGGAGATATCTGGGTGAACTGGCGCGCCTCATGTTCTTGGATTACATGAAGTCCCACTTAGACCTGTCGGAGAAGAATCTACCCACACAGCTCTTGCATCGATTCGGGCTGACAACCACCTTCCTAAGCCATTACCAACCGCCGCACCCACCTGCCTTGCGACGCAAGCTTGAAGTGGAATTTCCGCCGAACACCTCGGAGCTGCCGTTTGAATGGACCGAGCAGCTTGCAGTAACGTTGTATCATATTGCCAGATCCATTGAACTCAGGGCCGCAGCACTTGTTGCAGCCGCTATCATAGGACTACTGGCCTGTGCTGACGATATACCCCTCTCGAAGACGCTAGGAGACAAGACGAATCAACATCTAACAAATGGGAACGCTGACAAGATGAATTTAGTGGTAGGCTATACTGGCGGGTGCATTGTGCACTTCCAGAACTACCTATCAGACTGCCAGTTGTTTCTCGATTCGATTATCGATGCAGAGTTTGGAGACCATGCGCCGGTCCGGCTGACATTAAGTCCCTGCCACGATGGGGGAATAATAGGTGCCGGCGTGTTGTGCGGTGTCTCTCAAACAAGATCGAAAGACGTGTAATATATGCCATGTGGTTCATTGAGTAGCTGTACTGTACGATACCAAGATGAATGAATACCCCAAGGCACAGAATAGAGAATAGATGGGCTATGATACTCTCACAGCTCGATTGACATAAAGTTGTAACTATATCGTTTGCTGAAATGAAACAGTGTCCGAGTAGACTACCTAGATGATGGACATGTATGCTATATTAGTGACAGGTCGCATCCCAATTTTTTTCATACAAGGAATGTTAAGCAGGCTCGCTCCAGCAAGCATGCATGTAAGTGGGTGCTTACTCAGCTGCTCATCTTCAACCCTGACGGTTAAAAGCCGTTAGATATTGAAGGTTGAATGTGACTAACATGTTAAGAGATAGTTCTGGTGACTATACGAAATTCAGTTAGCTATGAGAATAGTCTTGGCAGCAGTACAAAGCGACACAGCCTACCTAGGCTTACTCAAATCATTGAATTCCTCTTTGGCATCCCCTCTCTTTCGATCATCTGCCAAAGAGCCCCGGGAGAAAGAGGAATTAACGCAATGACACATCATAAGCACCAGAATGGAGACAGGCACAATCGCGACGATCGACCAGATGAGCAGACCGCGCTTTTACAGCCCGGACAACGGGCGCAGTATGGGACAGACCCAGCAAGTGTTGATGGACCAGGCGACGAGGCGGAAGATGGTACGGAGGAAGACCTGCTCCTGGCATGCAGTGGTTTAGACTCAATAGAAAACCCGACAGCGGCTGCTCCGGGGCCAGTCAAGCCGGTGCCGGCGGGGCATATTACCGCCGGAGATGAAGATCCGGAAGCCGACGTTGACTCCTCGCTCAGCAACGGCGACGAGCGACCGCCAAGCTTCCTCGTCAACACGCACCCGGCGCGGTTCCGGGTCATCTTCGGGGGGCTCATGTTGACGTACTTCATCGCGAACTTCGACAGCACCATCATGGCGTCGTCGCACCCGGTCATCACGTCGTACTTCAACGCGTCGTACGCGGCCTCGTGGCTCACGACGGCCTTCCTGCTCACGGCCACGGCGTTCCAGCCGCTCGTGGGCCGTCTGTCCGACGCCGTGGGGCGCAAGCCGCTCTACCTGCTGACCATGGCCGTGTTCGCGGGCGCCACGGCCTGGTGCGCGCTCGCCGGGTCCATCGTCAGCTTCGTCGCGGCCCGCGCCGTCTGCGGGCTCGGCGCCGGCGGCATGATGACGCTCGCCGCTATTTCTATTAGTGATTGTGTCCCGATTGAGTATGCTGTTCATTCTCCTTCTGTCAATTTCGCTCTTTCCTTTGTTTCTTCTTTTTAGCAGATCAAGAGTGTGTTCGAGTAGTGAACAGCGCGCAGAGCGCAGCGGCAAGCAGAGAAGACACAGAACTTGGCGTCACACCCTGATTCGCCAAGATAACAACTCTCAGAGAAATGACCAAGCTGATAACATCCGTCCCCAGACAACGAGGCACCTACCAAAGCGTCATCAACATCGTCTACGGGCTAGCAGCGGCGTCGGGTGCCGCGTTCGGTGGCCTGCTGGCGGACTCGCTGGGCTGGCGGTGGGAGTTTGGGGTCCAGCTTCTCCCTTTGGCGATATGCTTCGCTACCGCCGCCGTCAGCATGCCTGCCGACCTGGGCCTACCAGAAGGCAAGGAGAAGCAGACGCTTGTGCAAGCACTGCGGGGGTTCGATTACAAAGGCTCGGTGTTGTTGACCACGTCGATTACGTTCCTGATTCTAGGGCTTGTGAGTGCACATCTTTCATATTCAGTTATGTTGTAGTAGAAATATGCTGATGTTGGGCAAACTCGCGTTGTAGAACCTCGGCGGTAATGTCCTGCCGTGTAAGTTTACCGCCCATCTTTTTTGTGCCAGCAACAATCTTGGTTCTACAAAGACTGCCCTTGAATCTGCCCTTCACGGGTAAGAGCTGGCTAACACAATTCTAGGGTCGCATCCATTCATCATCACCTCACTTGCTATTTTTGCCGTCTGTTTCCCGACATGCCTCT
The DNA here is from genome assembly GCA_019843955.1 of Xylaria sp. 218_066. Lineage (NCBI taxonomy): Eukaryota > Fungi > Ascomycota > Sordariomycetes > Xylariales > Xylariaceae > Xylaria > Xylaria sp. 218_066. The sequence goes on along the minus strand of JADKYC010000061.1, from coordinate 73,025 downwards.
ACGTCGAGAGCCGCGCCGAGCGACCCATCATGCCCCTTGCTCTACTGCACAGCGCGCCAAGGGCCAACATGGTCTTCTCGAATTTCTTCGCCGCTTTCCTCCTAAACGCTATCTTGTTTAATGTGTGAGTGCCAATTTCTATCCTCATATGCCTAGCCAGTCAGATGCCTACCTGGGTGATAATTTCCAAATTCACCCTTCGCAAGAGGACTAAGGAAAGACCGCTAACCCTTCCATCGCACGCCAGACCTCTCTTCTTCCGCGCCGTCCTACTGAAATCCGCAACGGAGTCGGGGCTCTATCTCGTCGTGCCCACCGTTACGGCGTCCGTAACAGGCACAATGACCGGGATCCTGATCTCATGGTTCGGCCGTCTCAAATGGCCGATGGTGAGCGGCGCGGTGCTCTTCCTTCTCGGCACTGCCCTCCTGTCCGCCATGGCCACAAACTGGCCTACCTGGGCGTACCTGCTGTGTCTCGTGCCCGCGTCCGTGGGCCAGGGGCTGCAGTTCCCGGGGACCTTCATCGCGGTGCTCGCCTCATCACCGCACCGCGAGCAGGCCGTCGTCACGAGCACGTTGCATTTGTGGCGCGCGTTGGGCTTCGTGCTCGGCGTCGCATGCTCTAGCCTCGTCTTCCAAAACGTGCTCCTACGCTATCTCGTCGCGTACGTTTCTGTTCCAGATGCTGGGAACGGGGATGAGTGGAAGAGGCAGTTCATTGAGCGCGTACGTAGCAGTATCGAGGCCGTGTCCGAGTTGCCCGAGGGTCGGGCCAAGGATCAGGTCATCATGAGCTATGCAGCCGCTTGTAGAGCCACCTTCTTAGTTTGTCTAGGAATCGCATTCGTGAGCATGGTTTTGATTTTGCCCGTCAGATTACCGCGCTTGGGTAGGAAATCAAACCAGAGAGACTAGAAGAAGCCAAGAAGAAAGAGATTGGATAGACGGAACCAAAATTAATACAATGCTCAGTAAAGTTAGAAAATAATTTTGTGAGATCTTAGCCAAGAGACGGCTCTGGGTATCTAAGTCCGTCCTCTATTCTATTCCCTCGAGACCACGATTCATACAATTTGGTATTTATCATAAAATTTCTTCCCACTGTCCTGGTTGATACTTGTACATTAGTGATACCCATTGACCATTGACACCTCAGCGAAACCATCAAGTTCGTACCTTTGCTGGCTGGTGAATGAGAGCTGCATTAAAATAGGTATCGGGCTTATTTTTGTAGCTGTAATATATGACAAGGAACACTTATCTGGCCCTAGACTACGTAGTCTGGCGGTACGCGTCTTGCGCCTCCCTCTCCCTGCGGCTGACATAGCCAACCTCCTCTCGGAGCGCCTCTAGACGGCTCCTAATAGTGATTTCTTCTGAAATAGCTAAGGTCCTCAGACCTCCTAGCGCAGACGTGGCTTTCTCGAGCGCGTCGGCAGCTTCTCCTATTTTCGAGCGCAGTGTTTTTGCTCTTTGTTGATAACCCCCTAAATGGAGATTGAGCTTCTTCTCCAGCTTCGAACAGTTCTCCGCGGTGGCTATCGTGGATTCCTGCGCCATCTATCAGAGTCATTAGTGCTAATTCAACAATCTAGGAAGGTAGGACTTACATCAAATGCAGACCTCATAACGGCCACCTGCTCCTCTTCTTCGTCATTCCCGTAGCATTCCAAGCCTAGCAACAGTGCGTTGTTATTTTCTCTTTCCCAAACAGCCTGGACATCTTCTGGCTTCGGCTTGTCTTTAACCTCCATTAATATTTTGAGGCGAGCCTCGGCCAGAGAAGCATCATTTAGCGGCTGTAAATGGGTTGGATTACCAATAACCTTCGTACCTGCGATCGGGTACCGCACGGCGTCGTGGACGACAAGAAGAGCGGCTTCTTTCGCGATTAGCGCTTCTACCGGGTCGCTAATCCTCGACGCTTCCCTCGTCAAGGCCTCTATATCCACGAAATCGGGTCGAGGCAAGCCCTTCTGCATAACCTGAGTTCGTCTCTTTAACTCTAGCTGTTTTTGGGCTTCTCGTGTAGCGCGCTCCCGCTGGTCTCGGACTTCAGAGTCTTCTTCGAGCTCATCTGAAGCCACGATTTCTTGTTGATCCTCGGGAAGCTCGAGCTCCCATTCAGTTTCCTTGGGCTTTGGTAGCGACGCCAATCCTTGTTTTAACTGATTTTTCATAGATAACTCGCGAAGACGCATATTATTTGCAGCTCCACTCCGCAATGGAGTAGCCATTGGGTTTGGTGTTGCTATAATATGCTTTCGGGGGGTGGCACTTTCAAACCCGGATCCTTTATCAAGGTCGGCATTCTCGCCACCGAGCAATGCCGACTGGTTCTCCGTCAGCGCGCGGATATTCCTGATCTCCGCGGCTACCCCATCCTCCTGCGCGGGCGCCATCGGGGTTCGTATTGGTGTCCGCGTGTTCAGACTTGAATATGTGTCGACTAGTCCTCTTGTTGCCTCATTCTCGCTGGACTGCGCGAGAAGGTTGGCTCGCTCGCCCATCATACCCATTTTAACAATATCTTCGAGTTCGCCTTCGCTTACTTGCGGTGCCGGCAAGACCAGCGCCCTTCTCTTACTGCTCTGCTCCGCTTCGCGGATCTTCTGCATTTGACCAGCCTTAAGAGCAGCTTGCGTAGCAGCTGAAGGTGCATCCTTCTCGTTCTTCCTCCGTTTTCTGTCAGCCTCATCACCTTGTTCTCCTTTGCGTTTGTTCGCGAGCTGTTGTTTACGGGGATCGAAGCTGGCTCGCTGGAATTCGTTTCGCTTTTGTTCGTCTGCGGTGTCGTAAAAACCGGCCGCGGGCGCTTTCTCGAATGGAATATCTGCATTGTAATCCATCTGACCCTTTTTGCGAGTCACGACCTTGATGTTTATACCGGCCGTCTTGAGCTCACGGCGCTTCTGCAGGGCGGCCAGACGACGTGACTCCTCTTGCTGGCGCTCACGGGCTTTCCGCTTTGCCTTCTTTCCTTGTGTGTTGGCCAAGCGAGCCCGAGCCTCGCTCAGCATCTCCTTCTCATCTTCATCGAGGTCGATGGTGTCGGGCCGCGCAGGCTTGGTTTCGGGATCGGGATCGACTTCGCCAGGGCGCAGTCTCCTGACATCGTCGGCGGTGGGCGCCTGGGTCTCGCCGCCTTCGGGCCCGGTAAGGCTCAGACCGGATGACTCGCGCTGCTCGGCCTCATCCAAGAGCTTTTGATAGCGCTCGAGACACTGGTTTGCGGTGCGGCCGACGATGGGGGCGATAGTTCGCCATTGCGTAGGCATTAACTTGGCTAGGTGCAGCAGCTTCTCGTCCTCCTCCTTGCTCCATTCGATCTTCTTGATGCTTGGGTCCAGCCATTCGCTCCATCTCGCCTTGCACTGCTTGGGGGTCTTGCGCGGCAGCAGAGACGACACGCGAGCCCACTGGTTGAGCCCGTACTTAGAAACCGAGGCCTTGAGAATCTCATCCTCGATGTTCGTCCACACTCCTCCCTTGACGACCGGCATTTTTACTTCTACTGATGCAGTGCGCTACTGTAAGAAGGAACGGCGGGGTGGTGAAAGGTTCACGTTGGATTGTCGAAGAGGTTGGCAGAGGGCCTAGTTAGTTAGTAAACCCGTCGCGATTCGCGAGATTCAGCTAAGTAGGTACGTTTCTCGCAGTTGCATGTGCTCCACCGCATGCATCCCCACTATTCGCTAACTAACTATGGCTAGTTATGCACCTACGACGTAGTAGGTACCTACCTCGTAGCTCCTAAGGTAGGTAGGTAGGTAGGTCACATCTCACCCGATTTCACCATCAAAAGATTCCATCGACTATCTCAAAGAATCGTTAACGTGTTTCTATGAAGCTAAAGGTAGAGTTCATTTATGACCCACGCGGCAGCTCTGAGACAACATCTCAATGACCCGCATCCAATGTCGATGCAATACGAAGCATCGTATGTAGTACCTAACTAAAGATCTCGCTTGGATGTAACGGACAGTCTGGAGTAACGTCTGATGTTTCCCATATGACCTCTTTTATCCAATCAACCATCAATCCGATGTCCTGCTGCCTGATGCAGGTAGCCCGTTCGAGCAGCCCGCATCTAGCTTTCCTGAGGTCATCATTTCCTGGTCCCTTCTGGTGTTGACAAAAAAGCGAGGGCAACCGGCAATATAGTTGACACCATTACTGTTTCTTCAATAGCATGAGAGAGACCAGTTACACCTGGACTTAATTATGGCGACCTTATTTCCACCACAGACTCAATGGGTCGACTTGTGTCAACGTCTTGAGACGGAAAATGTCAACCCCCAGCTCTCGTCTCCCTTTTACAATGGTCGTATCCCCGCTGAGATCAGGAGCCTCATATTTGAGTTTGCGGTGACAGAGTCTCTACATCCCGATGCCCAAGTAATCAGACCCGATCATTGGATTGGACAGTCGCACGACCCGGCACCCAAACCGGAAGTTTCTGCGTCTTCGACCATGGACCACATGACACGCGTATCTGAATGGACCATGGACCTACTTAGAAGCTCACTCCCTCCTGCACGCCGACGTGGTTAGTGACAATTTTATATAATGTGAGGTCGGACAGTTAGTCCCATGTGGTTTTGCGAGCTCGAATTCCACCCATCCAATACCCTACTCTGTATTATTGAAACTCACGTGTCAATAGGGCAACGCCGTAAAATTCGGCGGTATGATCACGGCTTCGACTGGCTTCGTTTTGATAACACCGAGCCAATGAGGCTCGAGACCGCCTTGTTACTGACCTGTCGACGAGTCTATATCGAAAGCAGGTCCTTACCATTGTTACAGACAGAACAGCGTTTCTACTGCCGTCGCGGTCCCGATCCTGACGAAGGTGGGCGTTCAAACATAGAGCAGTTCATCACAGACCGGTTGAGCAACCCTGCGCCGGTGCCTGGCCTGAAACAGAAAGATCTGGTACGGTCGGCACGCCTGTTTACCCAGCAATTTTGGCTAGAAGACACTTTCCCACAGCTGGTGAACACCCCCGCTTGGTTTGCGAACCTGGAACATCTCCGAATCACGCTACGCCGCGCAGACTGGTGGGAGTGGGAGAGAGAAGAGACTCTCAAGATCAACCCTTTCAGAGGCAGCTGTAATAACGCACACGCTGTGGATCTCATGCGCCGCGACATGTCAACACAGACCGGAAATGTCGAGTTCGGGGGAGGTGCGTGGGGGAGGGCATTCTCGCATATGCCGAAACTTAAGAGCCTAACTATCGACTTTGAGACGGCCGAAAACAAGAGAGACGAGATGGAGGCCATCGTCGCCTGGGCTCTGAAATGGAGATTTCCTCTACCTGATGGCCGACACCTTTCAACAGACAGTCGACCTGCCAGCAAAGTTAGTTGGCGCGGCCTCAGACACCACTGGAGCAACAAATGTAGCTCATGTCTTAATTATATTGGTTATTATGCCAAAGGGGATGGATGTCGCAAATGTAGTGAAACCATGGAACTTCTTGTATGGGGATATGGGCCACAGCTTTTGGTCTGGACGTGCGTTTGGAAACCAGTGCAAGGCACATGAGCCGAAGAACCGACAACCGTTTTATGGGTTGCAACAGATGACGCGAATGTTCTCCTTATTCGTGGTGTTGGCTGTCTATTTCATTCCTTTTTCTTCTTTTTTTTTTAAAAAAAAAAAAAGTATAGTACATGTGGCGTAGGTATAGTACACTCACTTTTGTCTGGTAAAAATATTTTGCTTTCGGAATCAATTTCAGACAGTCACGGATACTAGGGATCGTTAAGTGCTCCGATGAACAGAAATATGTCCCGGTTAGGTAGCCAGTATATAAAGTCTAACATCTAAGCCCGTAGCGGTGTACCTGTTAGAGTTCAAGGGAGAAGCTCCATGTCTTAAGTTGTGTCAGCGTTGCGGCAATCGTGCCATAGTCTACGTTCCCATCTAATCCTCATTGCTATTTAAAAATCAGTCGCCGCTTCTACGCTACTGCTTTGTTCTCTGCCAACTAAAGCACATCACTTGAATGTTATCTGGACTTTTCTTCAGACGCTAGAGATTTCTGTTTCAAGGAAATTCATTACAGGATAAATTGAGATACTATTACAGTAAGATATGGTGACTTAAGGGGGTAAGACGGACGTTGCCGTTCCCTCTTCCCTCTTTTCTGCCATTCCTCTTTAGTCCATCGATCGAGTAATAGATCATAGAAAACCTTCCTTGTCGTTCATCTCTATCTAAAATACATATGGTACGTAGAACTTCGGATGCAAAGTTCTCATGATTTCTTCGTTGTCACGTTTCCATTTTTCAAATCGTTTCAGGTAGAGATTCTTACAATTTAAAAATTCGCCGTCACGGCCCCATATCTCGTAAACAATCTTCAGGACAAGGGCCCCTTCTTTATATCGCCCCTCTGTGATCAAAACTCTTGATGCTTCTTCGCCAGTTGCCCAGATGAACCGTGCATAATTGTACTTCGACACCCGTGGTGCTAATGGTTTCGATAAGGGCCTTTGCCAGTAAGATCGAAGTGGGTGATTTCTGTCGCGATATATCTCAACCATAGCTGCGAGATACTGGTCTGCGCAAGGACGTTTAGGATGATTCAATGCCAAAATTCCTGTTAGCAGTGTCGAGCCGGGAGGACACCATGTCCTCCAATACGCAACGATGCGGTTTGCGCAGCGCTCGAAGCTTCTGGAACTTGCCGGGTACTTCCTGGCAACGTAATTCATCTCTAACTCACTCGTAACAGAAAGCCATAGATAAAACGAAAACTTATTGAAGTTTCCGGTTACGTTTGCGCCAAGCCAGGACTCATCAAACTTCCTTGAGAAGAAGTCATAACCCTCATCGGCAAGTCCCTTTGGATGCCATGAAATAAGAGCTGTCGTCGACGACTTCATCATAGTTGATTTCCACCTGAAAAAACTTTCAAATGCCAATTTTTGAGCGACCGTCTCTAGCACGATGTTTCCAGGATCTCCTATCCAAGTCTCGATCGCCACGATTAGCTTAGCCCCGACTAGAATATATGTTACGAGTGGTAGCAGAGTCCTAACTGAGAACTTAATCAATGCCACTCAGTATCAGACGGGGTTTCTTACTCGTTCTGAATATGGTTGGATTCAATTTCTTTCCAGACGCTAGGCTGACTAACCCAGTCATGCACGATCCTCCCAGCATCATCAGTGGCGATGACCCTCTCGGCCTCCTCCACCGGGAGCATATTAATACGGGCATGATATGCCTGCAAACAAATGATTCCCTTTAGAACCATTCTATTGCCATCGCTTTCCTCAAGATTTTTGAGGATGTTTAAGGCATTACGGCCTCCGTCACGGAAAGCCAGTATCTTAATACCTCTTAGCTCGAGACTTTGATCTAGGGAAGTGGACACTGTGCAGTCTCTCGATGTCTTATATAGATTAATCCTCAAGCTCGTGTCATGGTTGCTACTCGAACTCCAACGAATATGCCGAACAGATGTGGACCGGAGTTTGCAGCCCATCAGGGCTTGCGGATGTTGAGGGACCCACCACCGGCATAACGCCGTGGCGGTGGGAGTGAACCGTAGGGGCATGGCGACCGGTCGAGAACCGAGTAAGCGGCGGGGCAATAAGCAATAAGTAGATAGATAGAAATCGTTATGGCCCTTTTCCTATATACCATGAATGGCGGGCCCCCATACCGGGTCTGGCGACGAGGTCGATGTTTTTTAGCCGACCAGCCACCTCCTCACATTGATTGCCTGCAGCGTCTGAACTTGGGTTACATGCATAAATCCAACAACCAACTCAGTCACATCTGAGACGCGGGATACAATCAGATACGACCTGTCGTATGTGACACCTACCTTTCATAGGTCAATTATAGCTGGTGCAATTAGGTCACATATTTGAATCGCTCTGTTGTCTGCAACACCGCTATTGGAGAATATTAGCCGTATCGCTTCTCTATAAGCGCACCACCCGATTTCATCTACATCTAGGTGTCTGCTTGTAGGAAAAAAATAACTGACTAAATGAAGGCCGGATTACGGTCACGGTTGTTAGATTGAAAAAAGAAATGGCTAGTGGGGGAAGGTAATGCAGTGAGCTTATGATAATTAGTTGCCGGTGGCCTTTATATTCCCGAAGAACAACTTTTGCGAGTTGCCCAGGAGGGTTGATGCTTCTCTCTCTTTTTCTTTTCCTTTTTTTTCCGTGGACAGTTTAGAAATGATGGCTCCCACTCTGTATTAGTACATGGCTCAGCTCTTTATAGCTTATATACAGGAAATGTAATAGCATAGACCTTACTGCGAGAACCTATCCGATTCAGCGTATCAACAGCACTGTTTTATCGACTAGCCGTGCTGTTTTGTTAGTAAACGCCAAGCCATTCCCGAGAGCCACCTCCGCATAAATCTTGAGAGTAAAGGGCAGTTGTTAAAAAAAAAAAAAAAAAACACATTATCTGCTCAATCATCGAGCACAAAAGTCACTATCTAGTAAATTCTCCTGAATATACTACTGAGAATCCCAAGTAGAGTTACAGGTCTGTGCCCCAGCATCTGCAGCATACAAAATTCAAAGATCCGTGAGCGTCGCGAAAAGATCCCCCTTTCCATGCAATCGATACTGGCCATTCTAATGACAGCTTAAAAATATTGAAGCGAGTGTTATGAAACACCAGTATCCGGTTTCGGTAGCTTTATAGCTGCCTTGAAAGGTGACTTGCCAGGCGAAAGGTAGAGGCTCCTTTTTCTCTCTGACATGGGTAGATTGTGTAATTCTGGTCCTGGATATGTACTGAAAGGGTCCAGCGACAACTTTTTAGCGAAGCTGAGAAAACAATAATGGTAGAAATAATGAACTTAAAGAGGGTGCTGACTATGCTTCGGGCATCATTGCTTTCTTACCGGACGCCGAGGTCGAACCGGAGATGAGGCGGCTTACGACCAAATGTGGCCTTACAATCAATCCTGCGCAGGTCTCCATGAAGCATGTCTAGGATGATAGTGCATACAATGTGGAGGAGTTGGTATGGAAGCCTCTACGACTGGAGGTTTTGGGATCCGGATATGGAATCCGTCATACCACTTGCAACCCTGGCCAGAGTTCTTCAGGTTACCGTCGCCCCATGATATGTGACAAGGTCAATAATTCATAGCCATTTTCGCAAGACGGAATTTGTGTAGAGCTATAGGTATTTTTGGCTCAAGGTATTCTCAGAGTGGCCCGAACAAGATTGACAACTTGTCGGCCAATATAGAGCTCATATGACGGGATAGAGACACAGAAGAAAATGGCTGTGGCGCCAAGCGTGGCGACAAAACGGAGACAAACGGTAATTCAGCTTGGAAACCGAGAATTACGGACCGACACACTAACAACATTGATTATAAACACAGCCTTGGAACGTTTGAGTTCGAAATTAGTTCATAAAATAATATTATTCATGAAGCGTTTGTAACTTCTAGCAATTCCTCTATTTATTCAAATTAGAATGAGATAGCGCTTTAGTCGCTTCGTATCCTTCTGCGAAACTTAGTTAGCTAGTTTGACTGCCCCTAGTGCTAATGGAGAGGGCGCATCTTGTAGGTTTTGAGAGATGGAAAGCACCACATGTCTGCGTTGGCATCGACGACACCCGAGGCCTCCAGGACTACATTCTAGGCATGTCGACGTTTCAAGACGGCTCAGATATTCCTGCTTGTCCGTTAGCCAAAGAGGTGGTCAGCTCTGGGCCTACTGCCCGCCCGCGCACAGGGGAGATCATGCAAAGTGAGTTCATACGCCCTATTGTATTAAGATGAGGCAACTCGCAAAGCGCATCGCCTTATATAGGGCTCTACGGACTTAGGTTGAGCGGCTCCGTGTCTGCACCTAGGTGCGACAATATACGCTGTTTCTTCCGGTTCGAATCAGGGCGAAACCCCCGACTTGTTCTTTCCCTCCATCTACTCGGTCAAAACTTGGCAATTTTTAGATTAAAAACCTAAAGTTCAGCCCAAGGTTTTTAATACGTGAGCATCTTAGTGCCCTTAACATATAATGAATGCCTATCCGGTCCTGAGGTTAATAGCCGCGTTCGGTAGTTCTGACAAAGAAATCTTTTGGGTAAAAGATCCCGTGGTAGCGACTTTTCCATGGCTCCTGAGGCTTGGTTGTAGTGATATCCCATCGTCTAAGGACCTCAACGAAAAATTTGTCAATGACAAGGTGCGCCATGCGGATCCCTAGACATCTGGTAAACCCCCAGTTGAACACGAGCTCATGAATTCTTTCCATTTTTCTTAGTTGGTCAAGTGCCGCACCGAGCCGTCTTTCTGCTCTGAAGACAGTCGCATCTAGGCCGAAAGTAGAATGTGTAAGTAATCCCGGCAGGTTGAGCCCAGTATTTGTCCCTCCAGGGATGAAGTTGCCAATAGTGTCTCCCTCCGGTGGCACAACTCGCTCCCTGAGAGCAGTGGTCGGTGGAAATATTCGAAGACCTTCCTTGATGCATGCTTGGAGGTAGGGCAGACGCTGAAGTTCCAGCTTACGGTATAGTGCGCAAATACAGTGCATAGTATTGCCCAATTGATCAATATCAGTACGTAAACTCTATCCCGGCAAATAACTGCCACGCCTTGTAGGCACCTTTCTACAGTTGAGGATTATAAAACGACAGGACTTACCAGCGACGTTCCCAGCTGCCGAGATTCAACCTCCGTGATCACACTCACTCAGCCTTCATGCCTTTGCCAGCGAAATGGGCCGATGGGCCCTTCCCTCTCATCCAAACGCCTTCTGCGACAAGGGATATTGTAAGCTCAGCAGTTTTACGTTTTGCTACTTGCCAGCTGATTGATATCCGTGTTCAGAGCGGCCATGCCGCGCACTACATTGCCAACGAGATGGCTTTTGCCCACAACGCTATGCTACGGGGACTCAATGCTATCTATCTACAAGCACCTCATGTACCGAAAAAGGACGCATCGGATTTTCTATTTTTTGTTGCATCTTGGAGTGCTTGGGTCCTCCACCACCACAACTTGGAAGAGGAAAACATGTTCCCTAAGTTTGAGGCGATTCCAGGGATCAAGACAGGACAGCTTTCCCAGAACCTACATCAACACGAGCTCTTCGCTGGCGGGCTCGAGTCTCTAAATCAATACGCCATGAACACCCTCGCAGTCGCATACGAGGGGAAGCGGGTATGTGGTCTCATTGACGCCTTTGCGCACCATATGACTCAGCATTTAGCTGATGAGATCGATACCCTCTGGGCCCTTGACTGCTGCGAAAAGGGGGAGGAGAAGAACCTACTCAAGGTCTACCAAGACGCAGAGACCGACGCGGGCAAGCAAGACAAGACTGTCGTGCCGCCCATGGTGCTGGGGCTCTGTGACAAGACTTTTGAGGGAGGAAACAATTGGCCAGCGATGCCGCCGGGGTCAGCCTACCTGGTCCACTACCTCTTTTCTCAGAAGCATCGGGGGGCGTGGAGATTTCTCCCATCGGATACGTTCCGCACGCCACGACCTCTCGCTTTTTTGGGGTCGGAGAAGGAGGAACAAGCGAAGTGACTGCAGGCGGGCAGCAGATGGACCGGGCCGCACGGGTGTACGATGCGTCTGCGCGTCAAATTATTAAGCCTTCACATCACGTTTAGCCAACTGGAATGAGCACAAGAGGGTTAGCGAAATGAAACGCACAGTGCATGAAGCACCTATAACCACTGCAAAAAGTTCGTAGGAGAAAATATCTTCCAGTTGGCAGCGCTATGCATGAATAGCTGCATGTATAGTCCTAGCTTGTTGTTCCACTTCTTCATGCAACTTTGTCTGTAATACCAGAAACTCTGGTGCGATGTTGTATTGTAGATGCAGAGCGTGCTTCTTCGTTGGCTCAGCTGCATCTGTACCTGGGCGGATGAGGGGCTCACATCCTATAGACACCACCTTCACTATGGCCAGCCTGCTTGATTCCTCCATCCACAATGCAACCAACATGTTTTCGAGCAACAGAGTCAGTCACACGCTACATTTGCGGTTACACTTACCCGGCCCCTTTATCATCAACGCATCCGTCTGTCTACACTTTTACAGTATTCATCCTACTCATGCCACGACTATCAGTAATTTATATAAAAACTAGCCGTTTGGGAGAGCTTTAAACACTAAACATTGGCTGCCTTTCAGGTACGGAATCTACAGCTACTCAATTATAATGACCAATACATTATTTGACAAAAGAAATCTACTGCATATATGTTTTGCAGATGCCGTTATATGCAACTAAACCATCTGCTAACTGTAGAGATAGTGTTGCTCATCCTTCCTGTAACTTGGTATTCTGGCTATCCCCTGAACATGTCAACTGGTCAAGACTGGGCAGTGCTTGATGGCGTGTGATGGCGGCGCACTTTTGCATTTCGCATTAAGTAATCCTGTACGTCTTAGATACAACATCATGTCAAGATTCTCGCTCTGACCCTACACAACAGATTTCGCTAGATTATGATCATTTAGCCTGCTTCGTCCGGGCTTCTTTTGCGGGAATTCTCGTAAGCCACTAGATAAGGGGCCCTCACCTTGGACTTAATGTAGTATCTGATCATCTAGTCCATGAGAGAAGGCCAACACATCTATTCATATTCCACTTTTTATTGAGACTCGTGAATGCTCCCACATTCGAAATTCAGCCAGTATCACTCTCACCTTCTACAAAAGATGTTTACGTATCAGTATCGTGAGATGGCAGGCTTGAAGCATTTTATTAGCGTCGTACGGTTTGAAGAAGGGTCGTCAGGTCATCTCTATACCTTTTCAGCTTTAACTTTGGCGTGGAGCTGTTGGTATCTGTGGCGCTTCTTCATCTCCCCAAAGTTGTATCCCCAGGAGCCGCGTCAGCTTCCCTACCTAGTACCCTGGCTGGGTATGCCATTTACCTCAACTACTAAAGAGATCCCGACTGACAAAGCAGAAAGGGCATACGATATCTTTCGCGAGATGTGCCGAGAAGGTCTATAAGCGAGGCAAACAGCGCTTCGACTCGTTCGAGCCCTATGGCATCACCTTAGCAGGAAACACAACTTTAGTTATCCAGAACGTCTCCGATCTCGCCCAGGTCTGGAAGAATACCAAAGACCTGAGTTATGAACCCTTTGTCAATCGCATGCTATCAGCCTTCGGCATCCCCGATGAATCCCTTCGACCATTGTTTCATCCTGATCCCGCTAGCCTGATCCCAGAGGAAAGCCGGCATTTATCGCTTCTTGTCACGAAGAACCCCAATAAGAAATCCTACATACATCTGCAAAGCGACTGGTACAAAACGCAGCTGCTTCCTAGTGACAACCTAACCCAGCTACAAAACGACTTTCTTAAGCATCTGGTAGATATCTTGAAAGTCGACAACTTCCAACCACATTTCGTCACCCATGTTACATTTAGTGGCGCAACTCGAGAAACAACTGTGTCTCTGGGCAAGTTGACCCGCTACACATTGTCTCATTGTGCTTTGAGGGCCTTCTTCGGTGAAAAGCTTTTTGAGATTGAGCCCAACTTCGCACAGATATACCAGAAGTGGGAAGACGACAGCTGGAAAGTCTTCTACAACTATCCATACCTTCTCGCAATGGACCTGCACCAAGCCCGGATTCGCGCCACCGAGTCTCTCGCTAAGTACTACGACTTGCCCCCTTCCGAGCGATCTCCATGCTGGCTATTCAGCTATATGGACACAGAGATTGGTTATCTCGGCCTGAAGCGCAGTGATCGAGCGGGGATTATCATGATGATCTGCTGGGCGTAAGTGGAAACACCGGAGCTGACCACCTAGGTCTCGTTGATGCAATCGCTGAGATACTACAGAATTAACAACAACGCACATTACATCAACTCGTGGATGCTGCTCCACATCCTCATCACACCCGGCCTTCTAGAAATCGTACGAGAGGAAACGGACGCATGCTGCAACACTGACGGCTCCTCGTGCTCCCCTGAAAAACTCCTCAGACGCTGCCCGACTCTTGACGCACTTTGGAACGAATGCCTGCGACTATACAATGCATCTACGACTGTCCGGCAAAGTACTCGTGATTGTTACATCGGCAACAAGATAGTGTATGCGGGCACTCAGATTTTTGGACCTGCCCGGAACTGGCAGCTCGGCGAACATTTCTTCGGCGCAAACGCGGACAGCTTCGACCACTCTCGGTGGATGGGAAATAAAGGCCTTACCAGGTCTAAAGGCTTTACGCCGTTTGGTGGCGGCCAAACCTACTGCCCCGGCAGATACTTTGCGCGAGGAGAGACATACATGTTCATCGCGATCCTGTTAAGGCGATTTGACTTGCGCATTTCTACATCAGATGGGAAGACGATCGACGACCCCAAAGTCCCAACTGTCGAAGTCAACTTGCCCGCACCGGCCGCCATGCGACCTGTCAACGACACATTTGTGACTATCAAAGAACGAATCTAGTTAAGCAGTGGGTGCTCGGAATAATCACTAGGCTGTGACTAGGTCGAGAGGTGCAAGTCCCATAGCTGGCACCGAACTAGTAAAAAATATCAACAATATAGTTGAAGAAATTATAATAGGTAACAGAATTAAAATAAAGTGAGCAATCAAATTTATTGAAGAGGCTATTAGATGTGACGATCACCTAGAATAAAGGATATGTACGTGTATAGCTGAGATCTAGCCTACGTAGGTAGATAGATCTCTTCGCGCAACAACAGAGTTCATACGTACCCCATACCAGAGATCCTGGCATTAAATACTTAGTTTTTCTTTCCGTGGAGTTATACTAGGTGTTACATATTGACTTACATATGTACACAATAAACACCAATGGCTCTTTGCGAGTTCAAGACTAAGACGTTTCAATGTTAACCACATCCGGCCAGGTTTGAGGGATCTAAATACTCGCAGCGCTTCTTCCTCTTTCCCATCCAATTCTACACCTACGCTTTGACGCCCGATCTAGCCCACCGAGATAGCCGCTTGTCATGTTGAGAGAGACTTGGCTATGGCTAGCTCTGCAGCTTCTAAGTAGGGTCGATATCTAAAGATCAGGTGGCTAAAGGATACCTATACATTAAGTACCTAGCATTGCTCGGAGTGTAAGGTGGGACGAGCTAGGCACTCTTTTAAAACGGTTCTTTTGGTGGGTCTGGAGCGCCGAGGCCAAAACGGAGTAACGGCTGGGGCCCACCCGTATGGTGGCGCCGAACTGTAGATCTAGTTGCCGCCAGAGCTGAAGGGAGGAAGCCAGTTACGTTTCCCTTGCGGCCGTAGATGATTATATGTGAATTGACACAGTTCCAAGCCTCACCCTTGTTACACTCGTGCTAAGCCTGGACGTATGAGAAACCGTCCTATGCCTCATCCCACGACCATCCCAATTCCATCTTTTCACCGACAAGTCACTGTATATTGTCGGACTTGGCGGTAAGCATACCCTCAAGTACACCTAGAATGCGTTTGATTATCTGGTGATCCCAACAGACGTGCTGCGAGAAGTATTGTAAGAATTTTTTCTGTCTTATGACTCTCGCATCGAGATTCCTGCATGGATAATCCAGGGGTGCAGACCAACAACGAAGTCCTAGAAGCAGGATATCAACTACGTTGCTCCTCTCCCCTCGATCTCCCCCGGCCTGTTTTAGAAGGGCCCACGATCCTCAAAAAGTGTAATTTGTTTAATGGAAGGGGCAAACCCGAATCCAATAATAGCTGAAGATTATGTAAACGACGATCACTGCCTAGAAACTCATTGCCGTTTTAAATAAGTGGCACGAAAACGAAAGTACAGATATACTATCAATAACTACTATTGCACGAGAACCCAAATAATTAGCTTCTCTTAATATTACGTAAATACTTTCTTTACTCTATAGACATTACTTTTTAACCATGTTTACATGACGTTCTGTTTAGTAGGGTTGGGAGAGTGAAGTGGGATTACGGAACAAACCATCTAGACTCTCACAAAAGCATCATCTGGGGTCTCATGTGACACAATGATACAAGTACTACCAGGTAATGCGATTGGATTTAATCTCATCAATTATGCCAAGTTACCAATCAATATAGGCTCCAACTGAGTTCGAATGTTGTCGGCCGTAGAATATTTGCTGATATTCCAATAATACTCTACACTGTGAGCTATGCTTAGCGACATGCTCTGCCGCCAATGGCCCCCAAATTGCTCTTGTACCATGTATCCGTCAAATTCGGAAGCGGATATTTGAGTTATTTCTATTTCCTTAAGTCATATAACCCTCCTAATTTTGTTGGTTTTTGAAGCACGCTGACCTTGAATTACGGAGAATGACAAATAAGTCCTACCAGCACGGCTGTGCAAAAGTTTTACTGTTAAACCGTGACGTGTGCGTGTAGGGGTATATATACAGGACCAAAAGGCCACGAGAAGCACCCGAACGTCTGGAAACGAAGGTAATCTTGTGGGGGCCGGAACCAGTTCCGTGGCAAGAGAAGCCCGGGATAACTTGCATAGGAGAGAACTTTCAGCCCCATAATGCATTAAGCTAAGAGTCTCAAGCCGGCTCATTCAAACCTTTCCCCGAGATTATGCTGTCAGGCAGGACGGGATTCTACCCTGTTGGGCGTCATTCCGCGACTAACATGCATGAGTGGGGAGGCACGAAGGTGTAGTGGTTGCGGGAAGACACAGTCAAGTTCTTACTGTATTTAGCTGGCAGGCTAACGGTCTTTGACCACCATCTCTTCTACATCATTAATATACTGCTTTCTCACATTTTCTGCATGTAGTGAGAGCTGTTGCAGGTTGGTGGCGACTGTTGGTTGCTGCATTTCCCAATGGCACTAATTTTATGCAAGCTATGTTTTCCGCCAACATATCTTGTTGGTAATCATTCTAGATTATGGGGAAAACCAAGTTCGATGCAAAATTGGTTTCCAGGGCCACGGTTTGAGGGCGGTATTGGCCTCCGGTCGGACAATCTCAAGGGATCCTTACTCGATGTGACGATAAGAACAGGGAGAGACGTTCTTGAATCTGAATGTGAAATGAAGTCTATAGACCTAAATGACTAATGATCTATTTCTGGTAGATATAATTATACATTCATATACAGAGAGTCTACTACTTTTGGTCTGCACTCCTCCGTATGTTCCTCCAAAAGTACATATACAACTTATATAAGGTATGTACGGCAGCGCGTGGTCACTCGTCCCATTCAGTCAACACTTTCTCAATTTGATATAGAATTTCTGAATTTATAAAATCCGTCAAGGTAGTTAGGTTCAATAACTACTGCATACTCCATATTCCGCTCGATAATTGCACTTGAAAGATGCCGGACTCTGGAAGCTCTATCGCTGATAGCATACCGGTGGATACGATCGAAATAAAAGCGACGCGGGGGAGAAGCAGGAGCGGTTATAATTGATACTGACCAAAAGGTCAGTTCATCCACGGACCTTTATAGGTCTTGAATGCCGCATGCTCTAGGAGTGACAGGTCGCCTGCAAGTCACTTTGAAGGTCATGTTGTTGAACCAGATGCCTAAAAGGTAACTATTTTTTTGAATTTCATCGCTGTCTAGATTTAGATTATCCTAAAGCTAACTTCTTCCTCGTCGTCTCCGGCCCTCTTCAGTACTATCGATTGCACCGCTTTGTCAGAAGCTATGACGAGCTATGAAATCCGTAATTATTCTAGCTGGAGTCAGAATATCGGGAACTATCGGAGCTCTTAGAGTTGTCAAGAGTATACCAGGACAACTCACTTCTTGGACTATGCCACAAGAGTAATAGCTGTGGCAATTCGCATCTCCAGTTAGCCGGGTCAGCGGTCTGTCTATTTAAGGTTCAAATATTTGCTCGTGAAAGGATAACTAGGAGCATATGAACATAAAGAATATGAAGGCCTTAATAACCACTTAGAAATGTGAACAACGAGGAATTTTTATTTATTTTATAGAAAATGGGCAAAAGAATATGCTATCCTTCCTAGGCCATGCGAAGTCATACTTTTTGCTAATTCCTTTTGTAGAGTGGGCTTCAAAGGCCATAACTGCTTGTTTTGACCGTGGTCAATTGGAGGCTTGGAAACTTATTCATTCTTCTCATAGTGAGCTCGGGGGAACTTGATCATCTTTGAGGCATCCCTGAGGGAGAACCGGCGTGGTATCCTCATCGTCCTATTAAGAAGATGTACTGTTAGCAGAACCATCGACGGATCAATCCGAAAAATAGAAGAGCCAAAACAGCTGGCAGCTAATTGAAATCTTACTAACCTGGTCAGGAGGGGCCTTCCACAAAACAGGGAGACATCGGAGTCCCAGGCGTTGATTCGCACCTCTGCAAGTGACCTCGCCAATGGTTTCGGCGACGCATTGATGGTAGGCATCGGTATTCCAGCTCTTGTGGAAGTCAAAGCGGAGATTGACGCCGGGCATGGTCACAACCCTGCCTTTCCAAGTATCGTATGCGTAGGTATCAAGCTCGGGGAGTAGTGGAGCCACGCCCATGTTGCAGTTGAAGAAGTCGGGCTCATCCACATTGCACTTAAACATGAGTCGGCGCTTGAAGTTCTCGCACCATGCATCCATGTCTTGGCCGTTTCCAGTCATCATTCTGTGTTCATGAGCGTGGTGTCAGCTTGTGTTCTAGTGTATGAAAGCCATATACATGGCGATTGATGTGCAAGGCATATAGGTGCTTACATGTGATATCTAAGCCGAGCTTTGTAGCCTGTGAGGCCAGCCATGCAGTATTCGGTGCATGTGGTGGCAACTACAGGGTTAAACTGGCGTACCCAAATGCACTCTTCTCTGTCATAATACCAGGGATTTCCGTAGATTGGGAGGGTACGGGGCACGATGGTGGCGTTGTTTGATTCATGGATGATGTGCGTATCCTTTGCGACCAAGTCCTTGTCAGTGGTAGGAAGGCCAACAATGTGTCCAAGCATCGATAAGAAGAGGAGAATTAGAGCCAACATCTTGGCGGATGGCGGAAGCGCCAGTTGCTTCACAAGTGCTTGGTGTCTGATGTAAAAATATAGAGTGTGTCGGAGTTATTATGATGTGCAAACGTGTGAAGGGAGCAGGATAAGATTCTAAAAGTTGGGTGGCAGACCAAATTGTATCGTGTTGCCGCCTTTGATGCGCCTGAACAGTAGTGAGGGAAACACTAGAATATTTAATGTACAACAGTGGACCAGTGAATAGCCGATATCATTCCCTCATTCGGATCACAACTGTTGGTTATTACGATCTTATTTATTTATAAGCCGTATATACTCCTAGATGCCACGAGCCTGCAGTCCGTTTCACACAGTCTGCAGTGATGATACCAAACCCAGGTAGTTATCTGGGTACTATAAGACTCACCGGTCTGAATCATTTGGTTTTATCTTCTAAAAGAAATTGCAGGCACAATTAACTATGTTTTCACTACTACCCAGGTAGCAAAGATAAGATGCGTCAACATGGTCGAATGTGCAACTACACATATAGAAGAGAGTATAAGAATAACGTAAATATATATATTATATAGGAAATAAAAAAAGAGATACTGCATTAGGCTTAAGCAGTTAGAGTTCGAATAATCCCAACTAGAGAATCCAGTGCTTCCTGTTGCTGAAGATGGAACCTTAGATTTCCTTGTAGTCTTCGCCTGGCATATTACCGTAAAACAAAGCCCTTTGCGGTGGTGGGCATTGCGCATATGACTTCATAGAGTACAGCTAGAAACTCGTGAATGCTGGCCATTTACTCCACTACTACCATAAAATGCGAATGGGGGCAAGGTGTACATCTACCATGGATAGTGGACTGTTTTCACTAATTTGTGGTCTGGGAACAAGAGTACTGTCTGTCTAGAGTATGCTGACGAGCAAAATGAGTTTGTGTAGCGTGATGACTATTTGTTCACTTGAATCCAGCTCTGTCCAGTTGGGCTTAATAGTGCGCAACTTCACATTTTACAATCTAATCGTGAAAACTGGTTAAAGGAATGCCTTTTCAATCATACAAGGTCTTATATCACACCTTAATCTACACTGGCCGTCAATGTGAGAAATCCATTCATACTCGCTAAGATCCAATCACATAGGCTCGAGACAAGGCTGTTCACTGCGTTTCCATGTCCTTTCACTTCTCACCTTGAGCCACGAGCTTGCCAACAACGAGGTACTTGCTGAGGAATCTCTCCTCCCAACCCTGCAGACTCTCCATCTCCTCATCTCCGAGGCCCTCAAGAGTATCGAGCGGGCCGTCAAGGTCCTTAGTCAACATGTCCTCATCGAAACTGTGGCAAGCGAGACCACGGCTGGCATCTCGACCGGCGAAGTTCTCGTACGGACCACCGGGCCCATAAAAGTTGCGACCACTGGTAACGTCAAAGACGCGGCCCCGTACGGCCATGTAAACGGGCATGTTGTTGGTCCCATTGTAGGGCAGTAGTGTACGCGGGGTGAAGGTGCGGAAGACGACGGCGGGCGGCTCGCGTGGCAGCGAAGCCGGCGGCGAGGGCTTGTAGAGGAGGTACGTGGTGTACAGAGTTATGGCGAGGAGAATTAAGTTCAACGGTGTCACTGGTCCGGCGCTGTGTGTCGTTTGTTAGCCAGCTTGGTCCGTGATGGAAGCACGAAGAATGGTGGGATGACGAACTAGAGATCAGCTGTCTCCTTGGCGGCCTCTTGAAGCACGCGTCCCTGAACGTAGTCCATTTCGAATAGAGCTGCCAAATGGCGTATCTTTTCCGAGGTATAGAAAGTGTCTTGTCTCTTCTGCAAAGAAATTGGTGATTTTGTATACGTATGTGTAAAACCGGGTGTCAGGTCAGATCAATCCGGGGTTTCCTATCTCGAAGTCGGAAGATGTGGGGTTGAGCCTCCGGTCGACCCGTACTCTATCTGGTGGTCCAAGCTCAGTACCTAGGTACCTCCATCACCTCCATGCGTTGGATCATTATGTTGAGCCTCTTGCTGGAAGAAGCGGTTCTCGACAAGTACGATCAACATGATACTTCCTTGATTATAAGAGTCACATAATAAATCAGAGAAGCCAAATGGTAAATGACTTGCTTTAATATCCTAAGCTGGACTCGTCGTTGAAGACTTGCACTAGATATATAACATACTTACCGTATGTATCTGTGACATGTTTATAACCTTAAAATGACAGGCCTAGCAAGCTTCACGCTAAGGTAGCTTTCAACCTTGACTAATTTAGCATCATCGACCTACCGGTAGTGGATTAACCCGAGACACCTTCCAACCTTCTATGTAAAAGTTCATTCATGAGATCTGCGCTTAGCTTCTGCTTTTATTGCAGGGTCTGAAAGCTTGAATCATGGCCGGGCGAGGGGAGTGAGATCTTAGATCTGGTGCATTGATAACCCTTGATATTCACTCTCCGCCCGCCTTCTTGATCCGGTATTTTGTAGTACAGTTTCAGACAACATTTGCGACGAAGCAGATAATATTCACATGGTCGCGCAGAGCATCGCTTCGTAGAACCTATCAACGTCATCGATTACGGCCGCCTACAAATAATACGAGCTGTATTTAAAAAATGCCCTAAACGCGCAAACCCCTGATCTCCAAGATACACCCGGCGCCATGCTGCTGAGGCGCCTCAACCGCGCCGCGCGACGGCTGCCCTTCTCGCTCCTCCTAATCACGGCCGCGCCTTTTATCGTCGAAGTCCTGATCCACATATGGCGGTACGAGGTCCCGCGACCAGCCACCGAACTCGACGCCCCCTTCTCTACCTCCTGCCAGGAGCCCGACGTTACTGCCGAGCGCGAAAATGCCGTCATCGTCATGTTGGCACGGAATAACGAGCGCCAACAGGCAAAGAAGACGATCCGGTCAATTGAGGCACAGTTCAACAAGTGGTACAATTATCCCATAATGTTCCTCAACGACGAGGCCTGGAACCCTCGCTTTGTGACCGA
Organism: Xylaria sp. 218_066; assembly: GCA_019843955.1. Taxonomy (NCBI): domain Eukaryota; kingdom Fungi; phylum Ascomycota; class Sordariomycetes; order Xylariales; family Xylariaceae; genus Xylaria; species Xylaria sp. 218_066. The sequence goes on along the minus strand of JADKYC010000061.1, from coordinate 51,097 downwards.
GCTGAACGAGACCGCCGGCGGCAAGGGCATATTCGAGGTCATTCCAAAGGAACACTGGACCTACCCGGACTGGCTGGACCAAGAGGCTGCTAAGAAGAGCATAAAAAAGCAGGGCGAAGGCGGTGCCCCGCATGCTGGGCAGGAGGGTTACCATCACATGTGTCGGTTCTACTCGGGGTGAGTGAGTCTGGGCGGCCGGAGCGCAGAGAAGATGACATACCGGAGCAAATCGGCTAACATACCATGTCATGCGCGCAGGAAGTTTTACCAGCTCGACATACTCAAGAAGTATAAATGGTATTGGAGAGTGGAACCAGATGTTGACTTCACTTGCGCCATCACATACGATCCCTTTGTCCAGATGGCCAAGCATAAAAAGGTGTACGGCTTTACGATTGCACTGTGGGAGGTTGGCAAGTCATGCCCTGGCCTCTTCCGCGCCACGGCCGACTGGAAAGAGTCGAGAGGTGTGGTCACGAGCAGTCTATGGAGCGCTATGATGGAGGCGTCTTGGATGCCATTTCCTTTCCGCCGCTTTCTTAGCTGGGTGCCCCATCGTGATTCTTATGGTGATGCCTGGAGCCTGTGTCATTACTGGAGCAATTTTGAAATTGCCGACATGGACTTTTTCCGCTCTAAGGCGTACCAGGACTACTTCGACTATTTGGATAAGAAGGGCGGCTTCTACAATGAGCGAGTATGTGGTTTTTGCACGGATAAATCCTTCCAATATACTCTTGCAAATTCCTTGCTTCTAATGATGCTAACGATGTTTTTTTTTTTTCAATAAATAGTGGGGTGATGCGGCGGTACATTCACTGGCCGTTGCTATGCTGGCAGATTCTCAGCAGGTGCACCATTTCGAAGATATCGGATACCGCCACGATACATTCTACCAATGTCCGGCAAACGCCCCAGACGGTCAACTGACCAGCTCACCATCCCTGGCGGAGAACACGCCATGGACGCCCGAGGAGGCAGGAGGCATCGGGTGCCGATGCAAATGCACCGGCAAAGAGAAGATACACAATTACGGGACCTACTGTCTCGACAAGCTCAAGCAGCCGAATACTCCCAAGAGGGGTTGGTTCTCATGAAGAGATAGTTCGCCAAATCGGGAAGAGACGATGAACACCATGCGATACACTGTCACGAGCTGAGCCCAAGATCAGAACAGTGAAAGTCTCAAATACTAAAGGATCCACCCATAGTGGCCCTCTGAGCTCCATACTGCGATGCAGTAGGTTTTTATGCCTTTACTGACCCTGAGCGACGAAAACTTTAAGCTATTCCGTAGTTTGACATTGGATGTCGAGGACTCGCGCTAGCTGCCTGATGCCGCCAGCAGATACCCTCTTAGTATTATCTAGGGAGCCTAGGCGCCTAACTAAGCCTAGTTTATGGAAACTCCGGAAGACGGAGGACCACGGACAGACGTGGGATGAACAGAAGACCATTCAGGTAGAGAACTAGAGGTTCAGTACTGATCCTACGCTGAGGCAATATTATGGCAATTTATATCACGACCCTTATTAGACGGGGTTGGGCTGGCATACGATATCTAAGGCTGGTTTGTGCTTGTATATACTTCAACACGGTATTATATAATATGGCCTCAGCGCCTAGTCACATCTATACAAACGCCCCATTCAATGCAATCAAGAAACGCCTGTATCAGTCACTTAATCCCCTTGCGCGCTTGAAGCCCCTCTATTCTAGACCTGCCTCATCATGATATGCGTACAAACCAACAACTACAGATGTTAGGGCCGGGACCAAACGGCCCATTCATTAAATTCTCTTAGTACCAGACGCCGGGCACGGACGCAGTTCTATCTAATCCTCGTCCGCGTACCTGCCGCCCTGATAATCGCCGAGCGGGATATCTTCGATGCCGAGGCCGACAGGGGGCGAGTTATTGCGGATCCACTCGGTCTCGACGCGGAAGAAGATCCAGATCCAGCGGCGCAAGACCTCGAGGAGCTCGACGATGAAGATGGAGCTCTCGAAGTCGACGATGCGGTCCAGGTGCGGAGATAATTTCAGACTCCACGTACACCGCAAGACGAGATCGAGCGCGATGACGCCATAATACAAGCCCGGACCCCCGAGGCGCAGCGTCCGGCGCAATCCGAAGGCGTGCTCGGGCTTGTTCCGCGCGCGAGCCCCGTCGAACAGCGTCAGGTCCCAGTCCTTAGCGACGTCCCAGTAGAAGCTGTAGAAGCTGTTGACGGTGCAGGCGGCGACCCAGAGGCGGTAGATGAGGCTCGAGTCGGGCGCCCAATTGCGCTGCAGCGCGCTGAGGAATATCACGGGGAACGCCGTCGAGTACTTGAGCGCGTTGGCCAGGTGTTGGCCGCCCCAGCCGGTGGACTCCTTGATCGGGCCCCGACGCACGCGCCCGTACTCGATCAGACATTGGCGCAGCCGGATCAGCGAGGGGATCGCCAGGATCACGGGCACGACGACGGTGCCGCCGCACCCGCGGTCAGGACGCGCCGTCGCCGACCCGCCCGTCCGCAGAAACATACATAATGCCACGTATAGGTCGCCAAGCACCTTGGCGTAGCTCGTCAACACATCAGCGAGCAGGATGTCGCCGAACTTGCCGTCCTTGGCCTCCGCGATGCCGCCGAGGGCTATGCGGCGCAACGTCGAGCGCAGGCGCGCGCGCCCGGCATGCGGGAGTCCCGTCGTGCGCGGGAGGGGAACGGCGAAGAGAGCGAGCAGCACGACGAGATAGGTGAGCGGTAGCCAGTCCCATGCCAGCACGAGACCGGGGTTGCGATGGGTGAATATCCAGAAGACGAAGAGGGAGAAGCCGAATATGGAGGAGACGACGCTGGCCAGACGGTACACGGAGCGATGGTGCGGCGGGTGGTGCGGCGACGGCCGGCCGGGATAGCGGATCAGCGCGGGCACATCGATCTTGAGCAGGTAGAGGTAGTGCAGATTGAAGCCCCAGCCCCAGACCGCTGCGGGGAAGCTATTGTTAGCGTTTCAATATGCAAATTGGATAGTTGACAACGGAAGCGGATATCGGGAGTGCGACGTACCCAGCACCACGATGAAGGCCACGCGGTACGGCAGGGGGAAAGTTAAGCTGAAGGAGTCGAGCTCCGATTCGACTGCTGGATCACCGTCCATGGTTTCGAGGCGTCGTTGAAATGCGCATCGGGCCGGTCGACGGACCTCGCCAATTCGAAGTGCTGGTGTGCAACCAGGCTGGTGGTCGGCTCTCGCGCAGGAAGGGGGGGGAGGGAGTTGAAAGAGAGTTTTCGAAAGAGTGTGAGGCCAGCAACGGGCACGGATTGAAGGCAGAAGTCAATCGGATCTACACTAACCAATACCTATAGTGCAGTAGTGCAATCTACACAATATTAATTATGGGGATGCCGACGTCACGCAGCACCCCTGCAGGCTCTGTCTGAGATGCGCTAACACGTATTAGTAAACCCTGATTAACAACCTGCGACATACCTCCCTCGCCTACCTACATACAGTACAATGCTGTATCGGTGTACGCAACTGCACCGAAAAAGAAAAGTTGGGCAGAGAGACAAAGTTAGGCAGAGAGATGAAGTTGGAACAAGATTCCAAATATCGAACTAATGTCTCTTATTGGGAAGAACTCAGCAACAGGGATCAGCCGCCGCAGCGACGGTGTGCGAGCGTGGCTGAACAAACTTATATAATGTAACAGTTTTCATCTCAAAACGGAGTCATGTAGATGTATTCACGTTAAGGCTGAATAAACATGTAGCAATTCTATACAATATTTTTTCGAAATTTTAATTATTAGGTAAATGAGAGCGCGTTTTCTCGGCATCAGTATTTCTCTCGGACTCGGCCACTATAGCTAATATCTCCCTTATTTCCAGCTGTGTCTTACCGTGACTCTTCTAGTGCGGTGGCCAGACGTTTCCGAGCGCTATTGTAGCCAATAACTAATTTCCAGCTGTATGTCTTGACTGTGACTCTTTGAGTGCGTTGGCCGGAGCCAGCCACAAAGGTGGACTCGAGATAGGAACCCCCTCGCGCGTCATCTGTATGTCTCAGGCGCGTAATCGTGTACCTCATTCAGATACCACATCCACATTTTGCTTTAACTACCGGCTCATCTCCCACGGTCCGCTCCTCGGCAGATTCACCATCATGGCAAGGCCGCAGAAACGAAACTGGCAGCCAGCAGACGACCTATCGCGAGAGCAGCCCCCATCCAAGAAGGCCAAGTCAAGTGGTGCGCTTCACCAGCCATCCAACTTCCCGCCCGAGTTCTACGACAACCTTTCCAAGGTCTGGCTTACGGCTCGTGCGTTGCAAGAACTCGACCGGCGAAGCCGCTACCGCGTCCCGGAGCCTTTTGCCCTTCAAAAACACGCCAGAAAAGTTGAGCAAGCCGTGAGAAAGCCTGGTTTAGAACTCTCCCGGTTTGCAAGAACCGGTGGTCCAAATATTTGTGATCTTCGAGGGGTACGCTTATATTGCTTGCCCAACCTTTGCTGTTATCGACTAACTAACCTCTCTAGTGCCGTTGCCCGACAAGCACGATGGTGTCTTCATCGACTTCTGTGTCGAGCAGCAAGCAGACACAGACGACCAAAACGTCTAGAACCAAGCGCTCATCTGCATACGATGACAATTTCGTACAGCATTGTATCGACTACCATATCTACCCTTGTGAATACATGTTTCCCAATGGTACCTGGACGCCGGAGCCGGCAAACTTAGAAGAAATTCGTCAGGCTTTGAAGGATCCGAAGGGTTCTTTTCTGTCCTCCGAAACAGCTTTTGAAGACTTTCGACGCAAAAGCTTAGCCCATTCAGAAGGCACAGTAATGCGGAAAGTTGTTCCGCTTCTTGCTAGCAATACCCCCGATATTCTAAACGAGGGACAGCTTCTTTTTACTAATTTGGCCTCGCTGACTGAGAATGGTACCGTTAAACCTAACCCCGATTTCTTTGATGGAGCTCACCCCGGGGCCGTGGACAAAAAACTAAGAGAAGACCTCAACGACATAATCGTGCCAACTAAAATATCGGGAGTTCCTGTGGCGCCTAACTTTTTCCTGGAAGCCAAAGGTAATAAGGGGACCATACAGGTATCAGAGGGACAGGTGATGCAAGACGGCGCGCACGGAGCTCGTTTGATACATGCCTTACAGAATTACCTCGTGGATAAACCTGTCTACGATGGTAAGGCTTATACATTCAGTGCAACTTACGTCAGCAAATACTTTAGATTATTCGCACACCACGCCTCTGCCCCTACTACTTCCGGAGAGAGGCCACACTATTATATGAATGTTATTGCCAGTTATGTTTTGGATACTAAGGAGGCTTACTTCGAAGCTGTAAGAGCACTCGAAAATCTCAGGATGAAGGCAAAAGAGAACCGCAACCGGTTTATCGAGATCGCCAATACAAGAGCGCGTGGTGGAAGCCCAGAGGCAACTATAATCGATGACCAGCAAGATGAAGGCTCGAGCTCTCCCGGCTTCCACGATTGTTTAACGTCCGGCGAATCAAGAGACGAGGAGGAGGACAGTCAGGAGACCAACGTTGGACTGGTGGACGATACCGAAGTCTCAGCAAGCTTTGCAACAAGCTTCACATCAAGTTTCACATCTGCCAGCCGCGAAGATCATCTACGTTCCCAGCATCAGCCTAAGGTGCCACGCAGCCCCCCCTCTCCCCCATCTCCTCGGCAATCTAAGAAGCGAGAACACGTTCAAAAATAGATGATCAAAGGCGAAGGCGAAGTCCAAGGTGAGCCTATCCTTATCAATTGTTTTCCATGCTCTCGATGGAATGTTGAAGCAAGAGGGACAAATCCTAATCATAACAACAGATCACGCGGTGGTGGAAAGGGTACCGGAATAGATGGCTGAGACTAGAAGGAGAAGAATGGGTGACATTTATCTATCTCGTATTTCATTTGCCATCTTTTTGTTTGCATGACTATCCGTTTCGTATTTTCGTTCATTTATTCGACTTCCTCTAGTTATAAGACAATGACAGTTGGCATCCACTTTAAGTCTGATATAGATGACTGTGAAACATGCCATGTGTAGATTCGTACCGTCCGGGCAAGCTCATGACGGATTCTTTAGAGTGCTCATAAAGAACAATCGTGAAGAATGACGGTAGGCATTTATACTGTCCTTCGTACGGACGGAAATGGGTAACGGACAGTAGCCGTTTTGCTGATACCTGTGACATTACCGCAGAGTTATGCAAGTCCTGATTTCATCCCCACGTTGAGAAGCGGGAGGTGTGCTTGAGATCCTTCACGTGTCCCTGTCACACCCTGATGCTTATATCGCGGCCGAGGAACCAGCAGCGCTTTTTTAATATGCATAGAAGTTGATAGCTTCGCTATCCTGCGCTCTGATCTTCCTGTTAGTCCTGATCAAGATCCATTTCATAGTCCAGGCCGTCACAATGACCCCAAAGGAAAATCCAATGCTGGCCAGGCAAGCGGGACGGAAAAGGGGGGCGGTATTATCAGACCATAGGTAGGGAGTGTAGACGAAAGATAGATTGCCAAATGTGTTAGCAATCGCAAGAGCGGCCGCCTTCTTCTCGTCTGTCTGACCGACAGTGGCGGCGGTCCATGCAAGGTTGATGTTGTTGACGCCGTAGGTAGCACCGACGAACAATACGATGGCGAAATAACGCGCCCCGATGTTGTATGTGGCCGTCGCCACTGCAAAGCCGAGGATGGCTAGTGCTTTCGAGCCAGTAATATGCCATGTGCGTTCATTGAAGTGACCGGAAGACCAGGACACTGCCACAGACGCGAACGTAGCGACTAGGTAGGGCGGACTCGTCAGCACGAGTGAAATGGTATTGCTGAAGCCCAACGACGCGACGGCCGTGGGCAGATAGTTTTTAAAGTTATTGGCGGATAGATGCAAGTTGGTCATGAGAGTAAAAATCCAGGTTCGGTAGTCTCGCGCGGCATCCCATAGACCAGACCATGTACTTGTCGGCATGTAACCCTTCTCGGTCGTGTCTCGGGCAATGCGATCATGAGCCAGCTGGCGCTCCTCCGGAGTAAGCCAACGGGTTGTCAGCGGTGTGTCCGGAAGGATGAAAAATCCTGCGATGGCAACCACAACTGGCAAAATCATCAGTGACATGGCGACGGCGATGATCGCGAGAGTTTGAGCTTACCGGTAACCAGGCCTTGGATCAAGAAAAGCCACCTCCAGCCGGACAGACCGTGCGCCCCGTCGAGGCCGGCGAATACGCCAGCTGCAATCAGCCCGGAGAAGGTACTGGCAAGGAGGTTTCCAGTGTAGAATACAGCAAGCCTAGTCGCCGTCTCCTTCCGGGTGTAGAATAGACTGACAAGGTAAATACCACCCGGGTAGAAAGGGGCTTCGGTGAGTCCCAGCACCAGCCTGAAAAACGTCAGTTGCCATTCCTTCAGTGACTACCCCTGGAGCTTTTCTGCAACAGACCGGGGAGGATTATTTATTTATTAACGTCAAAACCCCTACCGGACAGCTAGTAGGCCGTGATAGTCTTTTACCAGGCAATTAAGAGTGGACACGATGGCCCAGGCCAGCATCCACCCCGACAGATACCAAGACGGCCTAAGCCTAGTGACAAGCATATTTGACGGGACCTGAGCGCTGATGTAGCTGCGGGGAAATTCCACCATTAGCATGAGGCACTCAAACTATAAACCCTGTGCGAGTTGATAGAGCTTACCCCACGAAGAAGATGCTCACACAGGTGTTGTACTGTGAGCCAACCAGCCCAAGATCCTTATCGATGTGGTTGAGCTTGCCATTGACAATCGCATTGCGGTCGAGAAAGTTGAGAAAGTACATAAGCCAAAGCACGGGCTACTCATGTTTGTCAACTTCTATCATTCAAGACAAGCCGTGGTGAGTTACCATCATGTACAGGTCCAGCTTTCTCACCAGGGCAATCTCTTTCGGATCAACTTTGGAGTAGGACCCAAACTTGTCCGGCTGCTCGACATCCTTCTTCGGGTCATCTTTGATATCGTCATAGTGCTCAAGAACTACCTCATCTTTCCTCGATTCGGCGGCCGGCAACGGCTGGGGCAAGGCCATATTAGTATTATACGCTTGGCAATAGATAGGGAGTTTGTGTTGGGTCGGTATGATTAATACTTCTACGAGTGCGACAAAGTAGCGTGGCGATAGGAAGTTGACCGGGTCTTTATAGATGACAGCCAAGCAGCCCTGAGTACACGTGTGCCAACGGGGAGTAGAAAGGTAACCTCTCGGCGGCCAGAAGCGAGCTCTTCGACATGTCGGGGCAGCCAAAGACCTCCTCTCGGTACAAGGGTAAGGGCAAGCAGTAAGCTGATATGGACATCGATCGCCGACTACTTTGCCGCCGAAGTGAGTGGGATAGCTTGTAGACCATTTTTATAGGCCAATTACCTAATTAATGTTAATAGACAATCCCAACAGACCATGTTGATCACCTGTTGCGGTTATTCAAATTGGTTTTTTGCCAATACCCCAGATCGTCATTGTCCAAGACCCAAGAACTTGGGGTAATAGTGGGCCATGCGCTGTGACATTTAATGATCCTTGCTCGGTGTTATCAAAAGGCGAATGAGGGGTTGTCAGTTTGGATGTATGTGGTTATAGTCGACCTGCTGTTCGTCACGATATCGATGGTTTGATACGTTGCACCGGGATGACTGTGGATGCCAGGAACCGCGTAAGTCTATCAACGACTCCGGTTGATGGTAAATCTCAGCTCCATAAGGAGAAAATGCGTCCGGATCCTACGTTCAGCTTATTTCCGTCCTCATTGGCCAATATCATGAGGTTATAAGCCAATGCTTCATAGATCACGTACATTGTTGCCCCCACGAGTGCTGAGACGAGGTGCATAAATTGTCCACGCAGAACGAGAGTCTTGACTGTACTCTGCGTGATTGACGGGAACCAGGGAACCATCATGTCTACAACGCTCACTATCGTCCCCGAGGGGGGCGCCTCCGCGGAGGTTCCCCGACCACTTGTGGACCCAAAGCGGCCCATTCTCACGCTCGACGAGTTGATCAGGAGCCGTGCGTCTGAGATGGGAGACTCTCCCTTGATTGGATATCCAAACCATTCACTACTCGACTTCGAGGAGCACAGCGCTCGCTCTATAGACCGATATGTAGATGCCGCAGCAGACAAGCTACAGCAGCTGGGCCTGCCTCCTGTTGTAAGCCTTGCCAAATACTCGCGGGGTGATATTTATATATGACATGCCTTACTGATCATACACTGTTCCTTACTCCAGGACCCCTCCCTCGAGAAATCACCCGTCGTTGGAATTCTATCTCAGTCGGGCTTGCACGTAGTCATCACAATTATGGCCCTAAGCCGACTAGGCTATACAGTCTTCCTGATATCGACCAGGCTTGCGAGCCCGGCCCTCGACCGCCTAATTGAGTTGACCGGGTGTAGCACTATCCTTACTACACCAAATTTCCATGCCACCTTGGCCGAAGTGCCGAAGGAGAGACAGCCCGCTCTACTTCCGATTCTTTCCCATTCCGACTATTACCGCAGAGATGCGCCGGTGTTTATGCGCCTCTACGACGCCGAACATGAGAGCAAGAAGATGGCCGTCATTCTCCATTCATCGGGGTCTACCGGGCTGCCGAAACCGATATGGCTGTCCCACAGAAGCTGCATCGGTGCCTTTGCTGTTAACATGAACATGCGGTCTTTCCTCACATCACCTCTCTTCCACAGTCATGGGTTCTATGAGCTGTTTCGGTCCATCTATTCGAGGAAAACCATATACCTCGCCAACTACTTGCTTCCGTTAACCAGGCAAAATTTACTGAAGATGCTGGAATACGTGAAACCGGAACTCTTTCACTGCGTGCCTTACGTGGTAAAACTCCTAGCCGAGTCCGACGCAGGGATACGGGCTCTGGCAAACGTGAACATGGTTCTCTTCGCCGGCAGCAGCTGTCCTGACGACCTTGGGGACCTGCTCGTCAGTCGTGGGGTAAACCTGGTTGCAAACTACGGAGCGTAAGTCCATTTACCCCCCCTATCAACGTATCATATCGATTGACCGAGCGCTAACGCCTGGTGAAGCACCGAGACAGGGAGGCTGATGAACTCGGCTCGACCACCGGGAGATCGGTACTGGAACTATCTACGTCTTTTGGCGCCCGCACGGCCGTTTGTCCTGATGGACGAGGTCGCGCCTGGGCTGTACGAGTGTGTTGCGCTCGACGGTCTAAAATCGAAGAGCACGGTCAACTCGGATGATCCTCCAGGGTCTTTCCGGACCAGGGATCTTTTCGCGCCTCATCCAACCGAACCGGGCTTATGGAAGTACGTCTGCAGGCTGGACGACCGCTTCACCCTTATCAACGGCGAGAAGGTCTTGCCAATCTCGATAGAGGGCCGTATCCGTCAAGAAGAGTGCGTGAAAGAGGCCGTTGTATTCGGCGAGGGCAAAAGTTACCCCGGAGTTTTGATCTTCCGGGCTGATGCGGCAGCTCACATGTCAGACGAGGAGTTCCTCGAGGCTGTGTGGCCGGCCGTGGAGGCGGCGAACTCTCGGGCTGAGACCTTCTCCCGAATTCCCAAGGAGCTGGTCGTAGTGCTGCCGGCTGACACTACCTTTCCTCGCACAGACAAGGGAACTTTCATCCGTGTCCCTACGTACAGACAGTTTGAGCAGGAGATCGAAGTAGCGTACGAGCGGTTCGAGAACGAGAAGGGAGGCACCCTGTCCCTCTCGGGGCAGGAGTTAGAAGACTTCCTACGACGCGGACTGAAGGACCGGCTCGGCATCGAGCTGTCGGCAGAAGACGAATTCTTCGCCTCAGGCATAGACAGCCTACAATGCATTCAGATGTGGAACCTAATCAAGAAGGAGCTCGATTTAGGAGGGAATGGGGCTAAGCTGAGCCAAAATGTCCTGTACGAGACAGGGGATATTCGAGCGCTTGCCCGTCATCTCGAGATGCTGAGATCAGGAGAAGAATCCCAAACAGATGAACTTGCCAAGATGCAAGAACTTATCGATGCGTATTCCTCATTCGAGCCGCACGTCGTCGGAGACGCTCCACAACCGGATAAGGAGGTCATTGTAAGGAACCCCCCTCCCACGTCTACTCACCCCCTATCGTTGCTAACACATCTGACCGATCGCAGCTATTGACGGGTGTCACCGGTGGTTTAGGCGCACACCTGCTCGCGAAATTAGTATCGCGAGCCAATGTTTCGTCCGTATGGGCCATGGTGCGCGCACCTACAGACACTGCGGCCTCGGATCGTGTATTCAGCTCCCTCGAGGCTCGCGGCATCAAGCTCTCACCCGAGGAAAGCAGCAAGGTGGTCCCACTGGCCTGTGATCTCAGCCGTTCTGACTTCGGTCTGAGCCCATCGCGCCTCGCAGCGCTGACGCGCATCCTCACCCTGGTCATCCACAGCGCCTGGGCCGTCAACTTCAACATCCCCGTCCAGAGCTTCGAGAATCAGCACATCAGAGCAGTCCACAATCTGATCCAACAATGTCTCCGGGTGCAGACGCCCGACCCGGCCCGCTTCTTCTTCTGCTCTTCCGTCTCGGCGGCCGGCGGGACCCCTCGCCTGGGCACCGTAGCAGAAAGCCCCGTCATAGATCCTGCCCATGCCCAAAATACGGGTTACGCACGATCAAAGTATGTGGCGGAACACATCACCCGCAACGCGATGCGGAATGCCCATGCACCCGCACAAGTGCTACGCATAGGGCAACTGATAGGCGACACCGCGGTTGGCGAATGGAACGCGACCGAAGGTGTACCAATGACGATACAGACCGCAGTCACGTTAGGTGCCCTGCCCATGTTGGACGAGGTAAGTAGCCAGACCCCCTTGACCGAGGCCACGAGGAACTAATTGTGATTATCAGGAAATGAGCTGGCTGCCGGTCGACTGCGCCGCTGCTTCCATTGTTGAGCTTGCCGGGGTCGCCCAAAACGGTAAGCCGAGCGGTCCGGCCTTAGACTCGGACGTAGTGTACCATGTTCTCAACCCACAGCGCTTCCATTGGACACGGGACATGCTTCCTTCATTAGCCAAAGCCGGTCTTGAATTTGAGACTCTTCCCACCGACCAATGGATGGAGAGATTAAGGAGTTCAGACCGAGATCCAACCAAGAACCCCCCAATCAAGCTGCTACAGTGGTTTGAAAGCAAGTACGGTCACGAGAGATTGAGTACTCAGGGCGGAGGGCTGGTCTATCTGACCGATGAGACAAGGAACAAATCTGAGACGCTGAGAAACGTGCCAGACGTTACCGAAGTCGGATTCGTGCAGATGATGCTGGATAGGTTGAGAAAACACTGGGTCAGCAATGCCTAAAGTAACATTCTCACCATTTTCATAGAGTCCCTTGGATTAAACTCTTTAGAAGTAGACTGTTAGAATACTTCAACATAGATATATCAAATTTAATATTATAAGGCTTCAATTGGCTTAGTCATAACTTTTGAAGATAAATTTATCACACTTATAGCAGTCGGATTTGTAAAAAACTTGAAATAAACGTCCAAAATGATATATTCTTTTCTTTCTTCAACCCATAGTCAGTGCACGGACGGGTGGGATCTTCAGTATGAGCCTTGCATTGAATTCAACTTCCCTTTGCACTCTGCTTTGATGGATCATCGGTCATATAAAATCTCGAACGTCGTATGTTATTGTTCTTCATCCTTGCTGTACGAGATATGTCCTTCAACAGCTTTCTAAGTTGGCCACTTCCTCAGGCGTCCAACTAATTTGTAAAAAATGCCTTGCATCGCGGAATAAGTGTAAGTTTACCCAGCCAACAGAAGATTCGATACATTTATCCAAACCTTAAATCTACGCTCCCACTCCATGCCCTAACGATTACTTTCCCTCCGTCTTTTCCCTTTCGTGCGACCATTCTACCCTGTCCCTCCCTAATAATCTCTACTCCTCTTCCTGTAACGCTTATGCTTCCGCTTTGAGTTTCAACCTCAATCGTCCCCTCCCAGCTATCGGGATACTCCACGTTGATCGACCCGCTGTGGCTCTCATGCTTCGAAACCATCCCCTCCCACCACGGTTCCTTTACCACGGCCCAAAGGTCGTCTTCCACAACCCGCACGCTCTGCATCCCAACACGAGATACGGTCTTCAGCCGCCGCGGCCCAGACGTATTTATAGGCACCACGACTAGCTCCACACCGCTGATGCTACCGGATTGGGAGTCGAGTGATGTGTACGAGCCGAGCGGGAAGGTCCCCGAGATTGACGCAGATCGCGTGCTCACAGAGGTGATATACTCCCGCGCCGGAATGCCGGGCTGTACATCGGTGCTTCCGGATCCGCCTATGTAATTTTGCTCCGAGTCGCCGCCTCGGCCAACAGACCGGTCAAAAAATCCGTCTGAAAAAGTTGCATCGATGCTGCCAGAGTGTGACTTGAGCTCGAGAGATGCGGGTTGAGATGGATCTTCCGAGGAGGCGGGATGCGGGGTCACATCTACGGAGATACTCCCAGACTGTGTGGAGATAGAGAGGAGGTCGTAGAGTGGGTACGAGCCGGATATGGACTTTGAAGAGGACCGGAGGACAATGCGGCGGGAGTCCGGGACCTGGGAAAGTGGAGGTGGGGATGGAATAAGTGGTACCTGAGGTTCGGAAGGAAGTATGTAGGCGAAGGACAGGGAGGCGGGGAGAAAGAAAGATAAAACAAGTCTAGAGAAATTCATTCTGACTTGGGTAGGGAGAGGTGTTCAAACCGGTGAATATGAGTTCCGAAAAGTGTCAGAAATAATTGAATTATTAGTATTGCTGCCTAGTTGAAGAGGGGATTAATCCTTCAGGACCCCCTTGAAGCGTTGGATCTCAACCCCCTGTTACGAACAGGTAATCCACGTTTTCCGGGCAGTGACATCACTGTAACTGGAGGGGACAAACCAGTAGGACCCACCACACCGCCACAATCAGTCAGTCAGCAAAGACCTTTTGTTCCGAAGCGTTCAATATTGGTATATTTACCTTCGAAGAGGGAATCGTGATGGATTCATGACTGCAGATTTAGAAGGAAAGGTCCAATATGGAAATAAGAAGGGACAGAGAAATGGCGGTATTTCTATTGTAAAGACAAGACCCATGTTTTTATTTAATTGAGGACGACTTTGGAATAGTCTATAGCATTACTTCTCTTCTAGATTGAAATTTCTATTACGCCGGTGAAGTGTTTAGTTCCCTATGATTATGCAAAACCTATGCATAAAGCAGTCATATTTGTTGGTAAGGAAGACTTGCGAAATAGCTTTAGCATGGTCGTGCCTTAAAATATCACGGTCAGCGGGTTTTTGCAATAACAGGCTCAGAACAGGCTTAAAGAGCAGCATACCTCAACAGTATACGCTCTGTTATTCTTGCGAAAAGGTATATCCACCTTCTTGAGCTGGTCTCTATAAACACACAGTTATTCCCTTTGTTCTGTGTGATACTAACATGCGACTCTATGGAAATTCAATCGCTTCAAGAATCTATCGTGAACCGACTTAATTTAAAGACGTCTTTAGCCGATTAGGCTATTCTAGAATAGAACTTATCAGAGGATAAGGAGACTTAGTTGATCCTAGATTCTCCCTGAAGGGTCTTTTCGTAACTCAAAACCTGTATGTATGACCAGTCTGTCTTTCCAACAACTCTACATTATCTGCAGTGGGCCCTGACTCGTGAGATACATGTAAATCAATACGCTTCAAAATACCTCCTGAACTGGGAACGGGTTGTGACTGGTGAGATGATGGGTTTTGACTAGAGTCAGCATCATCCTGACGATAATATCTCCTCGATTCTGAGAAGTTGCTCCCACTTTTTTGAGTGGTGCCAAACCAGCGTGGCGTTAACCTGGATAAAATGGACCGTAAGCTTGGCAGACAAGCGGCGATAATGAATACATCGCATTCCAAGACGCTCCAATACACAGCAGGCGCATTGTCATCTGTTTAATTCGAAACATAGCTATGTCAGCCATCTCGTAACCTATTAGATAAAGTGCTTCGACTTACGGGTTATGTTTGTTGTCTTTGAAAACTGAATAAGTGACTGCAACCGTACAACACTGACAACCGTGATCCTAAAGCTTGGTTAGCTTCTCCGACCGTGAGACAGAGATCATCACGTCGAGTGTGAGTAGCTGTTTTCGGACCTCGATGGTCGGAAACCTGTGGGGGCACTCACACAAAACCCAGAGCAAAAACCAAGAGGACCTGTGCTTTCTTTCTCCAGCTTAATTGTAATTGCGCGATGTCTCGAAGTGGAAGGGAAAGGATAGCTATGTCAACAGCAATTTCAATTGCTGCCCTGACCCAGGAGAAAACATTAATATTAATGCATGATCCTCTTATTTCTCCTGACCAACCACTCCAAAAGAAAGGGATTGGCGTGCATTGAAAGATTATTGCCGCGGTGTTGGCGACGCCAAACAGCACAACAATTACCATCATGATTATCGAACCTTTCTGTGTCACAGAAGACGATTTCGCAAAGACTCGGCGATAGAAAGCAAGTATTGAGAGTTGAGTGAACATTTCAGATGGGAAATAGAACACCTCGGCAACATAGAGAAGCTATATCACTATGATTAGCTTAAACAAGTAAAGCCACCTTCATGTAGCAGAATAAATCATCCATTCACCTTTAAAGTAGTGTTAATGTCAGGAAATGATAGTGTCCAGATGTCTTTCCCTAAGCCGTGTCTGACCACTTTATATTCAATCAGTGACACTGTGAAACGTGGAGCAGTGCGAAGACCACTTACTTGGGTAACAAAGGAAATTTAATACCGATCCAAGAACCTATATTATGAGTAGTAGTATTATCAGCAACACATAGTCTTCAGGGTTCATGAGATGCTGGCCGTGAGCTCTTACCACCCCGAGTGTGAGCCAATAGTCGTCCAGGCCCAGGGAGGCATTGCTAACCCAAAGGCGGTCGGCAATGCGAACGAGGAACAGTAACATAGCCAATGATCCAAATGATGCAGCAATGCCGGTTAGCGTGTCGGAAATGTCGCCAGTGGGGACCCCACAAGCAGACATGGTGATGTTAGTTGAAGCTGAAAGGCTCGTCAGTATGATCATGTGGCATGTGCCTTTGCCTCCAACACTTACTTAAAGTCTCCTTTACAGTGCAATTGGCGGCTTCGCAAGTCTGGAGCGCGCCGATAAATGTGGGATCCGCACAAATACAAGCGACATCCAACACCGAACACGACGAGATAGAAGCCTCTTGCTTAAAACATTGAGCCTAAGTCACGAAGTCAACATCGGAAATTAGACTCAGCGAGATATATGATAGGTTAATACTTACTGCGCAATCGGGTAGTAAGGGCAAAATGCTGTTCTGGGCCACAGACAGTCCGAAGAGGAAGGGATGGAAAAACTTCATGATAGATGTTGTCAAGTAGAGTAGAGACAAATACAAGTAGGCAGTGAGGAAGCATTGATGAAGGGAAAAGTAAAAGGAGCCCTAAGGGCTCCGAGGGAGTGGTACATATATACAGGTGATTGAAGTGCACCAATCCCCCTTGTTTCAACAGATATAGTATCTGTTCTAGCTTGTAAACATCAGTAGAGGCAAAATAGCTTCTAGAGCTTCTATCAAGTTTTGCTTCAATAAAAATTTTCTTCAGATAAAACGGATGTCCAAGAGCTTTAACCTAGAGAACTTACATTCGGGTCGCAAGACTCTCACCAACAGAACAAGGCACTTAATGGATATTAATTTCTCAAAGGTACAAGGGGGTAAATAAATGGCAATGATAAGCGTATGGATTGGACCTAAAAACAATCTAAGTGCGGCACATCCGCAGATACTGTCACAGCCAACAACAAGATTACGATGGTAATATTAAAGGAGTTTATTGAGCTGGGTGGTAATACATGCCTACCTAGGTGTTGGGTGTTGGTTGTTGGTGGCGGCGACAGCAGTGCAGGAAGCATGCAATGTCAGCGTCGCCTTTGGAAATGGACCAAATGGACGTATACGTCGCACAACTACGCTCAAACTATGTAGATACCTTGAAATGTACGAAGCTAACATGTGAGGGGTAATTGGGGGCTGCTGAGGAGTTAGGACTTGGCTGCAAATTCAATTAGCAAAACAAACCCTGATAATCAGGAAAACTAGTCTTCGATTCCACCACATCATTATTTCATACACGAGTTTTGCCCCGCGGCGTGAGAATCATGTCGAGTATATTCCCTCTGGCTATTAGCCTCGGTATCGGACTTTTGATCACTTATGTTGTAGGCAGATTTCTCTATTCGTTGAATGATCAAAGCCAACCTCCGCTTCCACCCGGGCCGAAGGGTTTGCCTCTTCTCGGAAACCTGAACGACTTGCCTAAGCCTGGCATTCTTGAAGCGCACCACTGGTTAAAGCACAAGAAGCTATACGGTTAGTTTTAATTTTTTTTAATGTGTGGTCAATTAGTTAACCAATTAATCCAATAATAGGTCCAATTAGCTCTGTAACTATCTTAGGGAAATCAATCGTCATTGTTAACGATGCACAACTTGCGTTTGAGCTGTTCGAAAAGCGGTCCGCGAAGTATTCGTCGCGACCCAAGCAACTCTTCGCCAGCGAACTGTAGGAATCAATCCTGCATGAGACTCGTGTTAAGTGATTAATTTTGTGACTTCTCAGGATTGGTTGGGAGAAGACAATCGGAATGTCTCCCTACAATAGGCGATTCCGGGCGATGCGCAAGAACCTTAGCCGTATTATCGGTTCAAGCACGGCGGCCGCACAATTCAGCGATATACAACATACTGAAATAGCTCACTTTCTTCTGCATGTTCTGAGTAGCCCAGACAAGCTTCAAGAACACATCAGAAAGTAAGCCCTGGGCTTTTCATACGAGAGTCCCTTGACTCTTTATACATGCTAATATTGACGTGGCTGAGTAGGGCAGTTGGTGCAGTAGTTCTGAAGATTGCCTACGGCTACACGGCAGAGTCTCATCGTCCGGATATCTTGATAAACATGGTTGGAGATTCTATGGAGAAATTCGCGCGTGCTGCGGTTCCGGGCGCTTTTATGGTTGATATATTTCCGCTCTGTAAGGTCATGCATTAGTTTCACTTTTCTGCTGAGTTTACTGGCTGATAAGTATTTAGTAAGGAAACTTCCAGACTGGGCACCTGGCGCTGCTTTCAAGAAGCTTGCCCGCGAGTGGGCCGCTGAGTTATCAGACGTAGCAGAAAAACCATACGCTTTTGTCAAAAATCAAATGGCCCAAGGCAAGCATGAAGCTTCTTTCTTATCGCGACTTATTGAAGGAGGAGACACAGATACGGAGAAAAATGAAGTTGACAAATGGTCGGCCATGTCTCTATATTCAGCGGGAGCAGATACAGTTAGTACATCAACTCTTGCCGTCTATCACGTTCCTAACGAATACAGACTGTCTCAGCCATTGGATGCTTCTTCCTAGCTATGGTATTGTACCCAGAGGTCCAACAACGCGCCCGGGAAGAAATCGATCGCATCGTCGGAAACGACAGACTACCCACAACAGCCGACCGTGATAGCCTTCCATATATTAACGCCGTCATGAAAGAGACTCTACGCTGGCATCCAGTTGCCCCAATGGGTCTTCCGCATGAAAGCACCGAAAACGATGTTTGCGATGGCTATCTGATTCCAAGGGGATCAATGGTGTTTGCAAATATCTGGTGAGTCTAAAACCTTATTTAGTCGTCGCATGTCTGACTCTGATTGGGCCAGGCACTTTACTCACGACCCTAATGTTTACTACGATCCTATTGCTTTCAGACCCGAACGATTCCTTGCCGGAGACGACCACGAACCAGAACCCGACCCAGAGAAGTTTGTGTTCGGGTTCGGGCGACGCATTTGCCCAGGGCGCTTTCTTGCAGAAAATAGCCTGTTTTTAATTATTGCACAATCATTAGCGGTATTCAGCATCGACGGATTCCACAACCCAGATGACCACCATGATCTCCAACACCAGTCTTTATTTGAGGCTGGCGTGGTAAGTCATCCTGTACCGTATAAGACAGCCATCAAGCCGCGATCTTCACAACATGAAAAAATCATCAGGTCCCTCGAAGAGACTTATCCCTGGCAACAAAGCGACGTCAAGATTCTGAAGAATTGTCATGGATAGGCGGGCAGACTATAGTACAAGTGATCTCCAGTAAACCCTAACCCGAATTCTTTCATTTGTAACTAAAACTTAATATCGAGATCACTGCTGGTGATGGCATCTAGAGAGTGCACTCCCTTTATCTGATGACGGGCACACACCCCCGCGAGAAGAGTATATCATAGTGAATTGGTCAATTAGCTTTAAACGGAAACTGCAATCTAGCTATTGTCCTAGTTGTTAGAGTTAGAGTTGTTTTAATCTGCGAGAATGCTATAGCTTGAAGTCTAGTCGTGTGCAAACCTCCGCAATCTGTACTATTTAACTACTCCCGTGGCTCTATCAAAGAACTTGAGTCTTTAGGTAAGTTACAGAATTACCGAATAAGGAGTGAGTTTGAATTTTGCCATTTCTCAATACTTCACGGGCATACGTAGGACTATGTCACTATCCAGTTCTACCACGTCCCATCACAATACTGGTAAAGAAGTAATGAGCGCAGGAACGAACCGTATCTGACTGTAATTGGTGAAACACTAATGATACTTTATGTCAATGTCGTAGTTTAGGAATATTCGCAGGAAATTAAAAGGGAAACCTCAAATCCTCGCCGCTGTCGTGAATCAATAAGTCCAATCGACCCCGAAGATAGCCTTTTCCAGGAATGCGTCAGCCTTTGGGTCCTCTTGGCATATCTCGGACTGGTTGGGGAACCGGCCACCCACCATTAATCCCGGTCCTGCGTATTAGTGTTTGGCATTTTATGATATTGGCCATCATCTCGGCGGAAATCCCCACTCGGCCAGGTGCTACAGAAGGACATCACTGGGAAGCTCGGCAGTTAGGATTTTTGCCGTGACAAGGTTGAAATACAGAAGTAAGATAGCTTTTCGTTTGGAAGAGCGGTGTGGAGAGCCCTACCGCAGCCTTGCTGTCACCCACACGTATCCCCTTCAATTTCTACATCAAGGGACGCATGCACACTATAGCAGATGAATGCACCATGCAGTAGATGGGGAAATTATGCAGGACAAGTTTTGACGCATTTTCAAGTGCCCCAAAGAATCGTCAGTAAGTCGAGCTCACGTTGCAGCCGTTCTAGGATCGCGCATTAGTAGTAAAACAAAACACATATATAAAGATCCCGACACTTAGTGCGTTCTAGATGGGCCGCTTTATAAGCCTCAATGTGACTTTTAAGTATGCATTGTTCCAAAAAAGTATGCTTGGCTGCGACTAATGTATCATGCCAAGTAGCGACTGTTCTTGAAGTATTGTCTATAGTAGTTGAAAAATTCTCAAATCACTGAAATACTGCCCTTTTCATCCCAGAAGAGGAAGCGAGTACATGCATACGGTCCATAGAGCCCACACTTTGAATGTTTGCTTATCTTCTGAAACTCCTTTAAGGGTCAATACGCGGGCTGTGAACCACATTCCTAGCAAAACGGGACCAACATAACCAACCCATTGTTCGCCAAAATGCAATTTAAGGCATGCCGGAACTATAGCAGTGGTCAGCACCATCATAAAAGGGGGTAGGGGCAGGGAAATCCTCATCAGCGAAGCCGAATCTTAAACTCACACATAACACTCCAAAACAAAACCCCTGCACCAACAGACCATCGCGCTATCCTATCACCGTACACGAGCGGCACAGTCGACCTTCCGCGGACTGCGTCGCCCTGTTGGTCATACAAGTCCTGTGCATGAATTGTTGTTGCCAGCATTCCCGCGCATAACAGCCACCAACGTACAGCAGGGGCCACTTTGAAGACGAGATCACTACAAGCGACACGGGTGGCTCCGGCCCCAATACTAGTAATCCCTAGCGCATTCATCAAGTTTCGCATTAGCCAATTGCTGTTTGCTAAACCAAGGTCGTTGTACATCCAGTTGAGTGTGAAAAGTAGGAGTGCTTCTGAAGTCGCACCAAAGTAATGAGATACCGCAAATGTAATTACAATGCTCACTAGAAGGAGCCGCCTGGCACCTTCTAATGTAATACGTCCTGAAGTTATGGGTCGCCATGGTTTGTTGACTTTATCTTCAGAGATAGAATCAGGCAGTCGCTGGTTGGCAAGGTCAAGCACAAGGAGTTGGAGCCAGATCCACAAGACGACGCGAACAATTCGAGAATAAATCGAAATTTGAGGCTCAAGCTCTAAGCTTGATACAGTGAATTTGTTCGAAAGAATCGAAAAAAAGGCGAACAATGTCTGCGGGAATAGAACCGAGATGAAATCGCTGGCGGTGAAAAGATACAGGGTGAAGAGAGATTTAGATATCCATGCGAAATTACACATGCGCTCCTACAAGATTTAGCAACCGTTCTGGGGGAGACTGAAGATAGAGATATCGTACTTGTTTACCAGGGAAGATATTTGAATTGCCATTAATTCGCCCACTTGCGCCATCGTTGGAGGAAAGACAAATTCGACCATCAAGTTCTGTTGTTGGTTGATGGTCGATTTGGTAACCTCCCTGTTGCAACATCTTGAGACAAACCTACGGTCTCAATAGAGCGCAGTATTCAGTAACTAAAGGCACGTGAAATATTGTGAATGCGTTCTTTGTTTGTGCATATAGCTTCGAGATTGAGGGGGATGAAGGCGTAAAAGTAGGGGGCAAGTGAGTTTTAATACTCGGAACAAAAAGCTGCCCTCAATATGTTATTGGCAATAGCTCTAGTGGTTGGCCATTTAATTTGGAGCTTAAATAAATACAACAGAGTACAACTACAAACATCAAGTATGACATTTCTTGAACTTTGATATACTGTGTATCAACCAGTCTGGCTCACCGCAACTTAATTTATACGGTTCCACACGTCCTAACAGTAAAAAATAAATCCTGATGTTATGTCATGCAAGCCACAGGATTTTCAGGGATGTACCGCCGCCTTCGCGCCCCAGGCAATGCTTTCGCTCTCTTAATACCAATTTTTAAAATATTCCAACGCATTGGACCTTGTCCCAGTTTTGTCGGAGCCTATTCTCTAAAACATCATCTATTACCTATTCAAGAACTATTTGAACTCGGCATGTGAATCACACAACTTACGCCATGCAATTAGTTTTGCCCAATCATTCCTTCTTAGCAGCCTCAGTCTTAGGATTATTATCCCATGTTACCGTCTTCATTCGAGGGGAGTGGCATATGCAAGGGCCGCTGCTAGTCAAAACCTATTTAGTGTTGATCATCACACTTCTTTACGCAGAATACTACCACCACAATGACTTTTTCGCAGCCATTCTAGCTGTTTGGAGTATCATCGTCTCGTATGTGGCTAGTTTGTTCATCAGCATTGCGATATATCGGAAATATTTTCACCGCCTTCGGCATTTTCCTGGGCCTTCCGGAGCCGCTGTCACGAAACTCTGGCATGTGTTAAAATGCGCCAGGGGCGATAACCATCTTCTCCTAGAAGAAGTATCAAGAAAGTATGGACCGGTCATTAGAACAGGGCCAGAGGAGCTTACCATTATCGACCCTGCTGTTTTCTCCGTGGTTGATGGCCCAAAAAGCCAGTGTACTAAAGCGGTCTGGTACGACATCTTTTTACCCCAGGTGGCGATAAATACTACCCGTAATCCTGAAGACCATGCCACTCGTCGCCGAATATGGGATCGAGGGTTCAGCCCCGCAGCTCTATCATGTTACGAGGAACGGATTGTAGAGTATGCGGACCTCTTAGCAGCTCAGATAGAGGGCCTCATACGCAAAGGAAACCCTGCCGGCGGTCATGAGCACGTCACCATCAACGTCACTGAATGGTTCTCTTGGTTCGCGTTTGATGTCATGGGCGAGTTTGCCTTCGCGAAATCTTTTGGGATGCTACATGATGGAAAGTGGCATCTGAAAATACGCCTCCTGATCAAAGCGATGAGCATGTTGGGTTCTATTAGTCCGGTTCCATGGCTGTGAGTAACTCTCAGAACTGCTTCATTCTTGGTTTGGCGACTTTCAGAGTACGAGGTTGCCTACTTAGAACAATAGAGTGTCCGGAAGCTTCCGAAATCCTCGCAGATCACGCCCCAAATGGCTATAACTGACTCGAAATTTTGTAGTGTCCAGCTTATACTCAATATCAAACCACGTTTATCTCTGGTGAAGGACTGGTTTTCGATGTTACAATGGTGCAAAGAGTGTATGGACGAACGATTGCAAGTTAGTATTACCTCACAATATGACAATTCGCGGTGCCTCTCAAGATCCTAACTAAAGCGCCAGAAAGATGTTGAGCGCCTTGATGTCTCACAATGGCTCATCGAAGCGTCTAAGAAAGACCTTCAGGCCTCTGACAGAGCGTGGTTAGATGGCGATGCCGTTACGATTATTGTTGCTGGAAGGTCAGATCAACCCTATTTTACGCTCTCACTCTCAGCTAAAGTCGAGCCAGTGGTACCGTTGCCGTGGCCCTTGCATTCGCTTTCTATGAGATCGCAAAAACTCCAACCCAACAGGATCGGCTATTTAGAGAAATCGTAAATGTTGACATACACGACAAGATTCAGCTTCAGAAGTGCGCCCATTTAAATGCCATCATCCAAGAAACATTACGCCTCCACCCTCCGGTACCCACAGGTGGCTATCGAGTAACCCCTCCATCGGGTGTGTTTGTTAACAATACTTATATCCCTGGAAATACCACGATTGTGGCACCAAGATACTCTATCGGGCGGCTTGAAACCTGTTACGAGAGCCCTAATCAGTTCATTCCGGAGCGATGGACAACACAGCAGGAGATGGTGAAAGACAAACGTTCATTTTCCCCTTTCTCTCAAGGTAAATTCAGCTGCGTCGGTAAGTCCCTTGCAATGAGTGAAATGCGACTTGTTATAGCTCTCTTGGTAAAAAGGTTTGAGATTAAATTCGGAGATGATGACAAAGGAGAAAGCTTATTTGCGGGCTTACGAGATCAGTTCACCTTCGCGCCGGGCGACTTACGATTGAGATTCAGAATCAGGAATTAAATGCAGTATATGTTGTTCGTCGTTCCTTTTAGGGTTTGGAATAGTTGATAGAGTTGTACTTGTAAGGTTTAAAGGGTACCACCTTGCTTCCTATACACTCCTTTTCCGTTGCTTTCCTTAGTTACTGCGTCGACTTTTATAGAATCCTATTATACTCTATTTAACCAAGGTGTCTCTCAATCTTCTAAGTGCATAGGTCTAGTCCTTGGATCTGAACGGATACCTAACTCCTTTGCTAAGGCTCAAGGCCTCTCGAGCCAATCCAGTGTGTTCCAGCTTCGAGGTAATATAGAGATCTTCAAATTGATTGAAACTGAAGATTCATAATGTGAAGTCTATTCCGGCTTACGGCTATGAATGGTGTGAATGTCATATCTAACATAAGCCCCAGATTTGACATCCTCTTGAACTTCCGCGTCCAGTCGTTCAATATCATCACCAGCCAACGCTCCCGGAGCACCTCGCTCGGCCATGAGTCGCATCCACGCAAGAGGAGCTAAAATACTACTTCTCGTAACCTTTTCGCGAGTTTCTGGGACCCTATCAGAACTCACAACATCCCGTAAAACCGCACGCAAACCAGCAGCCTGCATCTGTGTCGGCAACGTGTTCCAGCCATGAAGAAAACGTTCGCGCAGTGCTGTACCAAATGCTTGTCCAAGAAACCGTATATTGTCCACACGGGAATCTACACGTCCCCGCAAATGCTTCAAGGAGATGAAGTCGCATTCTGTCCATTGTAAGTACCCTCCTGGCTTTAACATTCGAGAAAGGTTAAGGACAGTAGGAGCCCAGTCGTCAGGAAGCATGCCGGCAACTAACAAACGGACATGCACGACGTCATATAGCCCGTACAGCTTGTCGGGAATCGGCTTCTTGACATCCAATATACTCAAATTCACATTCCCTGACAGGTCATCTGGGAAGAGGGCCGCGGATATGTCGAAGCCATCCAATCGGGCACCCGGGTAAGTTTTCTGGAGACGAAGAAGAAATCTACCAGTCCCGGTCGCGACATCTGCAATAGATGGAGCCTCTGGAAGAGACGCGGTAATTGTTGGGTGAAGGAGGTATCCAATATTCTCAGTCATCAGATCAAATTGTTCATTGAGTCTAATTCCATTTAGCCTTGGAAAGTCTCAGCTTCCGCCGTACTAACCTTTGCACCTCGCTAGCATGGCGGGTCATATTGTCTGCATAGCTGTCTTCCATTGCGTATAGCTTGAGGCAATAGTAGCGCCGAGTACTGGTAAACAGTATTGAATCTGTTGTCTTGGTGGAAGGTTTAATTCAAGATCTAGTTGATCCCACGGCCGAACAAAGCTTAGGTGAAAAGATTCAGCATAGTCTGTGGCTAAAAGAAGGGAAGGCTCAGTGGCACCTCAATTAAAACATTTATGACAGTACAGTTTTGGTATGAAGCGGATGGAAAGATCACACCACGTACAAATAAATTATCCAAGGGGTCACAGGCAAGCAACCGGATCTAGTAATGATACGGATTCTCAAGATATTAGGAAAGGTGAGACGCAGATGTGTGTTTGATGCTACGTCAGGAATTATGATCCAATGTTATCTAGTATGTAAAACCCGACCATTGTGATTAAGATCTGTGAAATAGGTTATACTTACTCAAAATGTCGGATACCGACGTTGCATTGTAGAGGATTCACTACCTGTACTTGCTTATATTCCCTTGTTGGTGGGGTCATATATGCAATGATCTGTTAGTAGACTGACCGAGACGCTTGCTGTTAGGAACTTCGGTGCTTATTCTACGTTATGATTAATCCCTGCCATTAGGCCACCCAGTGAAATAATCCAATCAGCATATTATATCCGTATTATCTTTCTTCTCGGCGCTTTGTCGCTAGGTATAACTGCATTCAACTATTGTCTTACACGCCACACAGCCTACCTACGGTAGCACTCATGCCTCCAGAACATTCAGACAGGCTCGATACTCAACATAAATGCGTAATACTTCACTGGCCGTAAAGACCTGCCAAAACTCATCAAAAACATTTTCTTGGCGTTAAGGGCCTGGCAAGACGCACTAGCGTAGCATACAGTTGGAGATTGAGGCTATTGGTCAACCAAGACTTCAACTTAAAGGAATAATAGAGTCAACCCAAAGAAGCGGTATAGATCAGAGTCCAAGGCTAGGCAAATGAAAGAATGGACCAACTCAAAGCGAATCATTGGCATTATTCCAAGTCCTTAATGCAAGTTCTTATTATACTTCAACAACTCTCTTTCCAGGGCCTTGGGACTAAAATTAAGAGAAGAACAGTGATGTTTTGCTTCCCTTGCTTCTCTGTAAAAGTAGCTGTAGGACCTTATAATCTCATTTTTCATGACTAGAATTAAAGTTGCCAGGTATAATTATAACTACTGGTGAATAATTATTTAGGAAATTATCATCTGCATGAGACATTAAGAAATAGAACGACAACTTCAGTTTGTTTTCTCAAAACAATAGTTTAAAGAAAGGGCTAGCCGTGATGCATAATAGGTTAGTCATGACAGGTTAATCACGACAGAGGGACAACAATTCCTTGTTCACGTGCTTTTAACGCTGCTTTTCAAGGCCTGCTTCTGCCCGTGGCAACAGAAGCGGTAGGCAAGGTCAAGGGCGGATCGTGAAGGCGCCGACCTAGGTTTCATTAACCAATCTGCGTGGCGGGCCAAACCGAACGCGACGAGGACTAACCAACCTTGAAGATGATTAAGAGTCTCAGGACGCTTCTTAACAAAAATTGTGTTATACGGAATAGCCCCAGGTAGTGGGAATGCGTATATCCGATGCCAGGGGGGCTAGATCATGTTATTTATCTATAAAGCGGCGGTCTGCATATTCACCTACCCGTTAATTATCTGATCATGAAAACAGGCGATAATGAACGAGAATAGCAGACAGGCAAGTGAATTTCTAATGGATGAAGGCGTAGCCTTTGTGTGTATAAATAGAGACCTAGGTTGCTGCTATCTAGAGGGAGGAAGCCAGTTCAGTATGGTTCCCTTGCGGCCATAGATGACTATGTGTGAATATAACACTGTTCCGAGCCCCATCCTTGCTACAAAATGCCTATCGAAAACGGCAAGCGTTGAGAATGCTCGAGACCAAGCATACTATGAACTAGTTGAGAAGACTTTACTAGATCCCAGCAAACCTTCAGGGAGCTATCTCTCTGTTGCGTCCCAGAGCGTCCTATCGGTCGATCCAACGAGCAACTCCGCAGTCAGTGCCGTTCCGGGAAAGATCCTCACGCTTGGTGTGATGCTTTCTCAACCCCTTTCCCGCGGTACAGTTCATATCCGATCACGCGACCCTTCTCATGCCCCTAGGATCGACCCAAGGTATCTCTCAAACCCCGTCGATATGGAGGTACTGGCACACCACATGCTCTATCTCGAGACTATCGCTCACTCTTCCCTACTGGGTAAGCTACTCAAATAGTCACTCAAGCAGCGCGACCCAGCCTCTAGAGTTACTAACCTAGAAGACGCGAAACGATACCTTCGGACAAGCACAATCTCAATGTGGCACATGGGAGGGACGTGCGCGATGCTCCCAAAGGAAAACGGCGGCGTCGTCAGCAAGGAACTGAAGGTCTTCAGGATACAGAACTTGCATATTGTAGATTCGAGTGCACTTCCGATCATCAGCACTGCCAATATTCAACCAACGGTGTATGCCTTGGCCGAGAGAGCCTCAGATCTAGTCAAGGAGACATGGAGCACACGAGATGATGCTACGTTAACCAGGATGAACTCACGGTCATCGTGATAAACTTGGTAATGTTAGAAAAGCTACTCGTTCTCTCACATTTAAGGCTATCTATCACTTAGATTTCTGTTTCTTCTTCTTCGTGCTAGGCATTTCGAAAGTTTTAGTGATACTAAGAGTGTCCAGATATAAATACCTGCTATTCCTTACCTATACTGAACCATAACACATCAGGCCCGTTACAACGGCTCACCTTGTCTAAGAAACCTTTAGTCCTCAGTCTATTCAGCGCTGTTGGTCATACACGTCCCATTCTCTCTATTATTTTGTGACCTCACTCTTCATGAAGCATATAGTGAAAGCAAAGCGAAAGTAATCAGCGTGTCAAGGACGATGGTCGTGGTTTATGGGGCAACCCTCGCTACCTTAGCCCTAGTATACAGGCACTATAACGCAGTGGATAATAAAGGCTTCATTGCCTCTACAGTTCCGTTCTTCCAGCCCTCTCTTCATTGCTCGCTGGTGGTTTCGTATTCCACCATGGCTGGTTGGGAACTCGGATCGTATTTGTTCCGCAGTGAACTTCACCACCATCCTTGTGGTGCGAGTACCAATCGTCGATATACACAACTTTGAGACCCACCTCTCCATATACCTTATTCGTAGCCTCCTCCATGATGTCCGTGCCATCAATCACCGGTCCCCAAGGCTTCGGAGATAGGTACGTCGAATCGCTGAGGACG
This sequence comes from Xylaria sp. 218_066, assembly GCA_019843955.1. NCBI lineage: Eukaryota > Fungi > Ascomycota > Sordariomycetes > Xylariales > Xylariaceae > Xylaria > Xylaria sp. 218_066. The sequence goes on along the minus strand of JADKYC010000061.1, from coordinate 22,481 downwards.
ACGCCATTCAGTACTCCGGGATATAGTGCGGCAGCATGTTTAGTGCTGCAGTTCCGGTCCGGAGTAATCCCGTCGTCTGGCCCCCAGCAGACGCCGGTAGTGAAAACCATTGGCACGTAGTGAATGTCCTGGGGTGCAATGCCGGTTTCTTCCTTCAACACTCGCATGACGACGTCGAGTTTCTCAGCAAATCCTTCATTTTCACGAATTAATTTGTCTGTCAATAGTTCAGCGATAGTGAGGCCGGGGACGTCACCTAAACCCTTGGGGGTGTAGGTACCATTCTGTCGAGAAAATGCAGGCGTATCACCGTGATCCTTTTTGGCGTTCTTCAGAATCTCGATTCCTGCCGTAGGATCGGCAATATAGAGAGCCCAGCCATACGGGGTGTTTGCTGGGAGGAACTGCACAATCTCATCTACGTGTCCGACAGCCAGCCAGTCCGTGTCCAGAATAAGAGGGTCTTGGAACTCTTGGGCCCTCATGTAGTCGTACACATGCGGGTACGTTGGATACGATTCTGCATGGGATCCTTCGATAATGCGTCCAGCCGGAAAGGATTTGTCTTTGAATGAATATGGGGGGATCGTTTCAAGATTTCCCATCGAGTCAATCTCATCTCTGGTCCCTCCTGTGCTGTAGACAGCGCCTCGGCCAGTCCTTCTGAGGTATTCAAACACCTGTCTTCCAGCAGTACGTGACCCCTGAGACGAACGGATCATTACTTCGAGGGTGATCGGTCCCTTTGAACCGGGCATGCTAGTATACGCGGGTTCAACGATATCTTGAGCCCAGACATCGTTTGAGTGGTTGAATAGCCACAGAGGCTTCTGGAGGGTTGGCTCATTCAGTATATCTTGTAAGTCGGAGACGAATCGTGTCTGAATCTCGGAGTCAATGTCGTTTGTAGTGAGCACTTCCGAAACGTCCATTAGATGATGGAACGTGAGAATGGGGGCAACACGGAGATAGACATCATCAACCTGGAATTCTAGCTCGTTTTGCACGTGGAAATGTACTTCGGCCCGCCCGTCCCAGCCAGAGGGTCTCCTTGTGTCTCGAGCATCTATTCCGAGGTTCAGACCTGTCTTCAATTCACTAGCATTGAATTTGTAGTCGTTTGTTGTGATGATCCATTCGTTCCGTTCCTGTCGAAATAGGCGAACGTTCTTTCGGGCGATCTCCTGGGAAACTTGGACATTTCCCCAAGCTCCGTCTTTAAGATCTGGAATTGGAACTGTTCTAATCCGTGCCATGTAACCGGGGGATCGCTGGATGTCGTCTGATGCATCATTACAGGCTGCTAAAGCTTCATCTGAAAGTGGATTGCCAGACAATGCGATTTGAGAGCAGCGCCTGTCCGTATCGCCGATGTTTGCCAAAAATATGGCTCCTGCAAGGTCGGACCATTGGTTCTTGTCACCAAGATCGCTGTCTCCTTCAATGTCTACTATGCCATCTCGATTACTATCCGCCCTTATATCAGCTTTCCAGCTAGCACCAAAGCGACATAGTAAGAGCACAGCAAGAACTACAATTTTGTTAGATATTAGGCGCTAATTGAAACTGTAGTCAACATACATAAGCACCGGGAGATAATTGGAAGTACCATGGTCTGTGTCATGTTTTAATGACGGCAAAGAAAAAAGTAGTAGTCGCTGCGCTGTTCCAATGGAATTTTGGGATCATCAATAGTAACTGTATTGTATCTATATGCAAGATAGTGGATGCTATCAGTTAATGAGAAGTTAGCCAATATTTATAGTAGGTACGCTCATCGTCGCAGTTCTCTTGCCTTAGCATACATTTCGCAGGTGACCTCTCCTAAATAGAGCTCTAGATAAAACCAAGTAGTCGGCGGCCCAGCTCAGCCAGACGATTTGTGGAAGTCAATTTTGCTGTTTAGCGCCATGTACTGTCTCTTGTCATGACGGCATTTGGGTCGTCTAAGCATCCCTTCACAAGCGATGGGCATATGCAACAGGTAGTTCGTTTGGTCATACCACTCAAGTACACATGTGATGAGTTCAGGGCTGGATCGGTGTGAGACGTGCCTCAATATTCGACGTACGTTCGCGTGCCCGCCGGCCGCCACAATATCATCAGTCTACTAATATTGCTTTTCTATTACGAACAGGCTGACACCCGTAATTAATTATTCCGGCGGCAGTGTAACATAAACGCTCATTCCACAGTCATAAAAGTCGCTACATTTTCTTTTTTTGTCGGATATTAGTGTACGGATCCGGCGGTCTTACGGCATGTATGTTGATCTACGAGACACTACTGGTTTCTTTCCTTGCTTCCGAGCCAATCGGGACCCGTGCACCCAGCGTACATAGTATCTTCGTGAAAAGGGGTATGCGCCATATACTGCGGAAGTTGTAAAATACAAGATGAGACATACCGGACGCATCTTAAACCTCGTAAAACTGGATCTAGAAGACTTCCGTATGATAGGTTGCGATGGTAAATTTTAGACTGAATAAGTACGAAGTTCACTCCCCATTCGGCCCCTTTAACACGCAAATTCCTTGATATTTCCAGGAAAATCTTTATTCACACTCAAAGGAAAAACTGGAGATTCTGGAACCAAAAAGCCACGCCTGCAATATGACCCCCCCTATCCGAGTACCTTATCTGCATGGCCAGTTTGGTCGGGCTGGCGGATGGTTACCTCCAGATCCCAAGATACTGATTGGATGGGTTCAAAAGTTAGTTGCAGAGGTGGAGGAAAAACGCCGATGGTTAGGACCCAAGAACTGGGCTCCGTCTATCCAAGCCTTCGATGCTGTTGTCAAGAGCAGTGCCAAGCTTCAGATGCTAGCTGCAGCTATGCTAGAGGAAGTTCCTAACAAAGAACCGTACCTGACGGACCCGGTCGGGAACAGGCAGATCCGAGACTATGAATTATTGCTTGATGCGTTTCAATGCATATTGACAACGAAGGCACCGCAGTGGAGTAAGTCTGAATACGAAATTGGCTTGATTGGATTCCCGTTCAACGCCGTACTCGACTGGCCCATGGCTACCCCGAGCGGCTATGCCTTCTTCCTAGAGCAACGGGTCAACGAAAAACTTAAGGGTATTCTAAACGCATGGAGAGATGACCTCCTTACGAAGGAAGCGTCTCTAAAGGTGATTACTGAGGAGCCAAATGGATGGCTAAGCCCGGAGGCATTAAAAGTAATCGAGGATGACACTAATGTCGATGGCCAAAGGCTCAAGTTCGCCGAGCTCTTCAACTGCGACCCGTCCAAAGATCATTGGGGCTTTCAGTCATGGGATGATTTTTTTGTCAGGACATTCAAGAGTCTCGAGGGCCTCCGACCAGTTCATTGCCCGGATGACACGAAATGGATCGTAAGCTCATGCGAGTCGAAACCCTTTGCCCTCCAGACGAACGTCAAGGAGGTCAGTAACTATGAGTTATTTTCTGCTCCGAGACGTACTCCTCGGTCCCCCTTTTCCGCTATAAATGGCAATTACTAACCCCCTGATACTGAGTAGCACGATACCTTCTGGCTCAAGGGTCAACCATACTCGGTAGCTGAGATGATACCTTCCAAGCCCGAGTATATAAGCAAATTCGTGGGCGGTACAGTCTATCAGGCTTTCCTAAGTGCTACATCATACCATCGTTGGAATTCTCCAGTAAAGGGACAAGTTTGCTACGCCGAGGTCATTGATGGCATATATTTCTCGGAGCCCACAATCACTGGCTTTAGTAGTCAAGACGGCCCCGATCCAGCTGCACCGTAAGTGAAATCATTCATTGTTTCTTATCCTTTTTGGTTGGCCTTAGGAGCTACATCTTCATAATCAAGTCAACATCTGACCTTAGCTCTCTCGAAGCATGCATTATAACCCCTAAATTGCCAGTTGAGGAGAAAACTATTAACATAAGTCATTGTAGTGACCATGCTCAGGGTTATATCAGTCATGTCGCAACAAGAGCGGTTTTCATCTTCAAGACGGATGATCCGGATGTCAGATTCGTGGGCGCTGTATATGTTGGCATGGCAGATGTATCGACTTGCGAGATTAATAAAAACTTCCTGAAGGATCTCCCACAACCGGTAGAAAAAGGTGAAGAGATTGGAATGTTCCACCACGGCGGCTCAACCCACTGCCTGTTGTTTGAGAAGGGGGTGAAGCTAGCTTGGGTCAATGGAGCACTTCCTGGGACTGCTAAGAAGAACCTTCCAGTGCGGTCTGCTCTAGCCTACGCCTATACCTGAGCCAAAAACGTCAATGCGCAAGGGGAGACTATAGTTTCCTAAGCCTTTTGGTGTAGTTATTCTTTAGGATAGGACATGATCTCAACTAGCCGCTGGGTATTTTGGGCGATCCCTCTGGCTACACATTATAACGTCTAAATTTAAGGTCCGTACGAAGTTTTACATGTGTGCCGTAGTGTAGACCCAACATAACGGTGTAGGTAGGGAGATGATCACTCTGTGTACGTCACCTCTCTATAAGCCAAGAAAGAAATAAATGTTACTTGGTGGCACTCCGAAAAGATGCAAGGGGAAGAAAGGGGAAAGGCAGCTCTTCACATCAGTGCAAGCCATCTGCAGTGTTTCAGCTCACCAAACAGCGGTGACTCTGAGAGGCTGATGACCCAACACATGTGCATTAAAAAGCACCCTTGATGGTTCTGCAGGACTGCCGAGAAATGTGTAATTCAGTTTAGTCATATCTATCATGTGAGACACTTCGTATATGCTGTGGAACAATCCTTGATGGCCGAGGAATGAGGGTTACATTCGTGGCTAAGGCGAGATGAAGCTCTCGTTAGGTCGTCCCTCTTCTATCGAGTCTGAGATACGTCCGGTCTTCCTAAACCGGGTTGGCTGAAACAATAAGTATTTCTCCTTCCTCCGAGCTCCCGAAGAGTTTATTCAAGAATCGCTTAGCATATAGTTACGCTCTTTACCCCTATTACATCAAGAAGAGCAGCATATTGGAAAGCGCAGTTTTTCTACATAGAGCCCAAGTTGGAGAATCATGCATTGGCGGCGCAGTATCCTTCCGTTCTGGTACGGCGTATTAGGTATAGCGCACCGTACTGGCGAGTACGACAAAACAACAACTATCCCTTCCGATCTCTTCGATGGCGTTGACATCACATACAACGAAGTTCCTGTATGTCCCTAATGACTGGATGTGGAAGCATTGTCCCCCTGTTCCCCTCCTTTTAGTGTTGAGATACTGACTACCCCTTTTCCTGACTCTAGGCAGGAATATGTGGTAACGCCATATCGTACAGTGGCTATGTGAACTTTCCACCGAATTCAATGAAGGATGTCGAACATGACTACCCAATTCACACATTCTTTTGGTACTTCGAGTCCCAAAAGGACCCTCAGAATGCTCCCCTGATTATTTGGATGAACGGCGGGCCTGGCGCGTCATCTATGTTTGGACTGTTCGCGGAGAACGGTCCATGCTCCATCAATAGCGAGCTCGAACCAGAGCCAAGACTTTCATCTTGGAATCAATTCTACAATGTGCTTTATGTAGACCAGCCCGTCCAAACTGGATTCAGTTACGACATTCCGACTCCGGGTTTCTTAGATCTAGAAACTGGCAACATTATCCCCGAAAACCCAGATCAGGACCTTCACGCGAACACTACCTTCATCCCCGGCAACTTCAGCAGCCAGAACGTCAATTGGACTGCGAACACAACGGAGAATGCTGCTCGCCACTTCTGGAACTTTCTTCAGGTGTGGTCTCAGGATTTCAACGAATACAGCTCTAGTGATAATTCAATTAGCATCTGGACGGAGTCATACGGTGGTCGATATGGCCCAGGTTTTGCTGCATTTATAGAAGAGCAAAACCTTCAGATACGTCGTGGGTTCCTGGTTGGCGCGAAACACCTCAATATCACAACGCTCGGCATCATCAATGGATGTGTGGATCTATTGACCCAAGAAACATCTGCTCCCGAGTTCGCCTATGACAAGAACACTTACGGTATTCATGGGATCACCGGCGAGCAGTATGGAGCTGCGCTTGTGGCATACTCACAGCAGGGTGGGTGTCTCGATAGAATCGAGGAGTGTCTACACTTAGGCGAGAGTTCCGACCCTGCCATGTACGGTAACGTAACTGAGGTCAACAAAGCATGCGAGGATGCGAGCGATTTCTGCCAGAATGAGGTAGAGGGTCCATATATATTTCGCAAGCAATGGGCTTTTTACGATATCGCTCATTGCTACCTGGATGCCTTCCCAGGCAATGAGTATCTTTATTACCTAAGCAGCGAAGAGATACTCAAGGCGATAGGCGTTCCTGTTAATTACACCGACATCTCAAACACCGTCGGCAAGGCATTCAACCTCACAGGAGACTATGCAAGGAGAGACCCGCGTGGCTATCTAGAGGACATAGCGATTCTACTCGACTCCGGGATCCAAGTAGCTATGGTTTATGGGGACCGCGACTTCGCTTGCAATTGGATTGGCGGCGAACGAGTAAGTCTAGATGTGGAGTATTCTCAGAGCGACAAGTTCAGTCTTGCCGGGTACACCAATATCACCATAGACGGCTCTGATCCAGTGGGCCAAGTTCGCCAGCACGGCATGTTTTCTTTCAGCCGGATATACCAGTCTGGTCACATGGTTCCCTCTTATCAGCCCGATGTCACACTCAGCATACTGCGCCGAGTCATGCAGCAAAGAGACGTCGCTACCGGAAACATCCCCCTTTCAGATGACTACTCGACAAGCGGCACTTTCGAGTCAACAGTAAGCTTGACGGCGCCTCAGCCTCCTTCGATTACATGCTATCTCAGAGGCATGGCTTCCACTTGTGCACAGAATCAGATTGACGCTGTGAAAGACGGCAGTGCTACTATCGAGAACGGGGTGATACGCAATCCTCCTCCTCCGCAAGGAACTTGTCCAGAGCTTCCCACGAGCAGCGATTTGATCAATGAATTACGACGCTAATGGCTCGATGGGTCTCCTTACGGGGGATACGAAATTAGGCGATGTGCGTGCACGGGAAGGTCGCTCACGGCGCAGGCACAGACAATTTTATCATCGCTAGAATAAGCCTTTGCCATATGTAAGCAGTATAGCTAGAACAAGCCTTTGCAATATATTATACTCGTTATGTGCCAATCACAACTCGGTAGACACACCGATCCTGTTGGCCAAGTAGGATCGCCGTTGCCCCGCAGGGATAACACCAAGTATCCACTTCGAGAAAGTAGCGACCAGTGACCACTATACTCCTGCTTTCCATTCCCTGCCTCATGGGTGTGTTGCTGTTCTGAATGAATTTGTGCTCTGCGCAAGAGTTAGCGACGCTAGATGCTATAACTGTCAAGAACTGGTGCGGGATACCGCTAAGGCAAGGCTTGAGCTAAAAGCGGGATGGTAAAACTACCTACCTAGGTAATGTGGGTACCCGGTCTGGTTACCTGTACCCGTACCGAGGTCCAATACCTAGGTATACTTGAGCCTCAATAATTCATAACTAGGTAACTATTAAACTCTCAAGCACAACAATTTAAGATCACGGATACTCCGTTGACAGCCGAAGATGTCAACGTAATCATGAAACCGGATAATAAATAACCTTATCCAATGATAACACACAACATGGCAACATCACCATCATCGCCGCCGACTACCTCTCCCATCTCCCTCACCAACCCGCCATATCCATATGCCTTCGCCCCCGACATCATCCGCGCCCATCAGAAAGACGCCTACTTCCAGGGTCTTCTCACAAACCAATTCACAGACCTGCACCGGCGTCTCCTAGGCGCACGATCCGCTCACGCATGGTCCGCCGAATCGCGGACGCTCGCCGACCTTATATACCTATGCCTCACGACCTTGATAGGGAACCGTACGCTAGGAGAAGAGTACTGCGGCCTAGTGCAGGTAGAAGCGCCATCCCCGGCATCATCACACCCCGACCAGGGACGGCGCCTCCCCTCCATACAGCGGCGCGCCGCCTACATCGCAGGGAGTATCCTGCTACCATATGGGCTCGCAAAGCTACTACCAGTACTACGATCGCGGATTCGCGCACGGCTCCAGCGGAGTATAGCGCGAGCGGAGGCGCGCGCACAATCAGTATCGTCACCAGATGCGAAGCCTAGTCAAAAGGGTAGACCAGCGACGCAGACGTGGTCATACAAACTACAAACATACCTCCTAACCAACCTCTCGACGCTCACGTCGCCCGCGCCCGTGCACGCGATCAGCCTGGCGCTCTTCTACGTCAGCGGGTCATACTACGAGCTGGCGAAGCGGCTCACGGGGCTGCGGTACATCTTCACGTCACGGACGCCGGCCGGGGATGCCGGCTCCGAGCCGTCCACCGACCGCGCCGGATACGAGCTTCTCGGCGTCTTGCTCGCGGTGCAGATGAGCGTGCAGGCGTATCTCCACATACGCTCGACTCTGGAGTCCTTCTCGACATCTTCGCAGCAGCAGCAGCTCGCGTCATCGCGCGAGCAGAGCGGGGGAGGAGGCAGCGTCGACGTCTCGCTGGACGAGCACGCGTACAGCGCCAACAACGCGATCCTGCTCACGGCGATGGGCACGCCCGGCACGAGCGCGGGCCAGGGCCAGGCGACGCGGATCAACGTCGCCGCCGTCACGCATACGCCGCCGCCGCCGCCGCCTAAACGATCCGCCGAAGGAGACGGCGGCGGGGTGCGCTACGACCTCTCTGACGAAGACGCCATGCGCTGGATCAAGGGCGCGCAGCAGCGCAAGTGCACCCTGTGTCTGGAGGAGCTCAAGGACCCCGCGGCGACGCAGTGCGGCCACGTCTTCTGCTGGGCCTGCATCGGCGACTGGGTCCGCGAGAAGCCCGAGTGCCCCCTCTGTCGACGAGAGGCGATGGTGCAGCATATCCTGCCCCTGCGAGCATTCTAGAAAAAAGAAAGCGGAATTCAAATTCAAGACTTATGTAACTCTAATGTAAATACTCTATCATGACTGTTATCCCAGCGAAAAATCATTAATCAAAACGAGTCAAGTTCAAGTATCGGACTAGAAACCCAACTATATTAGTAGTGCGTATATGTACCTAACTAGCACAACTATCCTACAAAGAGGTGAAATCAACAACAAACTCTGAAGGCAAGGGAATAGCACATAAATAGACATTGTATGAACAGGAGTAACATAGAGAGACCCCAGGTGCAAGCAAAGAGCAAAGGAACAAAACGGATAGGAGCAGCCGACGATTCGATCGCTGGCTCCAAACCCTCCCATCCAAATCATACACTCCTCAAAGATGACAACACTACAAGTAAAAGAAAATGCCTCCATGCCATGCTCGTTTGCACCTCTCATTAGATCCAGGCTGGTGGCCTAGGTGATGCCTTCCTGTGTTCCCATTTCCTGCATCGTTCCATGTCCTCCCATTTCGCTCTATAAGTAGGGCTCCGAGTCCAGCTTCAAGAGCAGAAAGGTGGCGATGTGACGCGTTCCCAGGTTGTATACACTCCAAAAAAATTGTGTACACAAAGCAACCGTATCCTCTCCCCCGTTATGTATGCTGCAGGCATTTAAGTAGGTATCATTGATGTTTCCAGGTTCCCCGAGCCCCCATCCCAAAAGCAAAGCCGTCCAGAACGCCGTATCCGAGTCTAGGTTTCCACGCATTTATGCCCCTATTCCGTCTCTTCGAGTGAGAAGAGAACAATTTCGCCACGATCGTTGCGGCGCATACGCAGTGACCTCCACAACTCCTTCTCCTCGACTCCCTTGCTGAGATTAGTGCCCGACGCTGTCCGCTCGCGGTGGTAACGCTTCAAGGCTTTGTTTACGCTGCAACCTCGGTCACTCTCCGGGCCTTTGTTGCACAGGCTCAAGAATAGATCCGACCTAGGCCGATAGACAATCAATGCGCCACTCTCATCACCCTTTTCGTCGCCCGATTTGGCCCGATACTCAATAAGCTTTGGGGTCTTCTCGGGAGTGGAGTGACGACGAGTTCGGCGTTTCTTTTCCTGCCTTTCTGATGAATGCTTTCGCTTTTTGGATACCTTTGACTTTGAGGTTCCAGACACAAAGGCCTTCAGATTACTGCCAAAGCTCTCGGTTCGTCTAGGCTTGGGCGGCTTCGAATGCTTCTTCTTCTTGATCGAACCTGTCGGCGAGTTTTCGCCAGCGTCGCCTCCAGAATAATCTGGGGATGGTGGGAATTGCGACGGGCGCATCATACGGTTCAGGCCACCTGTTAAGCCGGAATGTAGAACAGGGGGTGCATCCGTCATAACTTCATCAGAACGCGGTGCCAGTGCCGCTGGACTGGTTTCAATGTGTAACCGCTTCCGTTTCTTGTCCTTCTTGAGCTCACGTTCAGCGTCCTTGGCCTTCTTCTTGTGGGCTTTAGGCGCTGGTGTTTCGTAAGCCGCACCGTATTGCCCCATGGCGTCATCATCAACCATATAACCGGCTTCATCGACATAGTTGTTATCGTTCTGGCCAAATCGTATAAGTTGACGACCTCCTCCGTACCCCACTGGAGTTTGTTGCGGCTCAAAATTGACTTTCGAGGCATTCGGGGTCGCTTCTACCATGTAGGCAAAAACATCGACAGGCGGATCGTCAGCGACGGCTGGCGGTGGCATAGGTGCTGCGGGTGGCATGCCGTTGTACGAGTAGCCAAAGTCCACTTCTGATTCGCCGACTTGATACTCCCTGTAATCTCCATATTCCTCCACTGCGTCTTCAACATATGCGTGATGTGCCATGGCGTCTTGGTTTACTGGTGCTTCTGTTTGATTGGGTTTTTGTCTTTTGGGTTTGTACAGCGCGCCTTGATACTTTTGGTCTTCTGTCATGCAGCTCTGTCCGGAGTGTCAGCGACGTTGACAATGAGCCGATAGGACTCTTGCAGCTTGATATGACATACCGTATGCGAACGATATTCAGTGCCGGGGAAATGGACCATGCAATCAATGCAAGTAAAAGTTGCGCCTCGACAGCGGTTTCTGTGGGGGTCGAGCTTCTTCTTCGTCAAAACATCACCACATTCCTGTGGACCAAAGAATACAGTTAGATTATACAAACGAGTGGCAAGAAAATAATTTAATAGGCGTGATAAAAAAGACAAATACAATTGGGCTTAGAAGGGTGTATGCGGTCGAGTTGGAGGGGCGGAGGGGTGAAATAGGTCAGGAGATGACGGTGGTGGTCCAGGTGGTATGCTTCACGGGATGACAAGGGAAGACCAGAGCGCGCCAGGGGTAAAGGGTGCGGCCCCAGTAGACTTAGCGCCTGGGGAAGAGACAGGGAAGGGGGCCGAAAATGGTAGATCGATATCCAGGGTTGGCGAATGAGGATCAATAGTGATCGATAAACAAAACAGGAATGCAAAGGGATGTGGTGTAGGTGTGGGTATGCTTGGACTTGTGAAGGGGGGGGAGGGCAACGCAATAACGCAATGTTATGCGTGTTGCGTGGTTGTTGCTTGTTGCTCGTTGCTCGTGATCAGAGGCAGACCGGACGACGTTGGGTACAGACGGAGAGAAGGAGAGAGGTGATGTCAGGCATCGGCTTGTTTAATTTACGTACCTCGCACGAGAAGGAAACCATTGTCCTTGGATGGTCTCTAAGGCCGCTGGAACTGTGATTGGACAGAACTCGCTGAGTGTACGTGCGCCGTGGTCCAACGTTCCTAACCGGCTGGGCGGTAATAAGATTCTTGATGCGCTCGTTATTCGTGTAGTGATGGACTGGAATGGAGACGATGATAGTGATGATCTCGAATGCTAAAACAACAAGCCAAGGTACTTTATGCTGTGCCCGAGACTTTCAATGCCTGAAAATAGCCCGTGTATGTACGTTAGGCTATATAGTAAACCGCCCCTAAAGCAGGGTATAGCAACCACTTCAGTCAATAGCAGAAGATAGGTGCTGACGCGGATAGATTTCTTTATCCGTATCAGGTAGAGAGCAGATCGAGCAAGTCGTGGTACGTATGCGCGTCTTCGCGTCGTGTAGCAGAGAGAAGTCGCACACACACCTCGCGAAACTTCTTGCAACGAAAGTTTGGGGGTCCAGCAACTGTAGAGGTCCTAAGCCTCAAGCCTTTTGGGAATTGTTTTTAGAAATTCGTAGCGGGGTTCAGCAAATCAACTGCCTGTTCAGGTCTGGGGTTGCTTGCAGAGAGAGCGAAGGAGGGACGTAAATAGTAATAAGAGGAGCGTGTGGCGGCGGGCTGAAAGTCGACAGCGGGAATCGCTGGATCCTTGTCTCACTAATAGGCGACTATATTGTCACTGTAGTATAAGACAAATGCAGCAGTAATAGGAAGAGTGTCTTTGTTGTCGTGTACACAATTTTTCTTGTTTCTTTTTTTTTTCTCTCTGCGATAGAGTGTCAAGAATTATGCACAGCAGATGATTAGCTGGGACAGACCTAGTGTAGTGTTAGGCGGGTTAGGGCCGCTCCGTCAACTTTGTTTGGGATGGCAACGGGCTCGATGCAGGTGTTGCCAGGGCCAGCCGGTGCTCCGACAGTCCGGCTAGCCAGTAAAGAAAGTCCTGAAGAATGATGGGAATGAATGGCGCTAACTAGGTACCTACAGATAAGGGAGGGTGATCATGTGATACAGATTATATAAGTAAGGTAGCATATAGGTCATTTCTGGCAGAAACTCTACTGGAGTCTTCTCTATTTAGAATGCAATCTTTTTTTATCTACTTGTTTGTTTACATGTTTATTTATCTTACTAGTAATTTCGCTTAAATAAGCAATTATCTAAGCTTTTAGTAGTTATAATTCGTTAATTGTTTAATTTAGTTCTTAATCTTGTTGTTGTACTATAAACTAAAGTTATAAGTATGCTTTATATCTTATTTAAATAAACATTTAGCTAAACGTCCAGTTATTATTTAAGTATTAACTATTATTACTTTTTATATAATATATAAATACTTTTTTTATTTTTATTTCTAGCTTAGATTTATTATTAAAAGAAGACCTAGTATTATTTTTTATTAAACTAGCTTTTTTTAAAATTTATAATAAGCTAGCTAATCTATTTTTGCATGTTAAAATTTTATTTTTAAATTTCTTACAAAAAAATACTTTTAGCTTTAAATATTTTAGCGTTTTTTATAGCCTAAATCTTTTTATTATTATATTTTACTTTTAAAAAAGTATATATTCTATTTTTTATTTGTTAGTAATATTTTTTAACTTTTTAATATTTAATATTATTATATTAACCTTTGTTTTAAATACTGTTATTTAAATAGTTACTTTTGCAATTATATCCTAGCTAAATTAAGCAAGTTTTAATAGTTAAGCAGGCCCTAGCAGTTAAGCAGGCTTTAGCTAAGCTAAGTTAAACTTAGTAAACTTTTTATATTTAGCTATATTTAAAGCTTATTAAAAGCAAGCTAGTTATAATTATATTATAACTATATTTAATAAAATACTAACTTTTATATAGCTTTAACCTTAAAGTATATAAGCACTCCTTTTTTAATATTTAATAGGCCGAAAAGCTAGCTATTTTTATAATAATTATAGTTATAGCTAAATAAAAAAAACTATGCTATAAATTAATATAGGTTTACTTTTTTATATTAAATATAGTTAAATTAATTTATAATATATTTAACTATATTATATTTAACTATAATAATATATTTAACTATAGCCCTTATTTAATATTTTATAAAACTTTTTTTTATAACTAAAAATATTTATTTTTTAAGCTAAAAAACTTATATTTTAGCTAAAACTTATTATTTTTTTTATTAAAATGTTAGCTATAAGTATATTTAATATTAACTACTATAAAAAGTTTACTAAAAATAAAACAGCTATTTGTTAGCTATAATAACTACGTTAAAAGTTTTAATAAGTTAAATTTATTAAATAATAAAATAAAATATTTAATATTATTTAAACTATTAATATATTATATAAAAGTAATACTGCTATTTTTATAAACAATAATATATAAATATAAGCTATTATTAAAAAAACTAAAATAAGTTAAGCTATATTTAAAAACTTTATAAGCATTAAATAACTTTTTAAAAACTGTTTTTTTGTTTAAGTTATTAATAAAGCTACTTTTTTTTTTATTAAAAAATTAAAGTTTTTAGCTTAAAAGTTAAACAAAATATTTTTTATATACTATATTTAAGTATAAAATTTAATAAAGCATATAAATGCTTAAAATATTTTAAAAACCCTAAAAATAAAACTTTTTATACTACTAAAAATATTTACGCTAAAAACTATAATTAATTATTTTATTTTAAAATTATTTAGCTTTAATTTATAGTAAAAAGCTATTAATAAAAGCGTAAAAAATAAAATTACTTTATAAAAATACTATAATACTATTAAAGGTTGTTAATAAATATTAAACTTTAAAGTCCTTATTTAAAAATAAAATTTTAATAAGCTTTATTTATAAATATTAAAAAAAATTATATTAAAAAATATAAATATAAAAGTTAAATAAGCTTTAGCTCGCTTATATTTTATTTTAGTTATAAATATAATATTAATTAACTTTTAAGTTTTTAAACAATTTATTTATAGCTAACAGCTTTTTTTTTAAGCTTAAAATATATTTTTTTTAACTTTAAAAAAGATTTAGCTAATAAGTTAGCAGCTAGCCTTATTTCCTATTTATAATTTTGTAACTTTATAAAAAAGCTATATTTTAAAAGCTAGTTAAAAAAATTATAATTAAAAAATATATAAGGATATATTTATAAATTTAAACTAGCAATATTAATTTATTAATTTATTATTTTTATAAAAACAGTTTAAATATTTACTAATAAATAAATAAAAAAAACTAATATTAAATATTTAAATATGTTTTAAATATAGTAAAATAAGTTATATTTTAACTATTTACTCCGTTTTATTAAACAAATATTTAATTATTTAAAAGTTAGCTTATTTTAAAACTTTTATATACCCTACTATTAAAACAACATAAAATACTGCTTAAAATAAAGTTATATTATAGTTTGTTTAGCTTTCCTATAATTTATTTTTAAATAGTAGTTAACTTATTAATAGATTATTAAACTTTAATAGCTATTTTTTTTTAGAAACTAATATTACCCTTAAGTTAGCAAATGTTTTAAAATTTAAATTAATAATACCCTTTATACTAAAAATTGTTATTTATTTTTTTTTATAAATAGAATTTATATTTAATAGTTAAAAAATACTTAATAATATTATAGCATTATTTAGCTAGAGCTTTACTATTTATATTAATTGCCTACTAAATAATAAAAAATATAATTTTAATAATAACTTAAAAAATAAAGTATTATATTTTTAATCCTTATTTACTAAAGCTATTTAACTTTATAAAAAACGTAAAAATAATAATGCTATTATTTTAATTAAGGACTTTTTAAATATAAATAATAAAAGCTTTATATAAAAAAAACTTATTAAAGCATTATATATTTTTTAACTACTAAAACTTTTAAAAAAAATTAAAAGCAAAGCTAGTAATAAACTATTTAATTAAGCTATATAAGCTAAATTATAACTTATTACTAACTTAAGCTTAATAAACTTTTAATAGGTATATTTTAATTTAACTAAAATATTTAAATATTTGTTTATTTATATAATAAAAAAAACTTAGGTTAAACAAAAAAAAATTGCTATAATAAAGAAGCTAAACTATAAAAAACTATAAAAAACATTTATACTATTAGTTATAAACGCAAAATTAACAACTATTTTTTAATTAACTTAGTTATATTAACTAACCCTTACTATTAAATATAAGCTTAATATAAGTAGCTACAATAAAAATATAAAAATAGAACTATAAAAAAATTATATTTAAGCAAATTAAAAGTTAAATATAAATTTAATTACTAATAGTTTAGTATAAAAAATAAAGCTAAAAAAACAGCTCTTTAAGGATATTAAAATTTTTATTTTTTATATTATTACTTCTACTAATAACTCTATTTTAGTTAATAAGTTTATTATTTTTAATATAGGAATTATAAAAATTTAGAAATATATCTAGTATATTATTAAACCTTTTAATCCAAAAAGCTTTAAAAATAATACCTTTATTTTTTTAGGTTTATTTTAGCTATAAGATATTATAGCTATATTTAATATTTATAAAAGTGCTTTAACTATTAGCAATAAAACTACTAATAAGAAAATTATAACTATATAAAGCCCTGTTCTAGATATAGCTCCGCACTATTATATAGCTTTAACTCCTAGCGGACTATTTTTAAAAATTTCTCCTAAAGTTAACTTTAAAACAAAGTTAAAAAATAAAACTAATAATAAAGTATTAAATACTAACTCTGAAGCTAATTTAACAAAATAAAAATATAGCTACAACTATATAGTTATATTATTAAACTGTTTAAAAAATAAGAATAGTTTGCTATATTACTATATATATATATAACATAAATTAACTTAGCATTTTTTAAAATTTTAAATTTATTTATATATTTTAATTTTAACTAAATAGGTTATTATATATTTTAAATTACTACTATATTAATATATAAAATTGCTTTTTAATTGTTATTTAGCTATATATTTACTATTACCCTTAAGTATATTATTTTTATCGATTATATTATAGCCGAGGAATAAAATATACGCCCTTATTTAAAACGGCTTAAAAAAAAAAAAGAAGCTTTAAAAATAACTATTTTTCCTATAAAAAAACAAATAAAAAAACTTTTTATTATTTTTAAAAATAATATTCCTTTATTTAAAATAAAAAAATAGTTTAAAACTTTTTAGCTATAACTTAGCTTACTAGTTTTTAATTATTAATATAAAAATATAATATATATTTTTTATATATACTAATATTTAAATATTATAACTATTTTAAATATAAAGCTTATAAATCTTATTACTTACTATATAAAGCTAAAGCTTAAAACTTTTTTATAAAACAAATCTTAACAAAAAATATAAATAAAGCTATAGTAATACTAGTTAAATTAGCTTATTTAATAAAGAATTAATACTAGTATATATAAACTAACAATAGCAGCTAATAGATAGTTGTTTAACTAAAATAATAAGCCGGTTTTAGTTATAAAAAAGAAATTTTTTAAAAACCCTAACCTTTAAGCTAAACTTTAACTTACTTTTAATTATTAAAATATTTAAAAAAATATACTTAATATAAATATTATACTAATAATTAATATATATAATTATTTATTAAACCCTAGAATTAAATATTATTTTATATTTAATTTTAAACATGCTTACTAATCTATTTTTATATATTAAATAAAAAAATATATATTCGCTTTTTTAGCCCCTAGATTTTTTTAGCTCTAACTTACTAAGCTACTTAAAAAATTTTAAACAGCTAGTTTTATTATAACTAAGTTAATATATATTATAATAAAACTAATACTAACTTTTAACTTTAAACTTTTGCTAATAACTACTAATAAAATTAGTAGTTTAGCTTTTTTTATTATATATATAAATAATATATTTTTTATTTATAAAAACTTTAAAAAACAGTAGCTATTTATTAAAAACTAATTCTTGCTTTAAATTAACTAGTTTAAGCTAAAGCTATTATTTAAAAAAGTTTAACTTAGCTTTAACTATATTATAGCTTTAAAAGTTTTTTATTAAATTTATAATATTTTTAAAATATTTTTTAAACAATATATACGTTTATTTAAATAGCTAGTACTTTTTAATTAAACTATAATAAAATTATTTTTAAAAGCTTTTAGTCCAATTTACAAATAGCTTAAAAATTGTTTAAAAATTTCTAAGCTTTTATATTGCTTAACTAGCAAAGTAGAATAAAAATAAAAAGTAACTAAAGCTCTAGCTTTTAAGCTTTTAAAAATAAAAGCATTAGCTATAGTTTAAATATATAAATATATATTTAGTATAGCTATTAAAGCTTATTTAAACGCTTTAAGCTTTAAAGCTAGCTTTCTAATTATATAAAAACAAAAAAATATCTTTAAACCTTTAGTATATAATAGCTTTTTTTTTAATAAAAGTTAATAATATTATAGCACCTATAAATATAAGCTTTTTAAAATTATTAAATTTATATAACGTTATATTTAGTATTTTTTTATACTTTTTAGCGTTATATTAGTTTTTTATATAAATTATATACTTTTAACTTTTTTTATTAATTTATTAAATTATAAAAAAATTTATATATAATAAGTTACTAAATTAAAACTTTTAAATATTAAAATTTTATATATTAAAAGCTTAAAAAATAAAGTAGCTAATGCTTTTTTATATATAATTTTTTTAAATATAAACTATAAAAATATTAAGCTAATTTTAAAGTATAGATTTATTAATAACGAAAAACAATAAATCTAAAAAAAATAGCGTAAAAAGTTATTAAAAGCTTTTAAATAACTTATTATAATAAAAGTTAAATAAACTAATTAGCGAACTAAGTGTTACTATAGCTATAACTTTTATAGTTAAGTTTAAACTATTATTATTTTAAATATAGTTTAATAACTTTAGTAGTTATACTAATTTATTATAAATATATAGGTCCTTATTTTAGGATTAAAATATAGCTATAAAATTCTTAAACATTATACTAACTACTAAAATATAAAAAAATACGTCGAAATATTTTAAAAACTTATAATATAAATAGATTTACGAATATATTAAGTATATAAATATTAATTATTTAAATTGTTTTAGTTCTAAGGTTTTTATTAACTATTATAAAAAATTTAGACTATTTAACTTAAAGCTTAAATATTGTTAAAAAAAGGTTTAATACTTATATTTTTATGCTAATAAAGTATTTAATACTTTAAAAAGGGCTTATAACAATAAAGGTTATTTTTTGCCTACCTTTACTTTTTAAAAGCTTAATTAAGTAGTATACTAGCTAACTATAGCTAGTAATATATAAAACTATTATTTAAAATATTTTATTTATATAAAGTTTAATTTATTAAAACTAAAGGCCTTATTACTGCTTATTACTATATTTAAACTATATTAAATTATTATTATAAACTTCTATAAACTTTTTTTTATTAATTAAAAAAACCGCTACTTTATAGCTTTTATAAACTATTTTAATAAATAGGTTAACTATTATATAATAGAGGATTATAGCGCAGAAACCGCTATAAATATTTTTAAAAAATAAAGGTTTTTATTTAAAACTATTCTTTTAAGCTTTTATATTAATCTAGGTTTAATATTTTATTTTAAATAGTTCTATATAGCTATTTATAAAATAAGCTTTAAAATAGTTAATAGGCCGTTAAGATCTTATAAATTATATAAACTAATAAAACGCTTTTTTAAAGTTATTTAATTTATATTATTAAAACTTATTATAAAAAAAGCTATATTAATATAAAAAAACTAGGCCTAAAACCTATTAAAAGCAATATATTAAATAAATTCTTACTATATACTAAATATAAAATATTCCCTTTTTAAAATTATATATAGTTACTTATTTTAAAAAGCTTTTAAAGTTAAATACCTAAATACTTAGTTAGCTTTATTACGTACTAGCCTTTATAATAGTATATATTAACTTTTTAAAAATAATAAGCTATAAAAATTAGTCTTAAACTATACCCTTCGTTAATAAGCTTATTAAAAAAATATATTAAACAATGTTACAATTGGTATCCTTTACAGAGGCGAAGCTCTTATTTAGGGTCCCATTTATATATTGATCGTAGGATGGAGAACTAGAAAAGAAATATAGCTGCAAATCGCATATAAAAAGATTTATGTGTGTACGGTGGATCTGTTAGGTGATTTGGCAGAAGGTGGGCTTATAGGGTCCTACCTGTTTTGTTATACTGGTTAGCTATCTGTAACTACCTTCTCTTAAAAAAAATCTTGTTTTAAGATTTATATTTAAACCCTATATTTATTAAGAAGTTGTTAACTAGTAAAAGGAGGGATTATTTTAAGTGTTAACCTTTTAGCTACTATACTATAGGCCTTTAATTTATAGGAGCGCTTTAAAGTATTTTTATAACTTGTTGGAGGATTTTTTTTTATTACTAGTTATATATAACTTTAATTTTTAATATTTTTTTTCTATAAATATTATAGTTTAATTATTAGCATTTTTAGAGAATTATTATTTAAATAGTTCCCGTTATATTTATTTTTTTTTGCTGCTTTTAGTTAATTTTTTAACTTTTTTAAAAAACTAATAACGTTAAAATTATTTTTATAAAATTATAATAGTAACTTTAATAAATTTTTAAAGTTATTTGCTAAATACTATTTTTTATTAAAGTTTTATTTTTTTTAATTAATTTAATATTATAGTATTTTTTTATAGTATATTCGAAATGTTTTAATTTTTTATATTTTTTATTTAAGTTTGCCGGCGTTTAAGTTAATTGTTTTTTTAAAAAGTTATTTTATAGCTTAACTCGGCAAAAGGTTGTTTAAATATTTATATAATTAATTAGCGTAATAAAGATTAGTTATATATTAACTAAATAGCATTTTTAATTAAAATGTTGTAAGTTTTATTTTTTTTATTATTTTAAAATATTATTATATAAGCAAATAGTTTAGTTTATTTAATAGCTAATTAGTTGCTTATAATTAGCGTTTTTTTATAATAAAAATGCAATTTTTAATACTAAAGTTAAGCTTCCGATAATAGCAATTTTTTTTTTAAATTATTTTATTTTAAGTTTGCTTTAGTATAAATTTAGCTATTTTTATATATTTAATAATAGTTTTAGCTATTTATTAAGCTTTTTTTTTAGTTAACTTTTTTTTTATTAAAAAATTTATTACGTTTATTATTTAACTTATTTAATTATAATATTTAAATATAAAAAATTTAAATAATATTTTATATAGTTAAAAATTAATAAATTTATATAAAAAAAAAGTAGTTATAAAATTTACAGTAAAAAATATATTTATTTAGTTATTTTAATAATAGTTATAAAATAAGTATAATTTTTAATTATTTAGCTAACTTATAATAACTTAATAAAAATAACTTTTATTTAATATTTAATATTTTAGCTAATTTATTAATAAAAGCTAAAATAAATTAAAAACTTTAGTTTAAATCTATTTGTTTTAATAATTTATAAACATAAAATAAACCTTTATAATATAATTTAGCTATTTTTTTTATAATAACTATTTTATTATATAGTATTAATTATAATAGTTTGTTTAATTATTTTATTATTATAAATATAAACTTTTTTTAGTTTTTGTTTATTATTAGTTTATTAAGATTTATTATTAAATATTTAAAAAAACATAAAAAAATTAATATAAACTATAATAGTTTAAAAGTTTTATTATAAAAGCTTTTTATAAAATAGCATTTTATATAGTTATTAATATATTAAAATATTTTTTTTAATAATTTTAGCTATTAATATTAAACAGCTATTAGTTTTTTAGTTTTATTTTTTTTTAAAATATATATTAGCAAGTAGTTTATTTTAAAAACTATTAATTTTCTTTTATATATAATTAATTCTTTATTTAATACCTAATTTTTTTTAAGCTTTTTTAAGTTTTTATTTTATATATTTTTAATTTAAGCGCTTATTAGTTCTACTATAGCACTTTATTTATTAATAATATTTTTATAAATAACTTATTAATATTTATAATTTTATTAAATATAAAAATATTTATTTTTTAATTTAAAATAGTTTTAGGTTTATTAACTAATTAAAATAACGTTATATATTTTTAGCTTTTTATTTTAGCTTTTTAAATATAAAAAACTTTTTATTTCTTAAATATAGCGTTAATTACTACGTTTTTTATATTAAAATAGTATATAATTAAAAGATTATACTATATTAAAAGATTTGCTTATTTTGCTTAATAAAGGTTTAGTTTTTGTTTTATTATAAAATATTTTAAAGTTTTATAATTAATAATAACTAAAAACAGTTCTTTTTTAAAAAAACTTATAAGTTCTAGTTTTTAATATTATAATATTTTTATTATAACTAATATTTTTTTATTATAAATGCTATAATTTAGTTTTATATTATATAAAGTTTTAAAAAAATATATAATTAAATGATATTTTTTATTAATTTTTTTCAAAATAAATATTTAGCTACTATTTTATTAAAAACGTTTATTTTAACTTTTATTTTTTGTTTATAATTAAAATATGCTAATATAAGCATATTAATTAAGCAATATTTTAGTTTATTAAAAATATATTAATATCTTTTATTTTAATTAAATAAAATATTTTTTTTTATAAGCTTAAATTAAAGTTTTATTATATAACTATATTTATTAATAAAACGTTTATAAAAACTATAAAATTTTATAAATAACTATATACCTTTTATTAAAGTTAGGTTTTTTTAATTTTTTATAACAGCAACTTTTTTTAAGTTAAGTTTAATTTTATTTTTTTTAATAATAAAGCTAAAATATTTTATTTTAGTAATATAAAATTTATATTTTTTAATA